>OX235270.1:13355155-13441950 GCA_944472135.2 Trichobilharzia regenti
TTTCTCTGACATGTGTGCCATACACCCTGTAAGGAAGTTCTGCACTGGCTGTCTGGTTCATAGCATTAATATTGGTGTAAGTGAGTGAAATATCAGGATTGTGAATTATTGAATGAACTAGTGAAAAGTTACAGTTCACTATGATACGTGACGCCTTCCTCACAATGGGACTACCGAATACATCATAGAAATAGTTATCCGTCTCACTGGGTAATATTGTGATGTTAATTTGAACACTTTTGAATGTCGGCAGAACAATAATTCGATAATAATGTTGATAAATTTTGCCATGAATATCCACTGTGCATTGATAATACGGTTCTGTCTTAGTCTGTGCTGATCCCACATGTAAATCAATAAGTGACGTAGAACTGAGTATTGACAAATTTGCATATTGTTGAGTTGGTTTCATTGCAGGTTTGCATGTTGTACCTGTTGGTACAGGCAATAAAATATTTTCTGAAATATCGTGATAAATCCTTTCATTCGCTCTGACTGCAAATAATCTAAAGTCGGTATCAAGGTCTTCATCTAAGTAAATGTCGAATTCTTTCTCATATATTTTATCGTAGAGAATAGAAATCTGGTGACGTAGATTCCGCTTAACAATATCCAAATTGTGCTTCGTAGTTGTGTACACCAGCATTATTCCTGACTGATTAATCTCACAAGTGATAAATGCTCTGTAAATTACCGTCCAGTAACTCCAGAAAATCTGTATACCTTCAGTGAATCCTATTGCATGTCTAATTCCCTTCAGGCGCATATACGTCGGAGGCTCACATTCTGTTTCAGTATCTCTTGTAAAGAAGGATGCCTGCAACTCGAATCCAGGTGGTAAAAATATTTTTAATTCAATGTACAATGTTCCTCGTCGTAGCATTCTAACAGGAGAACTAAATATTTCATCTTTATGATAGACCTGTGTAGCTTCGTGCTTTGGGAGATAAGTGTGGAGTATATCTCCATTAGCGTATCTTACAAAATCTCCATCAATCTTATAATGTAATTTTATCCAATCATTGGCTATTTCACTGCACGATTTAACTCTATGTGTTAACGGCTGAAAATAGTAAACTTCACCCACTCGAGTGTTTACAATACTATTAATACAGCTTTGTCCACATTAATATATTTCGTATTTACCCATAGGCGATAATAGTAGAGCCACCCATAATAATAAAATTTGATAATACAACTGTCCGAGATATAGCTGTAACCCCAATAACTACAACATTCACCATATGGAAACGAACATTCCCACCATACTGATTTTCCATCGGTTCGATCTAGAGCAACATAAGTGGGTCGTACAAAATGATGAATTTTCAAATCAAATTCATATGGTTCCTTGTCTTCCCAGTGATCATAATACACAATGTAATATTTGTAATCGTCTTTCATATGATCAGCATAATAATTAGCTCGTCTGTATCCTTTCGTATATCTGCACACTCGATTTGCACTTGTCACTTCAATGAGGCATAAAACACTTATAACAAAGGAAGATGTTATGAATAAGTTCATCAATAAATAGGTCAGTCAGTCAGTTAGTCAATCAGTCAGCCTGTCATTCAGTTAATTACACACAAAAAATTCACTAGTCATAACAACAACTTACTGAACACCTAAACGATATTTTCAAAATGACAATCAATAGAATTTATCGATTCAAATAACTGACACTCTGATTAGATGAAGGCAGATAGCAGGCAGACATTTCAAACTGGGGACAGGACAGATTATTATTATTATTACTGTAATAAACTCTTTATTATGACGTGCATCAGAGCAAACTGCTCTCAATCTGTGTACCAAGCACTTTGTCAGGCTGCTGTCAGATTCTGTTTTTAACTGGTTCCCTATAGTCTGCGTTGAGGAGAGATGAAACCACCTCGAATAACATCCAGTACAATTACAGAAGCTAAAATCACTTGAATATAAGTTGGATGATTTTGCGGGAAATACTGTTATCGATAACTTCTTCTTCAGGCTGTGGAGTTATAAATCCATGAAAAATTTGGATACAAATGGCCAGTAAAGGCAAATGAAGATCATATCAGAAACTGTCTGTATTGGCGTACGTGTATAAGATGGAATGATAGTCCGTTAGTTAGCAATATCGATTGAATGAATATAAAACTGTAGAGTCATTCAGAACATTGTGATGTGATTTGGTTGACATTCTAATGTATTTCTAATCAACAGAATATACGTTTCATCAAAATAAATGAGTCATTTACGGTTGTATATCGAGTAGGCATACACCTCCTAGACATAGTTGAAGCTATACAGATGATTAAGAAGAAATCTAACCTGTGTGTGCAATACAACACATTCATACTCTTTGTTTACGCCAGCTTACTACAAGGTCATTAGGGACACAATATGCGTTTTCAAGTATTGGCAGAAGTTAGAATTCATGGGGCATTGAACTGCGTCCCAGTGGCTGAATGGTATATGAGATTGCCTTGTGATTGGAAGGTCATGGGTACAGACCCCAGTGAGTGTGTAATGCCGATAATTCCCAAACTAGGATGAATCAGCTGTCCAGTGCTCGTTTTCTAACTGATGTCAGCTGATGATGAAATCCTCCAACCATCATATGAAACCTTTCTTATTCATTTTCACCCAGTTCACCTCACTCCAATATTATCCCTAATATGTCTCAACCTTCGTAATTTACACCAAGAATATCATGTCTCTAGTATTTGAATACAGTTCACAATTTAACCTCTTCACTTTCATCACTACACTTGTTAACTGTCAGCCCTCGAAACTGCATTCGTTGTGCCTCATCTCTTTGTAGTAATCATACTTCTCCCGCACCATTGAGCACAGCTCATCATCCTCCACAATGAAACATATATTCCATTACGTAAAAAACAGAAGTCAACAGCAATGAAACTTTCGATGGTGTTATAAGAAGACGGGAATTATCTGAACATCGATGAGATGTATTTGAACAATACACTTCGAACAGTCTGATCACACACACACACACACGCACAAATTTATTTGTCTAGTCAATTCATATGAAAAGATAAAGGCCAATTAAAGTACACAAAGTGACAAAACACATTTAGGAATAATAAGAATAATTAACACAACGTCTAGCCATCCAATCAGATAAGGATTACCAAGGTAGTTTAAGAGTAATAATAAATTCATGGGGAACTCCCACTGTAACATAGAAAGTCAAAACAAATGAGACTCTTTCCAACGAATTTATTATCAAGCTGTACAATCGTATACACATTGTTTTTAAGAAGTTATATCCGGTGAGCGAATCGAATCATAGGTGTGAATGAATGCATAAAATAATATTAATAATAGTAGTATGAAATGCAATTAAAACTAAAATGTTTGTGATTATAATCATAGTTAAATGTCAAGTGGCAAAAAACAAATTATTGTCATATATAGAATGATTCATGGGATGGATAGAACTTGGAAAGGGTGTGCAATTAAAGAATTAGCAGGCAAATCGAATGAAACAAAAACGTTACGTAATATTGTGTGAAATTTGATAGCATAGAATTTATCGTTGTAAAAAAAGAATTGATTCAGAATGACAAGTGGAACAAGTGAAATAATACCGGGAACAGTTCAAAGTGAGAATGGTAATAGTAACAATAGACGTAATAAAGGAACAGTATACAAACTGAATAGAAAAAATGAAAAAAAATGGTAGAGCCAAATATGATTAGGGAACACCTTAATTTAGCATAGACGGATTAAGACCATGCAAGTTGGAGGGGTTGAAAGAACTTTTTCTGTTCACAGAGACCTGGCTTTTCTGTCTCGATAACCAAAGCTGCTTCAGCAATGCAGATGAGTCAGGTACGTAGTGATTTGGGTGAATTACTTTTTCCCTTGTAGATGACTTTAAAGGCGGAGGCTATAGAGATAGGGTGATCATTATCGACCAGCTGATCAATGATTGTGCTTCTTATTGCTCCACTTCCACCTCTTCGTAACCATGCGGGATAGCGTTCTTGCACCCTCTTGGATAAAACTCCAGTAGAACGACCGATATACCTAGCTCCGCGTGAGCAGGTGAATTGATAAACACACACATAGAGTCGGTCAACAGCGGGATCTTGTCCTTCAGGTCGACTGGAAAAGGCTATTCTCACAGATGCAACAGGGAATGTTCTTTTCAGGTACTGTGATATCCTTCTTTTCATGTTATCGGTAGCTAAGTCACCTTTGAATTCCAAGCTCATGTACAGTGTTTTCTTGGGTGCAGATGACAAGTCACGTTTCATAGGATTTGAATTTATATTCTTGTCTATAAAACGTGATGGAAATCCATTTTCCATTGGGATTCTCCTCAAAATGTATAACTCATCTTCCACAGTATCAGTGCTACATATGCGCCGAATACGAATGGCAAGCGACCGGACCAGGTTTATTTTTCGACCAGTGGGTACCCAGATGTAGAAATTCGCCAGTAGACTATTCCATTACAGCTCTCGATAAATCGATCTCTTCAGAGTTCCATCAGTCCTCCTTGATAAGTTCACATCGAGGAAATGAATACTAGACTCGTTCTCCATCTCGAATGTGAATTTTATCGCCGGCTGGCAACCACTAAATGCATTTAAAATGTTATTCAAATTACAATCACTATTATAAATAATAAAGGTGTCATTTACATACCTTTTATACATTCTATTATGGGTGAAATTTATTTTGATAAAGTCTCACAGTGTTATACAGTAATGTTTAATGATGACGTTTCGAGCACTGTGCGTCGGTGGCACAGTGGTTAGGACTCTAGCCGACCATGCATATGGTCCGGGGTTCGAGCCCACGCCGACGCACACCTGATATCTATGGTCGGCCTGCGAAATTTGGGCTACCGATATCCATGCTGAAAATTCCATACTTGTACCAAAAATACGGTGTGGAAACAAGCTGTAATCAAAAATAAAAAAGTGAAAAAAAAAAATAAAAAATAAAATCTATTGCTCACAATCACACCTTTTATACACTTAAAAGCTTTGGATTATCGACTTCAAATGACCATTTTCTAGACTGGCCATAAAACAGTCTGCAAGGAGAGGACACAAGGGAGAATCCATTGCTATACCATTCTTTTGTCTGTGGATTGTTTCATTGAAAGTAAACTGTACATTCAATGTACATCTCAAAAGTAGTTCTTCCAGATCTCTAGTGAGTAGCCCTATATTCAATTTGTTTTCTTCAATATATTTGCATAAAAACATATGGTTTCTGTGAGTGGAACGTTCGTAAATAGACATTCTACATCCAAAGACAACATATGTTTATTCGAAGCATTTATGTCCTGTGTACATTCAACAAATTGGAAGGTTTCACGAAGGGAATGATTAGATAGTCGTCCCCTGACGGGTTCGAGGATTTCAGCTAACCACCCAGCTACTGGATGATACGGTGATCTGGACATATCCAAGATAGGGTGGAGTTGAAGACCAGCTTTGTGTATCTTCGGTAGACCATAAAGTCTTGGTATTTGTGATCCTGTTGGTCTAATCTTTTCGTACAGTTATTCACGAATGAGATGATTGTTCTTCATTCTCCTTAATTCGCTTTTCGATTAATTCCGTCTTGTTTTTGTCGTTTGGTTTCGAGAATTTACTGCTGTCTGAAAGTAGATGTGACATTTTATCAATGTAATCTTGACGATCCATAATAACAACACCTGCACCGTTTTCAGAGCGTGTTAACAGTATATCTTTGTTATGCGTCCGCAGTTTAAGTTCGTCTTTTTGCTGTCTATTTTTGTGACTTTGCATTTTCGATTTTGCCTTAAGGTATTGATTGCAAGAATCAGTGATGGTAGATTTGAAGCACTAAAAAAATTGTTTTTGAACACACAGGGGAGGGGCTTAAGCCTATGAATAGTTATAACCTCAGCGTATTTTATTCAATAAGCGGCATTCACCATTTTCATAAATGACCTTAAATGCTGTGTTAAGATCAGTCTTATGATTTAAATCGATTCGATGTTTGGTAATCTACCACTCACGTCTATTGATTTTTCCAAAGTTCATCTGTCTTCCTCACCATTTCTGAAGATGCTCTCCCAACCACGAATGCGTAACGTCGTTACTCCTGCCTTACCTTATATATAAATCAACCTAATCATCGTCCATCAACATGGAGGGTAGTACTGTTTAAATTGTCAAGTTGACCAATTGGTAAAGATAACAAATCCAGATGTAGATTGTTGGATTTGATAAGTGTATGAAATTATACAAAAGCAGAATGTGTTTACATAATGAAATCGCTTATCATATGCATGTTGATTATATCATTTCATGGAAGAGGGATATGTTGTAGCGTTTTTATCACTCCTACATTTTCGAGTTTAGGCGACATGAGACATAGATGTAATACGGGGAATGTTGATCTTGTAGAGTCGTTTTGTAACCCCAACGTATCCCAATGTCATCACTCTTCACCGGCTGCAGCATGATTTCGTCTACCACAATCAGGAATATCTTCAGTGATAGAAAGCAGCTCTAACTTACTCCTGTCTAACTCCAAATGAATCTCTGTCCATTCAATTTTCAATTATTTACCATACAGCAACAACAAGTACTTGTTAAATGATGTTTATACTTGTTTTTATCACTCCGCACTATTCCAGCTGTTGTCAGATTGAAGTCACGTTGCAGAATTCAAGCTGTTCCGGGAGAATTCTTTCAGTCACGGTATCTCTTAGTTATCGCTGATGATGATGCTGTCTAACATTATACTTGGGATGGACTGTAGTATGATGTCATACCATTTATTGCATAGGCTTAAATTTCCCTTCCTAGACACTTTGACAGCATAGTCAACCTTCCTTTTATTCAGCAGACACTTGTACTCCGCTGCAAGTGTTAGTTACTTCAACATTCCTTTTGAAGTCATCGAGGAAGAAAGTTGTTCTCATACTTTTCCTAAGTCTGTAAAAACAGGGGGTGGTTTGGCGCGGAACAAGTTACTATACCCTGTGAAGTCAAACCAATTGTTAGAGAAGCTTTAAAACAAAGCCAAAACTAAAACTTATTCTTCACTGGAATTGGAGAAACGCAATGACGCCAGTGGTGAGTGAAAGTCTTCAGGAAGGCAGTCAGACAATGTGTCTTCTCTCGATGAAAGCAAAAAATGACCACTCGTGCATGGAATGTCCGTACAGTGTACGAGGCTGTGAAGGCCTCTCAGGCTGCCTAAGAAATGACAAGATACAGCATATAAATTTTGATAATCTGTGAGAACAGGTAGACTGAATGTGGACTCCCCGAACTCTTTACTGCACAGTCACTAGTATGCTCCGGTCACCAAGACAACAACCACGAGCACACTGAGGGAGTAGCTGGCATAATGTCACCAACAGCAGCCAAAGTCCTCCTACAGTGGGAGCCAGTTTCCTCCAGGATAATGACGGCGAAATTCAACTTAGAAGGAAGGAGAGTTAAAATTATTCAATGCTATGCGCTTTCAAACAGTAATGAGCGAGACACCAAATGGCGATACTAAAATGATAATGGTTGATATGAATGCAAGACTGCAAGCAAAAAACACAGGGAAAGAACTCATCATACGTAGGTATGGTGTCGGAGAAATGAACGAAAACGGAGACCTCTTTAATGATTCAGCAAAGCAATAACTACAAGCACAAGGATATATATATATATGCAAAGTGACATAGGCTTCACCGGACACATACACCAAGAATCAGATAGACTCCATTTCAAAATCGGATCACTATCTACTGCAAGGAATATTCAACGCCATGCTAAAAGCCCTCAAGGGAACTGGAGGTAGATCATAATGCAGGTTCAGTACTAAGAAATGGAAGGAGGAAACTAACAAGAATACATTCACTGCAGCCATCAAGAGCAATGTTGGAGACATCGTATAACACCATCGAGGAAACCTTTATTGTAGAACACTGGATCTCTCTGAAAGCGATGTTAAAGGGAAGTGTATAGCAGTCTTAGGAAGAAACAAAAGGCAAGACAGGTAATGGCTCTCTAAGAACACATGAAGGCTAACTGAGGAGAGCAGATTGGTGAGACGAAAAATGAAACGCAGCAAAGATGAACAATGAAAGAAGAAGCTGAGTCCAACCTACAACACACTGAATAAAGAAGTAAGGAAGAGTGTTGGAAAAGACAAAAGACAATTCTACAATACACCGTCAACTGAAGCACAACAGGCCACAGATAAAACAGACCTCATAACACTACATTAGATAATAAGATCGCTATCCGGGAAGGGATAAATACAGGGGAAACTAATGAAAGCGACCTAATTACCATAGAGGAGAAACAAAAGGAACGATGGGCCAGTCACCTCAATAAACTCCCGAATCGACCACCCCTCCAATTAGTCCTGAAACACCACCAGCAACCACATAACTACCAGTGGACACCAGTGTTCCGTCAAAAGCAGAAGTTTTGAATGCTATAAAGTTGATGAAAGATGGAAAAATAGCAGGAACAGATACAATTTCTCCAAATAGACTGAAAACGGACCCAGAGGCCTTAGTGGATATTCCCATCCCACAGCTACAGAAAGTTTGGGAGGAAGGAAAGCTACTTACTGATCGGAAGAAGGACACTGCCTCGAACTACCGAAGAAGGGCGACTCATGCAGATACTAAAACTGGCATGGAATCGTTCTCCTGCTCCCTCCAAGCGATGTAATAAGTCGTGTCATTCTGGAGAAACTAAAAGATACTGTGGATGCAAAACTCTGCCAAGAATAAGCTGGATTTATGAAAGGAAATCCACGTGTCGATCAAATTGCATAACGCTATACGCATCATTGTCGAACACAGCATAGAATGGGCAGTCAGCTCTCTATATATAATTCATCGATTTTGAAAATGTCTTCGACAGAGTCAACCGTGAAGTAATTTGAAAACTACTTCAACTATATAAAGTGTCCCAAACGTTTAACGAACTCATTCAACTGTTATATGACAGTGACACATGTCAGGTGAATCACAAAGAAAAACTCAGTGAAGCGTCTGAAGTGAAGACAGGAGTAAAATAAGGCTGACCACTATCACCGATGACATTCATGACTGTGGTGGATCCGATGACGTGGAACACCTTGGGGAGTGAAAATACAGCAACACGTTGGACCCACAAGAACACTGTATAACATCTGGACTTTGCAGTTGATTTATGCCTAGTATCATACGAACTCGAAGATCCACAGACAAAAGGCTGCACAAAGAAGATATCTCCTCAAATAAATACGGAGAAAATACAGGTGGAGGAGTTGTTAAGAAGACAGTTGCAGCGAAGAAAATTTTCTTTTCGATGAAGTCATCATCTAGGCTGTACATTCGTGTATTTATATTTAATGGATGGGAAAGTTCCAGAATAATTTCCGGTTAAGGGTCAAATTAATAATACTTAAAATTAGGAATTAGTATGCCATAATAAACAAGGGGATGGATAAAACAAACACAGTAGCATCATGATAGCTAAGAAGATTGACATTGTGCAATTAGGGGTTAGAAATGTAGAAATAACAAAATGGACAGGATGTTTGGATAAAAAACTAATGTGATGAATAATTGTTTATGCAATCAGGGATTAAATATGTAGAAATAGCTTTTGGATAGCTAGCGCCTTGACTATGCCCAGATGTCTTGATTTCACTCCCTTTGGTAGGTTTGGTTGAATCTTGTATATTTGAAGGATTTTTCGAAAGGCGCTGAATGTCCTGAATTGACCAGATGTTCTGTCACTGAACTGTATTAACGCTTTTGGTCTCCTTTTACTAACCAGGCTAGGTAGTGTTCGCGAGCGCGTTTTTTAAGTCGGCGCATGGTATGGCCAACGCACTCAGCTCCACAAGAGCAAGTAAACTGGTATATGCACATTGAGGTGGCCCAATACAACAGCTTGTCTTTCGCGTTCTGGCTGAACAGTTTCTTGCAGGCAAACGTCAGTCGTAGGCTCGCGGCGAAGTATGTTTTCCTCAGCGATTTGGAGAGGCATTTGCGAAGGATTTCTGCTTCAATATCACCTTTGAATTCTAGATTAAGCAGGAGTATTTTCTTTGGGACGGACTGAACTTGTTCGGAAGTCTTCTTAGATTTGACATTTTTGTCTATGAACCTGGGCGGGAAACCGTTTTCTATCAGGGTTTTTCGAAGATTACGCAGTTTTTCTTCAACCACTTCCTCACTGCATATCTTGCGAATCCTCGAGGAAAGAGCGTATATCAGGTTCCTCTTTCTGCACGAAGCTTTGAAAGTTGATGAATTGTCCATTCCATGTAGGCTTTTTGTATATGGACCTTCTCAGAGAGTTGTTGGCGTTTCTTGTCAGATGAACGTCAAGGGATTGGGACATTCCGTCGGATTCAGTCTCAAGTGTGAAGTCGATGTTTGGGTGGGCGTCCACACAATGACCATCATAAACAGATAATTTTTTAGTAATGACCATCCTATCGCCTTTCTTATCTAAACTTCCTGTTTATTCATGTTATTTGAAGATTTTTCTTAATCCATCTTTACACTACCACATTTTCATACCCTGACTTCGTGTTTATTTTGTCATTTTACTATTTCTACATATTTAATCCCTGATTGCATAAACAATTATTCATCACATTAGTTTTTTATCCAAACATCCTGTCCATTTTGTTATTTCTACATTTCTAACCCCTAATTGCACAATGTCAATCTTCTTAGCTATCATGATGCTACTGTGTTTGTTTTATCCATCCCCCTGTTTATTATGGCATACTAATTTCTAATTTTAAGTATTATTAATTTGACCCTTAACCGGAAATTATTCTGGAACTTTCCCATCCATTAAATATAAATACACGAATGTACAGCCTAGATGATGACTTCGTCGAACAGGTGGAGGAGATAATCAATCAACAACAACAAAAACAAGCGCCAATCACTTTCAACTCGAGAAATCTAAAAGAGGCCACTACTCACATTTATCTAGTCAGCATCGTTTTGATTCACAAGTAACATAGATGCATATGTCAAAATCAGCGAGGATCATAAGGTTAACGAAAAGACTCATCATTCTGAAAGTATGAAAGTCTTCTGTAGTCAGCATAAACAATAAGATTCAGATTTGCAATACTAATGTCAAGTCAGTCAGTTGGTGCTTCTAAATGAGTCAGAAGGTTGGCATGTAAGTCATGAAAAGCATTTGCAACAGACCACCACAGACTTTTTATCAACAACTGGCCCCTTCACTGGCTGGCTGGCTTCATACTGATGATCAGACACCCAGGAAGAAAGGATAAACGACGGAAAACTCTGGAAAGGGACGAATCAGTAACCTGTTGCCAGAGCAACAAATATGTAGACGAAAATGGAAATGGAATGGATGCAAATTGAGGATACTGTCAGTCGAATGACATCGCGTGCAATGCATGGCATTGCATTGCTCAGGTGGAACCTGAATGAGAAATGACAAGTTTGGTGTGTGTGTCCGAAGGATATATGTATGTAGTCAATCGTGTGAGGAGGAGATGAGAGATTATGAGGGTCTGCGGAGATAGTTAAAGAGGACTGGAGAGAATAGGATGAAATGACGATGTTCTTTCGAAGTCTTATTGTGGCGTGTGCTACTGGCAATATTTATCAATAATACATAAAAACATCAAAAAATATGTCAGAGAAAGCGAATGATATAGCGTTGTGGAGATACATGGAAGATATGAAAGGAACACAGAGAAACACAATATCGAGGGAGGACAGAAGATCTGTCAAAATGGTGCGTTGGAGAAAAGGCGTATATTATTTGGCCATAAAGAGATACCAAATTCCAGATAAACATTCCTTCGCCAAGTCTTCCGTCTTCTGTGATAGCAGTTGGTGTTGCTGTCTCCAGAGAATGGAGATTCCGCAGTCGCCTACTTTCGAGGAAGGAGACTTTCGGAGCTTCTTTGAAGACTTTTAAGCCAGAGTTGGTGGGCGTCAAGGATACGGTGGCGAAGGAGGTCGTGCTGGGTCAAGCAAAGGCCACGTATGAAATTGTGGAGAGGTCAGGTAGAATGGAGACCTGGAAGGTATTGGTTGGACATTTGGTAGCAGAGTTCGACAGACCGACGGATAGGCAGCTGGCAATGTATCAGTTCCGTACTGCGAAGCTGGGGCCGGATGGAGACTCACTGATGTTGGCGGTGAAGCTGACGAATTTACTATGTCATGCACCCCAACACTGGATAAAGAGTCGGAGTCATAGGTATTGGCTTTTTCCCTAAGAGTACTGGAGAGCTATATGGACTGTCAGATTCTTCAGGAATATAACCCCTTAACACTTCTTGAATTTGTCACTCAGTTTCTGCTTTTAAATGATATGGGACTCCTCAAGTTGTGAATTTCGTCATTTTCCCGACATCGCTGAGATTCGATGCCCTACCTTATCACAATGACTGTAAGGGTGTCCATCTTCACTTATGAAATGCTCACATTCTCTAACTACCATTGTTATGTTTTGTTCTTTCAACTATTCTATCCCTGATATCACACAATTCTTATGTATACTCATAGTTCGATACTTTGTAATTCCTGTCCTTTTCCCCTGTCAGTCAGCTCAGTTGTGGCAGAAAACCAACCCCAAGGATTGTTAATTGTCACTGAGGTATAACAATGAATAGAAATGTTACACTGTAGTCCCCCATGTGAACGATGCAGTCTGATATGCCTGCGATTTTGAACACATATTCACCTACTGTGTAAACTGTCAGTGCACACGGTTTGACGGTCTGACACTGATTCTTATCTATTAGTGGGGCCACCGTGTATCTACCAGACAAAAAATTCTCAGCCATTTACTAGCAACCTAGAATGCGTAGAACTCCCCCTACCACTTCTAATCTAATCGGATAGAAAGAACGTATTATCTTGTCTAAAATTGCCTTCTTTTTCGTTTCTATGAGCAGCATTCCAGCCAATGGTCCTGACTGCGCATGCAAAACATAGATGTCTCTTGATGTGCATTCTTAGCTCTGATATTTCCTGCTACAAATCGTCAATTTGTTGTTCCCAATGGCTGTACTGTGATTATGGTTGTGCTCATTAGTTGTCTAGTTACGTTTGACAGCTCACCAATCCTCACGGGTTGTGCGGAGTTAACTAGCTGTTGTTGAAAAACGTGGTCTGTAACACTCTCAACAAACTGGGATGCCAACAACTGAGCCTCAAACAACTGTTCATCAAGCATGTGCAGTGCGCGACGAAGTAGATTTGTCAGCTTCAGAGATGATATCAGCTACTCACCAACTAGTGTCAGCTTCATCCTACGAAAACACTACATAACCTGCTGTCTGTCTCCCACTTATCATTCTACGAATAACTTTCATATCTCCTTCCTGTATGTACACTGCATCCTAATGTAACATGCCTTCGCCTAACCTCTCAACAACGTACCTAGTACAACCGTCTTTGCCACCGGATCCTAGGTGCCCACCGACTTAGCAACAGATTAAAAGTCCGACATGAATCCCTGTATGATCCTCTCTTTTTGGAAGCTTTAAGCCATCGGATCACTTTTTTGGTGGGAAGCTACACAAAATGTAACAGTGAAACACAATAGTATTTAGCAGTTGAATTGTTAATTAGCAAACTGATGTACAGATATCTCACATTAAACTCATCATTTACACATGCTCCTGACAGCGTTGTGATTCTTTCGTTTTCCTTTCGTGTTTTCTGTGTTGTTGTTGTTTTTCTTCTTCTTCTTTCAAATGGATTTCCCATTTATCCTTATCGACATCTATAATCTCCCTCTCCGCTATTCACAGTGTTCTTGCAAGAGACAACACACACAAACACAATACACCACCTACATGTCTGGCTTTAGCAATTTTCATTCTTAGATAACTTACTCTTTAAAAAAAGCTGAAATTCTAAATTTGAGATGATATCTCTGTAGAGAAAAGAAGAATTAATTAGACAAACTTAAATGTTTGGGAAATTAAGCAGGCAGACCCAGTTAATCAAAGTCAAATCTAACTGAACTCAGTGTTTTAGGTTCGGGATTACTTTTCAAACCAAAAATGACTTCAAAACCATAAAACGTCACACTTTATAACAGTGTAGTTATTGTTTTATTAATAACTCCCATCACAGAATCAATCACAAATTGACGTCATTTAGAGAACCACCGGAAAAAAGCCATTACGAAGTACTGGACACCTGTCCCGTCCTACCTTGGGACACTTCAACAGTACGCACCCACAGACAGGATTCTAAACCAGCGGCCTTCCGGCTACAAAGCTTGCTAGGAAACCAGTCAGGCACTGGGACCCAATCCAATGGTCCGTCCATGAGTTCTGAATTCTGCCAATTCACAATACATATAACGCAACCATCAACCAATGTCATAGGCAAGCGGATTCTACCAAGTCAGGTAAGGGTTCAGTTACTCGCCTATGAAACTGTCACAAATTATTTAAGCTGGAATTCATGGGCTGACAACTGGATCAGGTCCCAGTGTCTGGATGGTCTACGAGCTCGCCTTGTGACAAGAGGGTTCTGGATTCATTCCCAGTGGGTTCATGCCCCAGATGAGTCCCAAGCTAAGATGAAACAGCTATCCAGTACTCTCTAGTTTTCAATGGTTCTCGGTGCCACAGTGATTAGGGCTCTCGCCGACCATGCACATGGCCCGAGGTTCGAAGCCACGCCGACGCACACCTGATACCTATGATCGGCCTGCAAAATTTGGGCTACCGATATCCATGCTGAAAATTCTATACTTGTACCAAAAATACAGTGTGGAATCAAGTGTAATCAAAAATATAAAAAAATAAAATAAAGTAAATGATATTCTACTTTGTCGACCTACGTAAAATCCACTCCTGGGACTTCTTGACAAGTGAACTAAAACATATAAAAATGAAACAGAACTGACAACAGTACTACGTCACTTTGTTGGCTAATCATATTTCCCCCTCAATCAATTGATTCTAACCGGTTGTGAGAACTAAATCTTCTTGGTCACCTTAAGGCGACTAGTGCAAAAAAACAGAACTATGCCACATCTCCGATTTGGTTTTACTACGTGCAATATTTTGTCAAAAAAAACGTATGGACTGAATTTAAACGACATGTTGCTACGCCATTAAAAAGACAGAGGATTATTGGTGAACTAGTATTGAGACACACTTGTTATTCTGACGCATTTGAATAACCCAACAACACGTCACTCATGTTCAGTGGATAAAGCTTCGATAATATTTCGCAATACAAGTGCAGAGATGAGAAACAGGCACTTAAATATACGAATTTGACCAAGTCAAATTCAAAGCAGTAGTTCACATTAACACGGTAGACTATAAATTCGAAATAAAAAGATATATAGTATAAGTTGGATTAAATACAGCGTCTGTAGGATTAAAAAAATTAGGTTCACTCACAAAACTGATAAAATCAAAAATTACTCCAGCGATATTTGTAAAGCACAACCATTCTATCCTACTTTTCCCAATTTATATGGCTTTATATGGACAAATAGGCGCCGATAAGCACTAATGAAGCTGACTGAAATGATCTCAGAGGACGGAGAGAAATGGTGAAGCCCTGTGTTCCTGCCGGGATGCAAACGATCAATGAAGGTAGCCCACAGATTTCAACTCGTCTTTTTACACTACCTGCTTCAGTCTAGTGTGACAAATCATAAATCTTAGAGTCAATTAATTAGTTTTTATAAGTCAACAAACTGAGAAGAGTTAATCACTGAGATAATATGAGTAGTATGAAGCAAGTGAAGGTAGAATTCACTGTCTTACCAAGCCAGACTGAGGTATTGAGTAGTATTGTGGTGAGAGCAGGCTGCTAGCCAATTGGTACACATTAATTTACGCCAATGTCTAGGTCACTAATATTAGCCGTGAAAAAATATGAAAAGACTGATTCAACAATCAATCACAGCAGGGTTAACGTGGGCAAATAAGATTCGCAGATATATGGCTTAACTTTCCAAGAAACCAGAAACAACCAATCAGAAGACTGTTTTTGTCTGCTTGAATAATCTATAATAATGTACATGAAATATATACATAAATACGTGGTGATTTCCGTAATAAAACGATCTGTTGCCCGGCCCTTGTTTTCTGTTGTTACAGTATGTATGACCTCGAAATGTGTTCACGGAAAGGATATTGCACGTATAAAAATATATATCATGTCATAATCAGGGAGAGGGCGCGTACATTTGTTAAATACTCTCCCAGTACGTTAGGAGAAAACGCAAGGAATGAGGAGAATAAGTGTGTGTGATATATCTAATGAACCAACTAATATGGATAGTGACCTTGTTTGCATACAACGACCATCCCTCATTTACATTTATTCTGCTATTAATTACTGTCTGGATTCCATGTGGCAATCCTTGATATTCAGCCCAACTGAGAGCACGTTTTGAGCGGGCGCCTGTGTATTTTCACTTCGTGTTTACCATCCATGAAGCTGTCTACTGGCAGGTAAGGCCACTACACTGTCCGTGGAGAGCAATCATGCAGCGACCCAAGTACTAAGTCCAAACTGTCTACTCCCTAAGCACTCACACAAACTAATTATAGGCATACACCTAAACTCGTCTGTTTGCTACTTCGAACTCTCCCCTGTCTTACTCTTCAGCTTACTCCCTCTACTAATTCCCTCATATTATTATTACTGATGTCTGTATCTATATCAATTTCAAATCCCATCAATTATCTGTTTTTGCGTTTCCGTTTTCTCCTTACAAGTCCACGCAGTCTAGACTTTTTATATCTATTAATATTATCATCACTATCTCTCTTCTCGATGACACCAGATGGCTAACGGATGAAAAGATCAATTCCATTCACATCAGTGACATGGTCTTAACACACCATGTAAAACAAACCAAATATAATCATTGCCAGCACTACTCATTTTAAAGTCAACCAAAACTACCACACTCGAGTGGTAGGGATAACTTCTACGAAGACCAGGAATCTTTACTTCCCAGCCAAGAATTGGTTTAAAATAGGTCACCAACAGAATATCTGATATTGGACCACCGCTGTTCACTACTTTATTCAGTGCTTTCTTCTTGTTTCTCAGATTCGCCTATCTCTGTTCATCTGACTACAGCTTCACCTTCCTCTCCACAATTATCCCTCCTCCGTCAGCTGTCGGGTGTTTGTTGTGATTCACACCGTGAGTTTTCGTTTGGGAGAGAGTAGTGATATTTCCTTCGTCACATCATGTGATGCAATTATATCCTTTATGTTCACTGGCAACTTTTGGGCAATTATTTTGGATTCCGCGAGATTTAGCTTTAGCATAGTTGATTGGGAATCTTATGCATTGTGTGGGGTCGTACACCAATCAGAGTTTCAGCTGATGACATACATTGCGGCGGCCAGAACTGAGTTGGTCAGGTGCTGTTGACTATTTCGGTCCGAATACAATGATGCTAGATCGGAGATCTACGCGAGGGTTGCTTGTATAGGTATACGGAGTTCACGTGTTCTGTTAGTGGACTTCTTCCCTGTATTCCAGATTTAGCGTGTGGTCGTATTGTGTGATCATTTACCTTGATGATCGAATGTACTACTCTAGATATTATTTTATTGATTGTTTGGAGAAGGAAGTATCACACTATGGCGGTGGACGCTGCGTTTAATATTGCACCTTCAAACACTGGAGTTGTGCTTTACATACCATTTTACATTTTGTGTTAACCAGATCATTTGCGGTTCATTGGAATTATACATTTTGTGTTCAAATGTGTAGTTATGTTAACTGTGGGTGGTTTTGTGTTCAGCCATTGTGTTCCTCGTATCTGGATGCCTGATAACCCCGTATTTGAAGGCATGTACCATGTTTACCTGATGCATTCTGTTGAATAGAGCAATACTTTTCCAGTTCGTCAACAGATGGCTGTCAATACAATCCTGTTTGGAACCGATTGGATTTGTTTCGTATGTGGTCGAAGACCGCTAATTCGTTTCTTCACAGAGTTAATCACGTAGTGTCTGTAACAGGGAGGATAACTGCAAACTCAGGTCTTTGATCCATTTACCTGACGATTGTCACTCTTGGTGTGGGCGCAACTGGCTGGCGACTATGCAGGGGATATCGTCGACTGCCAGGCTGGAAAATCGTGGTTGAATTGCTAGTTCTCTATACCGTCGCTAAACTGACAAGATGATGTAAGAATTAGTTTTAGCTCATCTTGTACATAATCCGTAGTCAATCATGAAGTAGTTGAATTGGTCACGATGGAGTGGAGTTAAACAGCCTGGAAGAAAACATGAGTCATATGAATATGCATGTTATAGAAGGCTGAAGATAAGATCCAATTCGACAATATTAGGAAACCAGGAAAAGCTTTTGATTAAAAATAAGGAAGTCTGACATGCCCAGGTTTGAAAAAATTATCCAAAAACAATGAAAAAATAAAACGGATTGGTTATGGACTTTTCGTATATGCGACAAGACCAAATGGAGAAAGACATTGTTTACCTCTCTCATTTCCGACAAAAACCGATTGGGATGTGCTAAGAAGGGCAGGTACTAAAAGCCGTTAGTACGGAGGGCAAGTGGGATATCGTTAAACCAACTAACTGGTTAACACTATTGTGGATAGACATATAATGTCATGTAAGAAACTAGCGAATACTATATTGTCAGACGCCGAGGATCTTCTCTATACTCAGCTCTCTCCTTGCATTTCATCTGGTAGAACTAGAAGCAGCTATAGGAGGCTGGCTAGCTGGCTGGCTATATGCTAGGACTACCAAGTACAAAAACTCCACAATACCTTATCTGGAACAGCTGTTATGTGGTCAGAAATACCCTAGGTATGACACGATCAACTCACTGCGGAATTTAAAAAATAATAGATGAAGTAATTAGATGCAATATTTTAATGCACGCTGAAAATTCTATATACTCTTTGGAATAAATCTATTATTATTATGGTTATTATTATTATTATGAGATACGTATATGGCAGCTGGCTATTGCTCAAAATTTTCTCTGCTTAGATTTATTCTATTGATACAAGGAAGGGAACTTTTTTTCTATTACTTAGATACAGGTACTTTGTGATTTTATAATACAATGTTTAAAAAAATCCGAACAATTCGGCTTCAGGAAAAGTGGGCTTACAGAGTGCAACATTGAGAAATATCTGATTTTAATTGCCTAGACACGTTGGAACTATTACAAGTTATCACAGAATTTTTCTTCCTTAAAGAAACATGCACTATGAGGGAACCATTCTGTGTTCGACAACTGTGCTCACCCTGAAGAAGCTTGGAAAAATATCCAGGCAGCCATAGATACAGCTGTAAAAGCTGTGAATAAGGTAAACCCAAAGGTGAGTAAAAACCACTGGATCTCCACCGCCTCATCCGAACTGATAGATGCTAGAAGACTTATTCCGGCGAGCTCCGAATTCAATGAGGAGCGAAAGCTGCACAAGAGGAAACTTACGAAAAGTCTCCGCAAGGACCGTGAACAGTGGTGGGCGACAAAAGCCAAAGAGATGGAGAAAGCTTTGGGGATAGGCAACACTAGGCAACTCTTTGGACTCATCAGGGAAACGGGTGGGAGAAGACAAATCATAAGTCAGACAATTTTGGAAAAAAATGGCACTATAATTAGCTCACAGGATAGACGACTGGATCGTTGGAAAGAGCATTATGAGGAGCAGTTTAATTTGCCCACAGCCACGCTCAACCTTCCGAGCATCCAACACCTCCCTGAATGGGATATAGACACAGGTCCTCCGTCTCCAACTGAGGTTACTAAAGCTGTCACCAATCTGAAACTAGGCAAAGCAGCGGGACCTGATGGAATGACGCCAGAGGTATTTAAGTACGGTGGAGACAGCTTACTGTCCGGATTAACTGAGGTACTAGGCAGCGTCTGGGAATCAGAAGAAGTCCCATCGGGTTGGTGTAAGTCACTGATTATCCCCATATACAAGAAGGGAGACAAGTCTTCCTGTGATAATCACAGAGGGATTAGCTTGACTAATATAGTATCTAAAGTCTTAGGCTCAATAATCATGCGTAGACTGAGTGGTGCTCGGGAAGCACAAACACGAGAGAGCCAGGCAGGCTTTAGACCAGGAAGAGGGTGTATTGATCATATCTTAACCCTCCGACAGATTCTAGAACATAGGCATTCCTACCGGCGTCCAACAGTCATTATATTTCTTGACCTAAAGGCAGCATTCGACTCTGTCGATCGAGAAGTTCTCTGGAGATGCTTGGCTGTAAAGGGAATTCCAAGAAAATATATTGCACTGATTAAGGCACTCTATTCGTACTCATACAGCCAGGTGAGGGCTTACGGCGAGCTGTCATCTGAACTGGTGACAACTAGTGGTGTCCGTCAAGGATGCCCATTATCTCCTTTTTTATTCAACTCCATCATAGATGTGTTAATGGACTTAACCCTAGGTGACTTCAGTGACTCCGGAATTGACTTGATACCAGGGAATAATCTCGTTGACTTGGAATATGCAGACGATATAGTCCTTCTACGCGAAGACGCTGACGAAATGCAGAGTCTTCTAAACACCTTGAGCCGCAATCTACGAATGTTTGGCATGCGATTCGCTCCCGCCAAATGCAAGATGATGTTACAGGACTGGACTACATCGACGCCTAGTTTAAAAATAGGAAGTGAAGTGGTAGAGCACGTTGACCGCTTCACTTATTTGGGAAGTACCATCAGCCCCAACGGGCTGATCTCTGACGAAATCTCAGCACGAATACAAGGGGCTCGTTTCGCATTTGTTAGTTTACGCCGACTCTGGCGTAGACGAGATGTTCGACTATCGACCAAAGGGCGGGTGTACTGCTCATCAGTCCGCTCCGTCCTCCTTTATGGCTGTGAGACCTGGCCACTGAGAGTGGAAGACATGAAAAGACTAGCTGTCTTTGATCATAGGTGCCTGCGTTCTATTTCCCGTGTAAAGTGGCATAATAAGGTGAGCAACATTGAGGTTAGGCGTAGAGTTCTAGGTAAACAGGGGAAATCAATCGACGAAGTCGTGAAGTTACAAAGACTGAGATGGTTAGGACATGTGTTACGTATGCCAAGCCATCGCCTCCCTCGACGAGCAATGTTAGCGGATATAGGGTCAGGCTGGAAAAAAGCTAGCGGCGGTCAAACAAACACTTGGCACCAGTCAATGAAATCCACAACAGTTGGTCTAAGCCATGTAGGAATGTGTAGACTTCCTGACTCTACGCATCGTCATCACAGAACAAAGCATGGAATGGCCATCAGACCTCTACCTCAACTTTATAGACTTTGAGAAGGCCTTCGACAGCGTTGACCGTGAAGTAATTTGGAAATTACTCGAGTACTATGGCGTACCCCAAATATTCATCAACCTTATTCAACAGCTGTACGACAACGGCGGCACATGTCAAGTGATCCACAACGGAAAACTCACTCCGCGAGGCGTTTGGAGTAAACACAGGAGTCAGACAAGGGTGCTGAGTTATTATCACCAATGATATTCCTAATTGTGGTGGACTGGATCATGCGTCAGACAGTCAGTGGGAAACGCGAAGACAGGGATATCCTGGACCAACGTGAAGAACCTAGAAGACCTGGACATCGCGCGTGGATGATTTATGTTTGATGTCACACAAAATCGAAGACTTACAAGAGAAAACCGACAAATTGGTCGAAGAAGCAGCAAAGACAGGACTCCAGGTAAATATAGACAGGACGGAGTTTATGAAAATAACCAACCAACAACAGCAACAGCATCCAACGTCAGTCACCATCAACGGTAGGGATTTGAAAGAGGTTACTTCATTCACTTATCTAGGGAGCATTGTCTCAACTACAAGTGGAGCGGACGAGGATGTCAAATCGAGAATCGGGAAGGCGAGAAACACATTCATCAACCTGAAAATCTTCGTCACTCAGCATAACCAACAAAATTCGGATTTTCAATACAAACGTAAAGTCAGTTCTTCTATACGGATCAGAAACTTGGCGGGTCATAAAGAATATTTCCAAAAGGCTGCAGACCTTTATTAACAACTGTCTTCGTTCTATACTGAAGATCGGATGGCCGGAAAGAATCACCAACAAGGAATTATGGGAACAAACAATGCAAGAACCAATCGCCCAACAAATATGCAGGAGAAAGTGGAGATGGACCGGACACTCGCTGAGGAGACCGCTGGGTGACATCGCACGTCAAGCCCTCGAGTGGAACCTGAAAGGGAAGCGGTCTGTGGAACGTCCAAGGGTGACATGGAGGAGATCGTGTGAAGAGGAGTTGATAGAATATGGAATTTCATCTGGTAGAACTAGAACCAGCGATAGGAGGCTGACTGCCGCACTGGCTGGCTGGCTGGCTATATGCTAGGTCTTCTATGTGGAAAATCTCCACAATACCTTATCTGGAACAGCTGTTATGTGGTCAGAAATACCCTAGGTATGACACGATCAACTCACTGCGGAACTCGAACAAATAGTTCCCATTACTTTTTGTTTTCCTTTCTTCCTTACTATTATTTTGTTTTTCACATCTTCTATTACACACTAATTTTACATTTCCTATCCTGTGGTGTATTGTTCGTTGTTCTATGCCTTTGCATTCTTTTTTTTATTTAAGAATTTTATAAAATTGATGAACTAATTAGATGCAATATTGTAATGCACGCTGAAAATTCTCTACCTATTCCACAAATTCTCTTTGGAATAAATCTATCATTATTATTATTATTATTAGATACGTATATGGCTGGCTGTCTCTGTCTGTTTTCGACATAGAACTTTGCACCGATGTGCACCAGTTCAAGTCGCCACACTCCATGTAGCACACAAAGCAAGAGAAGAAAGAAAAGCATTATAGAGACAGTAAGCAGAGGTGTGAAACAAAGGAAGAGTAATAACGAAGAACAAAACAGTTTCATTGGAAATCATAAGTCACAAGGAGTTGACGCATCTGAGTCAGCCGTTGAGAACGATTTTGTCACCAATTGTTTCCAACCATTGGTTTTTACCGTCCCGAGGACCCCAACCAGTCAGGAAGTCTACACCTTCCTACATGGCTTAGACTAACTGTTGTAGATTTCATCGACTGGTGAGGCCATGTTTTGGTTTGACCGCCGCTAGCTTTTTTCCAGCCTGACCCTATATCCGCTAACATTGCTCGTCGAGGAAGGCGATGACTAGGCATTCATGCGTAACACATGTCCTAACCATCTCAGTCTTTGTAGCTTCACAACCTCGTTGATTGATTTCCCCTGTTTACCTAGCACTCGACGCCTAACCTCAATATTGCTCACCTTATTATGCCACTTCACATGGGAGATAGAACGCAGGCGCCTATGATCAAAGACAGCTAATCTTTTCATGTCTTCCACTCTCAGTGGCCAGGTCTCACAGCTGGCCATAAAGGAGGACGGAGCGGACTGATGAGCAGTACACCCGCCCTTTGGTCGATAGTCGGATATCTCGACTACGTGCTCTACCAATTCACTCCCTATTTCTAATCTAAGAGTCGGTGTAGTCCAGTCCTGTAACATCATCTTACATTTGGTGGGAGCGAATCGCATGCCAAACAATTGTACATTTCAGCTCAAGGTGTTTAGAAGACACTGCATTTTTGCAGTGTACTCGCCTAGAAGGACTATATCGTCTGCATATTCTAAGTCGATGAGATTATTCTCTGGTGGCAAGTCAGTCCCCGAGTCATTTAGGGTTAAGTCCATGTATATGGCAGCTGGCTATTACTCATTATCTCTGCTCAGATTTAGTCTATTGATACAAGGAAGGGAACTTATTTGCTATTACTTGGATACAGGTACTTTGTGATTTTATAATACAATGTTTAAAAAAATCCGAACAATTCGGCTTCAGGAAAAGTGGGCTTACAGAGTGCAACATTGAGAAATATCTGATTTTAACTATCCAGACACGTTGGAACTATTACAAGTTATTACATAAAATTTTTTCCTTGAAAAACATGCACTATGAGGGAACCATTGTTTCAATTTCATTTGGCTTAAAGGTGACACTCTACTTCACTCATTCAACTTTCAATCACGTGAGGCATGCGGAGCATAGTCTTATTAACGGAAGTATGTCTAATGTGACGGAAATTAACGTCAGTTTGGAAAATTTACATCTGGTTATGTTACTTGAATTCATCAGATGCCTAGTTGCAGATTCAGGCAACTTTAATTGATTCTAACTCTTTAGTTTGAAGATGGAGGAGCTGAAGCTCATGTTCATTCTTCCGTACGAGATAACTGTGCTTATATAATCCTTTTAAAACTAAGATGCTGCTACTACAGGAGACAAATTTGACATCTGATAGCTAGGAAGTCTTTTATCATGGTATCACAACTGTTCCGATTTACCAGGAGAATGAAATACGAATCAACTTGGGATTCATCTTTTACTTTACCAGCAAGTATGTATATCGCCTACAAAATGGTAAGATCAACACACTCAAGTTTGCATTCGCTATACTCTAATCATAAAAATGGTCATCCTTAGAAAACCTTTCTTCCAAATTTCCCATCCTGAAGCAAACCACAGATGTATGTAAAATGATTACCACCCACTCCATTTTCTTAACATAAAGCCTGTGTCCTCACCAGACGGCAATAAAACCGAGTCTGAGTCGGATAACAGCGTGTTGAGGTTAAACTGTAGATCACGGCGACCACTCAATTATCAATCGTCCGAACTATAACAAAGGGGGTTCCTCCGTATGCATACCCTGTGTGCAAGACGTATTTAGTTACAATGGTATGATTAAGTGTGCGTTTCATATTTGGGACGACTAAAAGTCCCTTCTGCTTTATCTTTTCCACTGTGTTTGGGCTAAATACTGCTGGTGAACTTAGTGTTTCCGAACGTCCTGCACTCATAATAGAACATTTAACGTACTTATCAGTATAATTTACCTTCTAAAGTACTAACAAAAAACAGCATATCTAACAACATTTACCAGTCACTACCATAAATATTCCGAAATTTTAAATTACAGGTATTCTACGGAAGTATCCGCAGGGAGCAAAATAACCGTAGAAGAATCGGCAACTTAAAGAATCAATATATTTCTGGTTCTGTCAAAAATGATTTCAAAATGTTAATACTAGTAAAGATTAAGTGATTGTAACTTTCGAAATAGTACATGTGAAGAATCTGAAGGGACTGTGTATGTCAACAACTACAGTATCTTAAAGTTTTGGAAGTAAAAAGTACGTTACCTAACCAGATTAACTGGCTCAAGACTGTCAGCTCATTTAAATTAAATCATATAGGACAAATGATGCTTTCCGGATATCTTCTTTCCTTACGAAAAAGTCAAATAAACTAATCTTATGAATTTGTTCATTCAATATGAAGCATGCAAGCAAAATAGAAAAACCTAGAACAAAAACCATGTGGGTAGATGATTTGGGGAATATCTGACACTTCTTAAGTTCAACAATCTAATGACAATATTTGCCGTAAACAAAATAAACAAGCTCATCCTTCATTGGAAACGTCATATTGTTTGCATAAAGCAACAATGAGCTCAACACACCCTTCCAGAGTTTGATGCGTGAGTGAGTTTTGTGAAAGATTTAAAGCATACATTTCAGAATGCAGTATAACCGATTCGTCAGATTCGTATCCCAAACTTCATAGTAAGCGCTTGACACACACTGTTCCTAATCTTGACTGTCGGTGAATCAATTTTGTGACCAACTGCAGTACAGTAAGAAGAGCTAACATAACACTCCAAAAAAAAAAAAAAAAAAAAAAAAAAAAAAAAAAAAAAAAAAAAAAAAAAAAAAAAAAAAAAAAAAAAAAAAAAAAAAAGTCAAATATTTCAATAGTATTGTAAATGACTAGGATATTCCAACGCAGTGCATAGTTTCACGACGTAATCGCATATTTCTGGACTGTAAAAAAATCCGCGATATATGTGATGGAGTCCGTTATCATTAAGAAAGTGTCTGGTATACAATTTCGAGACATTCTCTCACCTCCTCAATATTCACTAGATCCACTAGAGAAGGCAATACGACCACATCCCGTGGACGAAGATATAGGCTATACCCTGTTATATTTTCCGCGCTTCATATTTTATCGTCTTTCATTGGCCGAAACAGTGGCCGTCAATTGGACATTTGATTTGTCCTTGGTAGGTGCTATCGTGTGAGCATTTGTGTGGTTGTGTTATGCGTCGTTTGCAGGCAACTTCGGCAAACATAGATGTAAAATTTTTGACGGAAACTAGATGACCACAAGTCAGCAGACTGTGTTGTCTGAGTTAGGTGGTTTGATTGCGAAGCTGTCGTCGTTCTTCCCGACATCAGACTTCATTTTGCACAGAACTAATCTGAATTCTCCGTGAATGCTGCAATTGTCTCCCCAGACGTCTATCCTTGTGGTTGCTTGCTAATTCTTTGTATTAGTATCAATCATTTTATTGACTTGCGATTCGACCATACCTGACAATTCTTTTGATCAGCACTTCACATTTCAAAATGAAGATTGTCGTCAGGCCTACAATCTGATTACAGTTCAGCCAATCATAGGTAAATTCAGACGGTCACTTATCAATATGGATTCAATCTCCTTAATATCATATGCCTTAAATCTTCCACACACACACACAACACAAACACGCATGCATACGCACACCGACGCACAGCAATTCGAAAATTCAAGCAGTATTCGACAAGGCTCGTTTCACGTTTCAAGGTGACCACTTTCAAAGAGTGCATGTTGTATCATTTATAGAATCGATTAGGACCAATACCGGCTGTCATAGTTACACATGTCATGCATTCAAAATGTATCTGTGTTGATTTCACCGCTTCTTTCCTTCCACATAACAACATGCGTTGAAGATAACGAACACCTGAATTTGTAGCATTTTCAAAAGAGTACAACCAATCTACCAATCCAATCGTGATAAGTTTGCTAATAATGATAAGTTGATATGAACATTATTGTCAGGGGCAGGGTGGGATATGGCGGTGCGGTGCAGTGCGATGCGATGCGGGGAGTGGGGTGATAGTGAGTGAATTCAATTCTTCTTATTTCTATATGAAGTGTGATCGAGATTTGACCAAATAGTTGCAGCATTACTGAGGGCCGAGTGAGAGGTAGACATATATAAACATTATATTTGTGAAACGTCAAAGAAATTGAAACGAATAAACAATTCCAATGTTGCATTTGCAAAATTCATTCGATCGACTTCAGGGAATTTAAACAAAATGAAATAACGAAGGTAGGTACATGTGTATGTGGGTGTATGAAACGACACGTCCGGACTTTGAAATTCCTTGTCGTTCACGTCAGACAGCAAATGACAGACACGAAAATCAAATATTTAGAATTACACAACCTGTGATGAAAATTTGACCACAGACTTATAATTATTGGTGTGTGTATTTCTGTTATATTCTTTAAACACTGTACTTTTGCATCACACTCATTAAGGTCACGCCGGATACATATTACATGGATGACTCAGCACAACTCTCAACAACCTGGAATATAATCCTGGATGCACAGAAATGAATAAACAAAAATGAACTATATCTATGTGACTACAAATCACAAATGTGTGAATTAGTAAGACGAAAACGATTCCAACAGCTGATGTGATTACAGGCAGCGATTTTACTCGAAATATCACCGTAACATAACACTTGTCATTATGTGCAGACCAGTGAGGTGTAATTACAAGTTCTTTGATCTATTCCACAATATCCATCTATTTGTTACTGACATCAATATCTGTTACTTGATTTATTCAGATCATTTGACACCTGTTTCATCTTAGTTTGGGTATCAATAACAACACTACTCACACACGACATCGCCAAAGATCAAACAGACGACTTCCAGCCAACGAGATCTAACTCGTTGACCGACCATTGAGTGACATTCTCGCGGAATTCAGTGATCTGAGTCACTGGTCTTGTAATCTAAACGTTTATTCACTCTCTTGCATTTACAGCCACTAAATACATCACTGAAGGTCATATATGTGGTTAGTGGGAATTCGATATTCGATAGGTAGAAGTAGACATGTAGAGTGTAAATTATGTGCAGAGAAAAACAAATATGCAGTGGAGTCTTAGTGAACTAACGACAAAGTGGATGTTAATCAATTGTACTTTGTGAAATCCACTGTACAATGTTGTGAGTTGGTTAAAACAAATGTAAAACTTGCGCATTTTTAAATCTCATTCTCATAATACGTTCATGTTGAGAAGACCTCAACAGACGAATAAGCACACTGATCATAATTTTCAGCGAGTAGTCATAGAGATGCATTTATACGAAAGTAAACTGGATTCATTCAGTGGTTATATACTGCAGAAAAGCACCTAGATCTCAACAAGCATAATATGACACAACTCCATACCACTTTCTAAATTAATAACATTGCAATTGTGTAGATTCAAAACAGTCAGTGAAACAAAGAACATGTGAACTTTGAACACTAATGTCGAGTCAGTCAATGCTCCTGCATGCTTCAGAGACCTGGCACACATCAGGCTACAAGCACATCATACAGGCCACTGCAGTCACTCATAAACAGCTTTCTTCACTTTTTCAACAGTAGCAACCAGATGGCTGGCTAGAAAATCTAATCGACTAAAGGAACTATGACAGACAGCGTATCACCTAAGCAGCGATTATCCGACAAATATTCTAGGGAAAATGAAGATGGATCGGAGATACGCTGAGGCGACTGCTGAGTCGCACGTCAACCACTCAAATGGAAGCCGAATGAGAAATGAAGAGTTGGGCGTGACGGAGAAATAGGCGCCGATAAGCACTAATGAAGCTGACTGAAATGATCTCAGAGGACGGAGAGAAATGGTGAAGCCCTGTGTTCCTGTCGGGATGCAAACGATCAATGAAGGTAGCCCACAGATTTCAACTCCTCTTTTTACACTACCTGCTTCAGTCTAGTGTGACAAATCATAAATCTTAGGGTCAATTAATTAGTTTTTATAAGTCAACAAACTGAGAAGAGTTAATCACTGAGATAATATGAGTAGTATGAAGCAAGTGAAGGTAGAATTCACTGTCTTACCAAGCCAGACTGAGGTATTGAGTAGTATTGTGGTGAGAGCAGGCTGCTAGCCAATTGGTAGACATTAATTTACGCCAATGTCTAGGTCACTAATATTGGCCGTGAAAAAGACTGATGAAAAGACTGATTCAACAACCAATCACAGCAGGGTTAACGTGGGCAAATAAGATTCGCAGATATATGGCTTAACTTTCCAAGAAACCAGAAACAACCAATCAGAAGACTGTTTTTGTCTGCTTGAATAATCTATAATAATGTACATGAAATATTAACATAAATACGTGGTGATTTCCGTAATAAAACGATCTGTTGCCCGGCCCTTGTTTTCTGTTGTTAGAGTATGTATGACCTCGCAATGTGTTCACGGAAAGGATATTGCACGTATAAAAATATATATCATGTCATAATCAGGGAGAGGGCGCGTACATTTGTTAAATACTCTCCCAGTACGTTAAGAGAAAACGCAAGGAATGAGGAGAATAAGTGTGTGTGATATATCTAATGAACCAACTAATATGGATAGTGACCTTGTTTGCATACAACGACCATCCCTCATTTACATTTATTCTGCTATTAATTACTGTCTGGATTCCATGTGGCAATCCTTGATATTCAGCCCAACTGAGAGCACGTTTTGAGCGGGCGCCTGTGTATTTTCACTTCGTGTTTACCATCCATGAAGCTGTCTACTGGCAGGTAAGGCCACTACACTGTCCGTGGAGAGCAATCATGCAGCGACCCAAGTACTAAGTCCAAACTGTCTACTCCCTAAGCACTCACACACACTAATTATAGGCATACACCTAAACTCGTCTGTTTGCTACTTCGAACTCTCCCCTGTCTTACTCTTCAGCTTACTCCCTCTACTAATTCCCTCATATTATTATTACTGATGTCTGTATCTATATCAATTTCAAATCCCATCATTTATCTGTTTTTGCGTTTCCGTTTTCTCCTTACAAGTCCACGCAGTCTAGACTTTTTATATCTATTAATATTATCATCACTATCTCTCTTCTCGATGACACCAGATGGCTAACGGATGAAAAGATCAATTCCATTCACATCAGTGACATGGTCTTAACACACCATGTAAAACAAACCAAATATAATCATTGCCAGCACTACTCATTTTAAAGTCAACCAAAACTACCACACTCGAGTGGTAGGAATAACTTCTACGAAGACCAGGAATCTTTACTTCACAGCCAAGAATTGGTTTAAAATAGGTCACCAACAGAATATCTGATATTGGACCACCGCTGTTCACTACTTTATTCAGTGCTTTCTTCTTGTTTCTCAGATTCTCCTATCTCTGTTCATCTGACTACAGCTTCACCTTCCTCTCCACAATTATCCCTCCTCCGTCAGCTGTCGGGTGTTTGTTGCGATTCACACCGTGAGTTTTCGTTTGGGAGAGAGTAGTGATATTTCCTTCGTCACATCATGTGATGCAATTATATCCTTTATGTTCACTGGCAACTTTTGGGCAATTATTTTGGATTCCGCGAGATTTAGCTTTAGCATAGTTGATTGGGAATCTTATGCATTGTGTGGGGTCGTACACCAATCAGAGTTTCAGCTGATGACATACATTGCGGCGGCCAGAACTGAGTTGGTCAGGTGCTGTTGACTATTTCGGTCCGAATACAATGATGCTAGATCGGAGATCTACGCGAGGGTTGCTTGTATAGGTATACGGAGTTCACGTGTTCTGTTAGTGGACTTCTTCCCTGTATTCCAGATTTAGCGTGTGGTCGTATTGTGTGATCATTTACCTTGATGATCGAATGTACTACTCTAGATATTATTTTATTGATTGTTTGGAGAAGGAAGTATCACACTATGGCGGTGGACGCTGCGTTTAATATCGCACCTTCAAACACTGGAGTTGTGCTTTACATACCATTTTACATTTTGTGTTAACCAGATCATTTGCGGTTCATTGGAATTATACATTTTGTGTTCAAATGTGTAGTTGTGTTAACTGTGGGTGGTTTTGTGTTCAGCCATTGTGTTCCTCGTATCTGGATGCCTGATAACCCCGTATTTGAAGGTATGTACCATGTTTACCTGATGCATTCTGTTGAATAGAACAATACTTTTCCAGTTCGTCAACAGATGGCTGTCAATACAGTCCTGTTTGGAACCGATTGGATTTGTTTCGTATGTGGTCGAAGACCGCTAATTCGTTTCTTCACAGAGTTAATCACGTAGTGTCTGTAACAGGGAGGATAACTGCAAACTCAGGCCTTTGATCCATTTACCTGACGATTGTCACTCTTGGTGTGGGCGCAACTGGCTGGCGACTATGCAGGGGATATCCTCGACTGCCAGGCTGGAAAATCGTGGTTGAATTGCTAGTTCTCTATACCGTCGCTAAACTGACAAGATGATGTAAGAATTAGTTTTAGCTCATCTTGTACATAATCCGCAGTCAATCATGAAGTGGTTGAATTGGTCACGATGGTGTATGTCAATGATGCGGTAGCTGGCACTGAATAAGTTGATGAAGCGTTTCGTGATCAAAGCATTTAGTAGCTGGCACAACAAAGCGACTGGATAGTTAAAAGATGGGGGTGATCATTTCGGCTAATGAGATTCGGAAACACCACACGACTTATGACGTACTCACAACAAATGTTAAACATTGGAAAATAAGCTTTCCATTGTATGTTTGTCACATCAATTGTATGATCAATTAAGCACTTAGTATGTCGTTACAGCACAACTAGAATTGAGGTAAATACAATTGTACAAATCAGGAGTGTCTTCGTCAGCTATGATCAGCACAGAACCAATTGGGAAATGAAAGCTGGTTACGAACATGGAGAACATCTCACACGTTTAATGACTGCACGTTTCATTATTGTGGTCTAACTTGTTGTTGATGTTAAGTCGAGGTTCTGATCAACTGTGGTTCCATGAATAATACATATTTCTCCATGTTAGCATGTTGCGATGACTTGGACATCAACATGAGTATTATTTGCTATGATTCAGAAAGCTAATCCACGTTGAGCGAAAATCAGTTGACAAGATCGGCTCCAACGTACCTAATGTATCATGAAATTTACAATAATTACATGAAAATGCTAAGTGACTATTTGAAATGAATGCTAGACCAAAGCCTGTGACAGCCACATAATAAATACCCATAAGAAATCAAAGTAGATTGAAACTCGCCTAGGTTACTTCCTGTTCTGTGAGTGCATCTATCATCCAGCAACACAGTGATACTACCAGCTTGTATGCTTTCATCGAATTGATTTGACATGGTTGGTAGGAAGTGTAGCTTATGAATAATAAGTAGCAGCGCAGACGGAGATTGTGATTGACTCATCATTATTATTGTTGTGCAGTTGATAGAAGGAAATATGATAATGAAACACAGTGAGCATTGAACGATGACATACAATAAGAGGAGACTGAGTCAGCATAAGTCACGTCAAGCACACCAATTCTAAGAAACCAGTTAGTTAGGTTGTTTGAAGGATTTAGAACTTGGTTTCGACTAGATATAACGCTCACAATTGATGTGTGGCTGTGAATCCTGCCAGACCTGAGCTCTAGCCCCACGACCTGCCGACTCTTCAGACCGGTCCACCCGACCTATTGGCTAGGCTGTTATTAACAACACCTCAACTCTTGAAGGGAGAATACAACACTTATCCCGGCTCAGAGGTATATTTATCAGTGATGATACGAATAGATCATAGAGATACATAATCGCACCACAGTGAAGCTGCAGATCTCTTGTCTCTTCAAGATTATATTGACCACCATGTGTTTCCATCCACACGGGTAAACACATTGATCAGAGACGGCGAAGCGCCAGAGGTTCAGTTGGCTTGACGAATTTCTTCAATCCCCCACAGAAATGGGGGATAAGAATGAAAGGCGTAGGTGTTGACTTGACCAGGAGCTTGAACATATAAGATTCGTCGGTATGTATTGGGGCTCAGCTAAACGTTGTTGTGATATATATATATATATATATATATGTGCATGAGATTGTCTAGTGAGAATTGACATCCAAAGATCCGATAGGTAGGTTTTGCCAACTTATGGGATGTCTTACGAATCTGTGTTGGGCCCACGAGATCGCATCACGACAAGAAGCTGGGCTAAATGAGAGATGCCATCATCTCTCTCGACAGGGAATGTTAGCTGACTGACATAGGACGGATCAGGTTGAGAAAGAGCTAACAAGTGCTGGTCAGACCAAAACGTGGAACCAGTCGGTCCATGGAACCTCTGACAGTTAATTTTAGCTAGCGTCTTAGGGAGCTTAGAATTCATAGGATTCTGAGAGGTAGTGGTTGGAGAGAGCTGGTGATATAGCTTGCAGTTGTTGTCAGTGGCTCAGAAGTATTCACTCTCTGTCATCTACTGAATCCAATAAAACCTTACTGTTTTTCACTTCATTATTCCTTTTGTTGCTCCGTGACATTTCTTCTCCTTTTTCTTTTAATTATCATACTTTCGAATCTCTCTTCACTCTCCTTATTGTTGTGTTCGTGTGTATGGTACATGGAGGAAGTGTGGCATGTTGAATTGGCTCACTTCTGTGCAGAGTTATAAGTCGATTAGTCCATATTTCATGTTCACTCATTGTCAAGAATGTATAAATGATGTTTTCAATCGTTCTGTCTGCTGTTATACACTCGGTTACTGCTCACAACCTCATGGAAGGTGTTTCCAATCTCAGTTTGCCATGCTAAAAGATCTTCCGTATACCCATCTGTTGGTCACATTACATGGTTGGAGGCAATCGGCCGCAGGAAGCCCTGTCTACACCTAGGTTGAGTGCTTCTCGGTAGTCACCATCAGCCAGCAAGGAGTATCTGGAACCACATTGATGGAACAACTCATATCCCTTCGAAGATTCGAACCCGCGCCATCCAGTCAGTACTGCAGTTATCAGGGCGTGTGAGTGACTGACTGACTGTTTGGTTATATCCAATAAAATTCCACTGTTGCTCTTCGAGATTTCTTCAAAAGAAAACAAAATCAAACTATAGAAAATCGGAAAGAGAAGCTGTAATTAGTCTAAAACAGGATAAAAATATTGTCATCGCAAAAGCTGACAAAGGAAACGCCACCGTAGTTTTGAATAAATCTGACTATATCAAAAAATTTACTGAACATATTGAAACGGGACCATATGAAGAAATTAAGAAGGCTGTAGACACAATATTGAATAAGGTCAAGAAATCTACAGAAGAACCTTGATATGATTATGAGCAATAAATTGTGCTCGAAACGTCATCAGTGAATATTACTGTATAACACTGTGAGGCTTTATCAAAACAAAATTTACCCGTAATGGAATTACACTCTACCACAGTGCACAAGTTTTATTTTTTATGTCATTCACACTTCTGTTTATTATCTCTCTACCTCTTCAATCTATCTCTACTCTCTTCTCTTGAATATTGTGCTGTATGGCGCCGAGGTGGAGGAGGGGCGGGGAGTGTAACCACTTGAACCGCTGCCGCACATCTGTACAAAGTTCTGTGTCGAAACCAGTTAGTTGATCAGTCAGTCACGCCGTCAGGATTTTTTTACACTTCCATAGCTTGCACTAACCAATGTGTATCCTTCGCAAAGTGACGAACACTTTAAGCAGCAGTAACTACCAACCGAAAAACCATCTTGAACATTCCAATCCATGAAATAGCCTTTCCTAACGTAAAAAACGCATAGATATTTATCAGAAGAGATGGATAAAAACGGCTTAAAAGTGTTCGTCAGATTCGTATCCCAAACTTCATAGTAAGCGCTTGACACACACTGTTCCTAATCTTGACTGTCGGTGAATCAATTTTGTGACCAACTGCAGTACAGTAAGAAGAGCTAACATAACACTCCATCTTGATTCTAAATATGGTTTATCAAATGTTGCTAACCTTTCTTCAATTGTTGCACTTTGAAGATGCGAAAAGAGAAACCGGTCAAATATTTCAATAGTATTGTAAATGACTAGGATATTCCAACGCAGTGCATAGTTTCACGACGTAATCGCATATTTCTGGACTGTAAAAAAATCCGCGATATATGTGATGGAGTCCGTTATCATTAAGAAAGTGTCTGGTATACAATTTCGAGACATTCTCTCACCTCCTCAATATTCACTAGATCCACTAGAGAAGGCAATACGACCACATCCCGTGGACGAAGATATAGGCTATACCCTGTTATATTTTCCGCGCTTCATATTTTATCGTCTTTCATTGGCCGAAACAGTGGCCGTCAATTGGACATTTGATTTGTCCTTGGTAGGTGCTATCGTGTGAGCATTTGTGTGGTTGTGTTATGCGTCGTTTGCAGGCAACTTCGGCAAACATAGATGTAAAATTTTTGACGGAAACTAGATGACCACAAGTCAGCAGACTGTGTTGTCTGAGTTAGGTGGTTTGATTGCGAAGCTGTCGTCGTTCTTCCCGACATCAGACTTCATTTTGCACAGAACTAATCTGAATTCTCCGTGAATGCTGCAATTGTCTCCCCAGACGTCTATCCTTGTGGTTGCTTGCTAATTCTTTGTATTAGTATCAATCATTTTATTGACTTGCGATTCGACCATACCTGACAATTCTTTTGATCAGCACTTCACATTTCAAAATGAAGATTGTCGTCAGGCCTACAATCTGATTACAGTTCAGCCAATCATAGGTAAATTCAGACGGTCACTTATCAATATGGATTCAATCTCCTTAATATCATATGCCTTAAATCTTCCACACACACACACAACACAAACACGCATGCATACGCACACCGACGCACAGCAATTCGAAAATTCAAGCAGTATTCGACAAGGCTCGTTTCACGTTTCAAGGTGACCACTTTCAAAGAGTGCATGTTGTATCATTTATAGAATCGATTAGGACCAATACCGGCTGTCATAGTTACACATGTCATGCATTCAAAATGTATCTGTGTTGATTTCGCTGCTTCTTTCCTTCCACATAACAACATGCGTTGAAGATAACGAACACCTGAATTTGTAGAATTTCCAAAAGAGTACAACCAATCTACCAATCCAATGTGATAAGTTTGCTAATAATGATAAGTTAATATGAACATTATTGTCAGAGGCAGGGTGGGATATGGCGGTAAGGTGCAGTGCGATGCGATGCGGGGAGTGGGGTGATAGTGAGTGAATTCAATTCTTCTTATTTCTATATGAACTGTGATCGAGATTTGACCAAATAGTTGCAGCATTACTGAGGGCCGAGTGAGAGGTAGACATATATAAACATGATATTTGTGAAACGTCAAAGAAATTGAAACGAATAAACAATTCCAATGTTGCATTTGCAAATTTGATTCGATCGACTTCAGGGAATTTAAACAAAATGAAATAACGAAGGTAGGTACATGTGTATGTGGGTGTATGAAACGACACGTCCTGACTTTGAAATTCCTTGTCGTTCACGTCAGACAGCAAATGACAGACACGAAAATCAAATATTTAGAATTACACAACCTGTGATGAAAATTTGACCACAGACTTATAATTATTGGTGTGTGTATTTCTGTTATATTCTTTAAACACTGTACTTTTGCATCACACTCATTAAGGTCACGCCGGATACATATTACATGGATGACTCAGCACAACTCTCAATAACCTGGAATATAATCCTGGATGCACAGAAATGAATAAACAAAAATGAACTATATCTATGTGACTACAAATCACAAATGTGTGAATTAGTAAGACGAAAACGATTCCAACAGCTGATGTGATTACAGGCAGCGATTTTACTCGAAATATCACCGTAACATAACACTTGTCATTATGTGCAGACCAGTGAGGTGTAATTACAAGTTCTTTGATCTATTCCACAATATCCATCTATTTGTTACTGACATCAATATCTGTTACTTGATTTATTCAGATCATTTGACACCTGTTTCATCTTAGTTTGGGTATCAATAACAACACTACTCACACACGACATCGCCAAATATTAAACAGACGACTTCCAGCCAACGAGATCTAACTCGTTGACCGACCATTGAGTGACATTCTCGCGGAATTCAGTGATCTGAGTCACTGGTCTTGTAATCTAAACGTTTATTCACTCTCTTGCATTTACAGCCACTAAATACATCACTGAAGGTCATATATGTGGTTAGTGGGAATTCGATATTCGATAGGTAGAAGTAGACATGTAGAGTGTAAATTATGTGCAGAGAAAAACAAATATGCAGTGGAGTCTTAGTGAACTAACGACAAAGTGGATGTTAATCAATTGTACTTTGTGAAATCCACTGTACAATGTTGTGAGTTTGTTAAAACAAATGTAAAACTTGCGCATTTTTAAATCTCATTCTCATAATACGTTCATGTTGAGAAGACCTCAACAGACGAATAAGCACACTGATCATAATTTTCAGCGAGTAGTCATAGAGATGCATTTATACGAAAGTAAACTGGATTCATTCAGTGGTTATATACTGCAGAAAAGCACCTAGATCTCAACAAGCATAATATGACACAACTCCATACCACTTTCTAAGTTAATAACATTGCAATTGTGTAGATTCAAAACAGTCAGTGAAACAAAGAACATGTGAACTTTGAACACTAATGTCGAGTCAGTCAATGCTCCTGCATGCTTCAGAGACCTGGCACACATCAGGATACAAGCACATCATACAGGCCACTGCAGTCACTCATAAACAGCTTTCTTCACTTTTTCAACACTAGCAACCAGATGGCTGGCTAGAAAATCTAATCGACTAAAGGAACTATGACAGACAGCGTATCACCTAAGCAGCGATTATCCGACAAATATTCTAGGGAAAATGAAGATGGATCGGAGATACGCTGAGGCGACTGCTGAGTCGCACGTCAACCACTCAAATGGAAGCCGAACGAGAAACGACGAGTTGGGTGTCGATATGTATCCACATATATATTTATGTGTGTGTGTATGTCGGTCTCTCTTTCTGTTTGCTCTCTTGGTCTGTGACCATTCCACTTGTATGAACTTGTCTCCTTTAACAATGTATATTCTCCTTATATTATATTATATACAATATGAGTGTTTGTTGACAGTCCGTCGCTTGGTGACATATATCCATATTATATGTTTGGTTGTTGAGATGCCTGCTATATGTATATATGGATCGATACTTCATTATAGTTAGCCATTCATGTTAAGACTGTCTAGTGATTTGTTCACACCCTTGTCTGAACATTCATATATATTTCGCATACACAATTTGTGTGAGCTACTTTACTTTACTTACTTACCACTTTGGTGTGAGACCATTTATTTTCGTCTCCATGTGTTTGGACAATAGAAGTATCATCGCAAACCTAATGGTCTTCTGATTTCCACCTTCTTGCGTCAGGACTATTAGTTTCTCGACCAGTCCATAACAATAATTTAGCGACGAGTACATAACAGGTGTGATGGACAAAGAGGCACCGATAAGCACTAATGAAGCTGACTGAAATGATCTCAGAGGACGGAGAGAAATGGTGAAGCCCTGTGTTCCTGCCGGGATGCAAACGATCAATGAAGGTAGCCCACAGATTTCAACTCGTCTTTTTACACTACCTGCTTCAGTCTAGTGTGACAAATCATAAATCTTAGAGTCAATTAATTAGTTTTTATAAGTCAACAAACTGAGAAGAGTTAATCACTGAGATAATATGAGTAGTATGAAGCAAGTGAAGGTAGAATTCACTGTCTTACCAAGCCAGACTGAGGTATTGAGTAGTATTGTGGTGAGAGCAGGCTGCTAGCCAATTGGTACACATTAATTTACGCCAATGTCTAGGTCACTAATATTAGCCGTGAAAAAATATGAAAAGACTGATTCAACAATCAATCACAGCAGGGTTAACGTGGGCAAATAAGATTCGCAGATATATGGCTTAACTTTCCAAGAAACCAGAAACAACCAATCAGAAGACTGTTTTTGTCTGCTTGAATAATCTATAATAATGTACATGAAATATATACATAAATACGTGGTGATTTCCGTAATAAAACGATCTGTTGCCCGGCCCTTGTTTTCTGTTGTTACAGTATGTATGACCTCGAAATGTGTTCACGGAAAGGATATTGCACGTATAAAAATATATATTATGTCATAATCAGGGAGAGGGCGCGTACATTTGTTAAATACTCTCCCAGTACGTTAGGAGAAAACGCAAGGAATGAGGAGAATAAGTGTGTGTGATATATCTAATGAACCAACTAATATGGATAGTGACCTTGTTTGCATACAACGACCATCCCTCATTTACATTTATTCTGCTATTAATTACTGTCTGAATTCCATGTGGCAATCCTTGATATTCAGCCCAACTGAGAGCACGTTTTGAGCGGGCGCCTGTGTATTTTCACTTCGTGTTTACCATCCATGAAGCTGTCTACTGGCAGGTAAGGCCACTACACTGTCCGTGGAGAGCAATCATGCAGCGACCCAAGTACTAAGTCCAAACTGTCTACTCCCTAAGCACTCACACAAACTAATTATAGGCATACACCTAAACTCGTCTGTTTGCTACTTCGAACTCTCCCCTGTCTTACTCTTCAGCTTACTCCCTCTACTAATTCCCTCATATTATTATTACTGATGTCTGTATCTATATCAATTTCAAATCCCATCATTTATCTGTTTTTGCGTTTCCGTTTTCTCCTTACAAGTCCACGCAGTCTAGACTTTTTATATCTATTAATATTATCATCACTATCTCTCTTCTCGATGACACCAGATGGCTAACGGATGAAAAGATCAATTCCATTCACATCAGTGACATGGTCTTAACACACCATGTAAAACAAACCAAATATAATCATTGCCAGCACTACTCATTTTAAAGTCAACCAAAACTACCACACTCGAGTGGTAGGAATAACTTCTACGAAGACCAGGAATCTTTACTTCCCAGCCAAGAATTGGTTTAAAATAGGTCACCAACAGAATATCTGATATTATAATAATAATAATGTATATTCTCATATAAACATATAAATTTACATGAAAATGCATGCCATTTTTACAGGCACGATCAAGTATGATATAATATCAAATCGTAGATTGTCTACAGGTTAATAATGATTCAACAGTTAAATATTCGATATATATATAAATACACATTGTCTGAACTAGGCTGTATAGTTATTGAATTGTACAGTTGTCCTCCAGGTTGAGCGGGAAAATCGACTTCGTTTCGTTTTCATCCCGTGGTTGTCGGCATACGATAACCAACCAATATTGAGGTAAGTACAACGTTTACAAGGGATTGAAAGCTGTTTTAGAAAAGTAAAAGTGCTGAGGTGAATCATTAAAGTGTAATGAAATAGGTAAGTGCAAGTATCAATAATAAGTGCATTAATAAAATAAACTCCCTAGGCTGACAACGTTCATTTGCAATGTATAATGCTACACGTGTACCTCGTACTATCATGATGTCCACTTTTGGTTTTAATACATTTATCCTCAGTTGTGCCAGTTGTTTTTGTTTTATACCTTTTTGTGCATTTAATGTACAACCGTACCCTTCAGAGAGTAGGAATATAATAAGTCATAAAGAGCTGTAAAATGTTAGGTTTAATGGGATATAATGAGGATCAAGTAAAGACGTTATTGGAAAATGAATGAGATAAGACATTGTGAAGTGGTATTTAAAGATCAGTCAATGGACAGCAAGTTAGTTTATAAGATGCCCCATAAAACTGTGCACATCCCACATGGTCGCATCTCAACAATAGGCTGGGCGAATAGTATATATTTAGAGGTAGAAGCATGATCTGTCAAGGCGTTCATTATTATCTTTTTCAAGATAAAGATCTAAGCCCTCATAAAAATCAGAAATATCTCGAGCCTTTAATTTGTATATTGCTGTTCCTGCAGAATGGGGCGATTCACCTTAGTGACCCCCACCATATCTACTGATCAGCTAACGCCACCCTCCCTCCTTTTTTGATGTTAAGCTCTGAGACTATGATTATTATGGCTACCGCAAATATATTGCTTGGTACCAGACATGTTCGTACCTCATATTCCATCTCCCTAGCTTTCTTAATGAGTGCTTCCAATAGGTCTCCGCGTACATCTTTATGAACATTATATATGTATGCATGCGTCCTAATGAACGGATTACTTTACAAGAAGTTAGAACCTTAAAGAATAAAAAGAATAGGTTTTGTGAATAGTGAAGCAAGATTCAGCAGAACAATATAGTTAGGGATCAATGTAGGTAGTATGAACTGAAGGTAAGGTCGGTTGGCAGGACTTAGTGTACTAAATTATCATGACAGTCTTGTATATAGTAGACATCTGACATTGCAAAGTAACGTGTCTAAACATATTATAAAAAGATATTAACAGAACCAACAAAATTTCAGCATTTGTTTAACAATACTACAGAAGGGTAGTTAGTACTACAGGTAGTCGTAAAGTAAATCAATCTATGTATAATAAGAGCATAGTCAGTGTCATAATTCGTATTATCAAAGAATACATTAGGCTCAATAACTGAGTGTTATAAGGGAAACAAGCATGGTAAAGCAAGAGAACACTTGCCGCATAGCTATTTTAATCATTTTAAGTATTTTAATGACAATCGAATTTCAAGTATTGAACCTACATAATTACTAAGTGTTATTATATTGGTATTGGGACTAGTGTACTTTCCGTAGTTAAATATTGAAAAGCCATTGTCTCTCTACACTACCAGCAGTTGAGATCTTTGAGGCGGGCTAGGGTGGACATGTTTATATGTTTTTCTAGGCTCCTTTTGAAACTGTCAGGCCTTTCACAGGATCTTATCTCGGAGGGTAGTTGGTTCCAAAGTTTGCAATATTTAATGGTGAAGAAGTTAGCTCTAGTGGTGAGTTTATGGGTGTTAACCTTGAGAAGGTAGTTGTGGTTGTGTAGTCCATACGATTTAGGATTAGCCCAGGTTATGGACGAGTTACTGTTACAGTGCTTTCTTATAACTTTGAATAAGAGAAATAAATTGCACTTCACTCTCCTTAACCATAAGGGCTCTAAGTCCAGTCGAATACATCTGTGAAGGTATTCTATTTGCTGACCATAGCCTAATATGCGTTTCGTAAGGAATCTTTGGACACTTTCAACCTTTTTTCTGACTGCCGACTTGAAGCTACTGTATAAGTGGGCACAGTATTCAAGTTTGGGGCGAATGCATATCTTATATATGGATAATCTGGCTTCTGGAGTGTAAAAGTTGTAAAAGTTGGACCACCGCTGTTCACTACTTTATTCAGTGCTTTCTTCTTGTTTCTCAGATTCGCCTATCTCTGTTCATCTGACTACAGCTTCACCTTCCTCTCCACAATTATCCCTCCTCCGTCAGCTGTCGGGTGTTTGTTGTGATTCACACCGTGAGTTTTCGTTCGGGAGAGAGTAGTGATATTTCCTTCGTCACATCATGTGATGCAATTATATCCTTTATGTTCACTGGCAACTTTTGGGCAATTATTTTGGATTCCGCGAGATTTAGCTTTAGCATAGTTGATTGGGAATCTTATGCATTGTGTGGGGTCGTACACCAATCAGAGTTTCAGCTGATGACATACATTGCGGCGGCCAGAACTGAGTTGGTCAGGTGCTGTTGACTATTTCGGTCCGAATACAATGATGCTAGATCGGAGATCTACGCGAGGGTTGCTTGTATAGGTATACGGAGTTCACGTGTTCTGTTAGTGGACTTCTTCCCTGTATTCCAGATTTAGCGTGTGGTCGTATTGTGTGATCATTTACCTTGATGATCGAATGTACTACTCTAGATATTATTTTATTGATTGTTTGGAGAAGGAAGTATCACACTATGGCGGTGGACGCTGCGTTTAATATTGCACCTTCAAACACTGGAGTTGTGCTTTACATAACATTTTACATTTTGTGTTAACCAGATCATTTGCGGTTCATTAGAATTATACATTTTCTGTTCAAATGTGTAGTCAATAATAATAATAATAATGTATATTCTCATATAAACATATAAATTTACATGAAAATGCATGCCATTTTTACAGGCACGATCAAGTATGATATAATATCAAATCGTAGATTGTCTACAAGTTAATAATGATTCAACAGTTAAATATTCGATATATATATAAATACACATTGTCTGAACTAGGCTGTATAGTTATTGAATTGTACAGTTGTCCTCCAGGTTGAGCGGGAAAATCGACTTCGTTTCGTTTTCATCCCGTGGTTGTCGGCATACGATAACCAACCAATATTGAGGTAAGTACAACGTTTACAAGGGATTGAAAGCTGTTTTAGAAAAGTAAAAGTGCTGAGGTGAATCATTAAAGTGTAATGAAATAGGTAAGTGCAAGTATCAATAATAAGTGCATTAATAAAATAAACTCCCTAGGCTGACAACGTTCATTTGCAATGTATAATGCTACACGTGTACCTCGTACTATCATGATGTCCACTTTTGGTTTTAATACATTTATCCTCAGTTGTGCCAGTTGTTTTTGTTTTATACCACAACTACCTTCTCAAGGTTAACACCCATAAACTCACCACTAGAGCTAACTTCTTCACCATTAAATATTGCAAACTTTGGAACCAACTACCCTCCGAGATAAGATCCTGTGAAAGGCCTGACAGTTTCAAAAGGAGCCTAGAAAAACATATAAACATGTCCACCCCAGCCCGCCTCAAAGATCTCAACTGCTGGTAGTGTAGAGAGACAATGGCTTTTCAATATTTAACTACGGGAAGTACACTAGTCCCAATACCAATATAATAACACTTAGTAATTATGTAGGTTCAATACTTGAAATTCGATTGTCATTAAAATACTTAAAATGATTAAAATAGCTATGCGGCAAGTGTTCTCTTGCTTTACCATGCTTGTTTCCCTTATAACACTCAGTTATTGAGCCTACTGTATTCTTTGATAATACGAATTATGACACTGACTATGCTCTTATTATACATAGATTGATTTACTTTACGACTGCCTGTAGTACTAATGTGGTGAGAGCAGGCTGCTAGCCGATTGGTTGGCACTAATCTACGTTAAGGTCTAGGTCACTAATATGGGCCGTGAGAAAATATGAACAAGCCTGAGTCAACAACCAATCACAGCAAAGTTAACGTGGCAAAATATGATTCGCAAAGAGAACTCTATTTGTCAAGGAATCCCGAAACAACCAATCAGAAGCCTGCGTTTGTCTACCTAAACAACCAATCAAATGACTGCGCTTGTCTATAATAATGTAGTTGAAAGATGTATAAATACGTGTTGATTTTCATAATAAAACGATCTGTTGCCTGACCCTTGTCTTCTGTTGTTACACTAACTACCCTTCTGTAGTATTGTTAAACAAATGCTGAAATTTTGTTGGTTCTGTTAATATCTTTTTATAATATGTTTAGACACGTTACTTTGCAATGTCAGATGTCTACTATATACAAGACTGTCATGTTAATTTAGTACACTAAGTCCTGCCAACCGACCTTACCTTCAGTTCATACTACCTACATTGATCCCTAACTATATTGTTCTGCTGAATCTTGCTTCACTATTCACAAAACCTATTCTTTTTATTCTTTAAGGTTCTAACTTCTTGTAAAGTAATCCGTTCATTAGGACGCATGCATACATATATAATGTTCATAAAGATGTACGCGGAGACCTATTGGAAGCACTCATTAAGAAAGCTAGGGAGATGGAATATGAGGTACGAACATGTCTGGTACCAAGCAATATATTTGCGGTAGCCATAATAATCATAGTCTCAGAGCTTAACATCAAAAAAGGAGGGAGGGTGGCGTTAGCTGATCAGTAGATATGGTGGGGGTCACTAAGGTGAATCGCCCCATTCTGCAGGAACAGCAATATACAAATTAAAGGCTCGAGATATTTCTGATTTTTATGAGGGCTTAGATCTTTATCTTGAAAAAGATAATAATGAACGCCTTGACAGATCATGCTTCTACCTCTAAATATATACTATTCGCCCAGCCTATTGTTGAGATGCGACCATGTGGGATGTGCACAGTTTTATGGGGCATCTTATAAACTAACTTGCTGTCCATTGACTGATCTTTAAATACCACTTCACAATGTCTTATCTCATTCATTTTCCAATAACGTCTTTACTTGATCCTCATTATATCCCATTAAACCTAACATTTTACAGCTCTTTATGACTTATTATATTCCTACTCTCTGAAGGGTACGGTTGTACATTAAATGCACAAAAAGGTATAAAACAAAAACAACTGGCACAACTGAGGATAAATGTATTAAAACCAAAAGTGGACATCATGATAGTACGAGGTACACGTGTAGCATTATACATTGCAAATGAACGTTGTCAGCCTAGGGAGTTTATTTTATTAATGCACTTATTATTGATACTTGCACTTACCTATTTCATTACACTTTAATGATTCACCTCAGCACTTTTACTTTTCTAAAACAGCTTTCAATCCCTTGTAAACGTTGTACTTACCTCAATATTGGTTGGTTATCGTATGCCGACAACCACGGGATGAAAACGAAACGAAGTCGATTTTCCCGCTCAACCTGGAGGACAACTGTACAATTCAATAACTATACAGCCTAGTTCAGACAATGTGTATTTATATATATATCGAATATTTAACTGTTGAATCATTATTAACCTGTAGACAATCTACGATTTGATATTATATCATACTTGATCGTGCCTGTAAAAATGGCATGCATTTTCATGTAAATTTATATGTTTATATGAGAATATACATTATTATTATTATAATATCAGATATTCTGTTGGTGACCTATTTTAAACCAATTCTTGGCTGGGAAGTAAAGATTCCTGGTCTTCGTAGAAGTTATTCCTACCACTCGAGTGTGGTAGTTTTGGTTGACTTTAAAATGAGTAGTGCTGGCAATGATTATATTTGGTTTGTTTTACATGGTGTGTTAAGACCATGTCACTGATGTGAATGGAATTGATCTTTTCATCCGTTAGCCATCTGGTGTCATCGAGAAGAGAGATAGTGATGATAATATTAATAGATATAAAAAGTCTAGACTGCGTGGACTTGTAAGGAGAAAACGGAAACGCAAAAACAGATAAATGATGGGATTTGAAATTGATATAGATACAGACATCAGTAATAATAATATGAGGGAATTAGTAGAGGGAGTAAGCTGAAGAGTAAGACAGGGGAGAGTTCGAAGTAGCAAACAGACGAGTTTAGGTGTATGCCTATAATTAGTTTGTGTGAGTGCTTAGGGAGTAGACAGTTTGGACTTAGTACTTGGGTCGCTGCATGATTGCTCTCCACGGACAGTGTAGTGGCCTTACCTGCCAGTAGACAGCTTCATGGATGGTAAACACGAAGTGAAAATACACAGGCGCCCGCTCAAAACGTGCTCTCAGTTGGGCTGAATATCAAGGATTGCCACATGGAATTCAGACAGTAATTAATAGCAGAATAAATGTAAATGAGGGATGGTCGTTGTATGCAAACAAGGTCACTATCCATATTAGTTGGTTCATTAGATATATCACACACACTTATTCTCCTCATTCCTTGCGTTTTCTCCTAACGTACTGGGAGAGTATTTAACAAATGTACGCGCCCTCTCCCTGATTATGACATAATATATATTTTTATACGTGCAATATCCTTTCCGTGAACACATTTCGAGGTCATACATACTGTAACAACAGAAAACAAGGGCCGGGCAACAGATCGTTTTATTACGGAAAACACCACGTATTTATGTATATATTTCATGTACATTATTATAGATTTTTCAAGCAGACAAAAACAGTCTTCTGATTGGTTGTTTCTGGTTTCTTGGAAAGTTAAGCCATATATCTGCGAATCTTATTTGCCCACGTTAACCCTGCTGTGATTGATTGTTGAATCAGTCTTTTCATATTTTTTCACGGCTAATATTAGTGACCTAGACATTGGCGTAAATTAATGTGTACCAATTGGCTAGCAGCCTGCTCTCACCACAATACTACTCAATACCTCAGTCTGGCTTGGTAAGACAGTGAATTCTACCTTCACTTGCTTCATACTACTCATATTATCTCAGTGATTAACTCTTCTCAGTTTGTTGACTTATAAAAACTAATTAATTGACTCTAAGATTTATGATTTGTCACACTAGACTGAAGCAGGTAGTGTAAAAAGACGAGTTGAAATCTGTGGGCTACCTTCATTGATCGTTTGCATCCCGGCAGGAACACAGGGCTTCACCATTTCTCTCCGTCCTCTGAGATCATTTCAGTCAGCTTCATTAGTGCTTATCGGTGCCTCTTTGTCCATCACACCTGTTATGTACTCGTCGCTAAATTATTGTTATGGACTGGTCGAGAAACTAATAGTCCTGACGCAAGAAGGTGGAAATCAGAAGACCATTAGGTTTGCGATGATACTTCTATTGTCCAAACACATGGAGACGAAAATAAATGGTCTCACACCAAAGTGGTAAGTAAGTAAAGTAAAGTAGCTCACACAAATTGTGTATGCGAAATATATATGAATGTTCAGACAAGGGTGTGAACAAATCACTAGACAGTCTTAACATGAATGGCTAACTATAATGAAGTATCGATCCATATATACATATAGCAGGCATCTCAACAACCAAACATATAATATGGATATATGTCACCAAGCGACGGACTGTCAACAAACACTCATATTGTATATAATATAATATAAGGAGAATATACATTGTTAAAGGAGACAAGTTCATACAAGTGGAATGGTCACAGACCAAGAGAGCAAACAGAAAGAGAGACCGACATACACACACACATAAATATATATGTGGATACATATCGACACCCAACTCGTCGTTTCTCGTTCGGCTTCCATTTGAGTGGTTGACGTGCGACTCAGCAGTCGCCTCAGCGTATCTCCGATCCATCTTCATTTTCCCTAGAATATTTGTCGGATAATCGCTGCTTAGGTGATACGCTGTCTGTCATAGTTCCTTTAGTCGATTAGATTTTCTAGCCAGCCATCTGGTTGCTAGTGTTGAAAAAGTGAAGAAAGCTGTTTATGAGTGACTGCAGTGGCCTGTATGATGTGCTTGTATCCTGATGTGTGCCAGGTCTCTGAAGCATGCAGGAGCATTGACTGACTCGACATTAGTGTTCAAAGTTCACATGTTCTTTGTTTCACTGACTGTTTTGAATCTACACAATTGCAATGTTATTAACTTAGAAAGTGGTATGGAGTTGTGTCATATTATGCTTGTTGAGATCTAGGTGCTTTTCTGCAGTATATAACCACTGAATGAATCCAGTTTACTTTCGTATAAATGCATCTCTATGACTACTCGCTGAAAATTATGATCAGTGTGCTTATTCGTCTGTTGAGGTCTTCTCAACATGAACGTATTATGAGAATGAGATTTAAAAATGCGCAAGTTTTACATTTGTTTTAATAAACTCACAACATTGTACAGTGGATTTCACAAAGTACAATTGATTAACATCCACTTTGTCGTTAGTTCACTAAGACTCCACTGCATATTTGTTTTTCTCTGCACATAATTTACACTCTACATGTCTACTTCTACCTATCGAATATCGAATTCCCACTAACCACATATATGACCTTCAGTGATGTATTTAGTGGCTGTAAATGCAAGAGAGTGAATAAACGTTTAGATTACAAGACCAGTGACTCAGATCACTGAATTCCGCGAGAATGTCACTCAATGGTCGGTCAACGAGTTAGATCTCGTTGGCTGGAAGTCGTCTGTTTAATATTTGGCGATGTCGTGTGTGAGTAGTGTTGTTATTGATACCCAAACTAAGATGAAACAGGTGTCAAATGATCTGAATAAATCAAGTAACAGATATTGATGTCAGTAACAAATAGATGGATATTGTGGAATAGATCAAAGAACTTGTAATTACACCTCACTGGTCTGCACATAATGACAAGTGTTATGTTACGGTGATATTTCGAGTAAAATCGCTGCCTGTAATCACATCAGCTGTTGGAATCGTTTTCGTCTTACTAATTCACACATTTGTGATTTGTAGTCACATAGATATAGTTCATTTTTGTTTATTCATTTCTGTGCATCCAGGATTATATTCCAGGTTATTGAGAGTTGTGCTGAGTCATCCATGTAATATGTATCCGGCGTGACCTTAATGAGTGTGATGCAAAAGTACAGTGTTTAAAGAATATAACAGAAATACACACACCAATAATTATAAGTCTGTGGTCAAATTTTCATCACAGGTTGTGTAATTCTAAATATTTGATTTTCGTGTCTGTCATTTGCTGTCTGACGTGAACGACAAGGAATTTCAAAGTCAGGACGTGTCGTTTCATACACCCACATACACATGTACCTACCTTCGTTATTTCATTTTGTTTAAATTCCCTGAAGTCGATCGAATCAAATTTGCAAATGCAACATTGGAATTGTTTATTCGTTTCAATTTCTTTGACGTTTCACAAATATCATGTTTATATATGTCTACCTCTCACTCGGCCCTCAGTAATGCTGCAACTATTTGGTCAAATCTCGATCACATTTCATATAGAAATAAGAAGAATTGAATTCACTCACTATCACCCCACTCCCCGCATCGCATCGCACTGCACCTTACCGCCATATCCCACCCTGCCTCTGACAATAATGTTCATATTAACTTATCATTATTAGCAAACTTATCACATTGGATTGGTAGATTGGTTGTACTCTTTTGGAAATTCTACAAATTCAGGTGTTCGTTATCTTCAACGCATGTTGTTATGTGGAAGGAAAGAAGCAGCGAAATCAACACAGATACATTTTGAATGCATGACATGTGTAACTATGACAGCCGGTATTGGTCCTAATCGATTCTATAAATGATACAACATGCACTCTTTGAAAGTGGTCACCTTGAAACGTGAAACGAGCCTTGTCGAATACTGCTTGAATTTTCGAATTGCTGTGCGTCGGTGTGCGTATGCATGCGTGTTTGTGTTGTGTGTGTGTGTGGAAGATTTAAGGCATATGATATTAAGGAGATTGAATCCATATTGATAAGTGACCGTCTGAATTTACCTATGATTGGCTGAACTGTAATCAGATTGTAGGCCTGACGACAATCTTCATTTTGAAATGTGAAGTGCTGATCAAAAGAATTGTCAGGTATGGTCGAATCGCAAGTCAATAAAATGATTGATACTAATACAAAGAATTAGCAAGCAACCACAAGGATAGACGTCTGGGGAGACAATTGCAGCATTCACGGAGAATTCAGATTAGTTCTGTGCAAAATGAAGTCTGATGTCGGGAAGAACGACGACAGCTTCGCAATCAAACCACCTAACTCAGACAACACAGTCTGCTGACTTGTGGTCATCTAGTTTCCGTCAAAAATTTTACATCTATGTTTGCCGAAGTTGCCTGCAAACGACGCATAACACAACCACACAAATGCTCACACGATAGCACCTACCAAGGACAAATCAAATGTCCAATTGACGGCCACTGTTTCGGCCAATGAAAGACGATAAAATATGAAGCGCGGAAAATATAACAGGGTATAGCCTATATCTTCGTCCACGGGATGTGGTCGTATTGCCTTCTCTAGTGGATCTAGTGAATATTGAGGAGGTGAGAGAATGTCTCGAAATTGTATACCAGACACTTTCTTAATGATAACGGACTCCATCACATATATCGCGGATTTTTTTACAGTCCAGAAATATGCGATTACGTCGTGAAACTATGCACTGCGTTGGAATATCCTAGTCATTTACAATACTATTGAAATATTTGACCGGTTTCTCTTTTCGCATCTTCAAAGTGCAACAATTGAAGAAAGTTTAGCAACATTTGATAAACCATATTTAGAATCAAGATGGAGTGTTATGTTAGCTCTTCTTACTGTACTGCAGTTGGTCACAAAATTGATTCACCGACAGTCAAGATTAGGAACAGTGTGTGTCAAGCGCTTACTATGAAGTTTGGGATACGAATCTGACGAATCGGTTATACTGCATTCTGAAATGTATGCTTTAAATCTTTCACAAAACTCACTCACGCATCAAACTCTGGAAGGGTGTGTTGAGCTCATTGTTGCTTTATGCAAACAATATGACGTTTCCAATGAAGGATGAGCTTGTTTATTTTGTTTACGGCAAATATTGTCATTAGATTGTTGAACTTAAGAAGTGTCAGATATTCCCCAAATCATCTACCCACATGGTTTTTGTTCTAGGTTTTTCTATTTTGCTTGCATGCTTCATATTGAATGAACAAATTCATAAGATTAGTTTATTTGACTTTTTCGTAAGGAAAGAAGATATCCGGAAAGCATCATTTGTCCTATATGATTTAATTTAAATGAGCTGACAGTCTTGAGCCAGTTAATCTGGTTAGGTAACGTACTTTTTACTTCCAAAACTTTAAGATACTGTAGTTGTTGACATACACAGTCCCTTCAGATTCTTCACATGTACTATTTCGAAAGTTACAATCACTTAATCTTTACTAGTATTAACATTTTGAAATCATTTTTGACAGAACCAGAAATATATTGATTCTTTAAGTTGCCGATTCTTCTACGGTTATTTTGCTCCCTGCGGATACTTCCGTAGAATACCTGTAATTTAAAATTTCGGAATATTTATGGTAGTGACTGGTAAATGTTGTTAGATATGCTGTTTTTTGTTAGTACTTTAGAAGGTAAATTATACTGATAAGTACGTTAAATGTTCTATTATGAGTGCAGGACGTTCGGAAACACTAAGTTCACCAGCAGTATTTAGCCCAAACACAGTGGAAAAGATAAAGCAGAAGGGACTTTTAGTCGTCCCAAATATGAAACGCACACTTAATCATACCATTGTAACTAAATACGTCTTGCACACAGGGTATGCATACGGAGGAACCCCCTTTGTTATAGTTCGGACGATTGATAATTGAGTGGTCGCCGTGATCTACAGTTTAACCTCAACACGCTGTTATCCGACTCAGACTCGGTTTTATTGCCGTCTGGTGAGGACACAGGCTTTATGTTAAGAAAATGGAGTGGGTGGTAATCATTTTACATACATCTGTGGTTTGCTTCAGGATGGGAAATTTGGAAGAAAGGTTTTCTAAGGATGACCATTTTTATGATTAGAGTATAGCGAATGCAAACTTGAGTGTGTTGATCTTACCATTTTGTAGGCGATATACATACTTGCTGGTAAAGTAAAAGATGAATCCCAAGTTGATTCGTATTTCATTCTCCTGGTAAATCGGAACAGTTGTGATACCATGATAAAAGACTTCCTAGCTATCAGATGTCAAATTTGTCTCCTGTAGTAGCAGCATCTTAGTTTTAAAAGGATTATATAAGCACAGTTATCTCGTACGGAAGAATGAACATGAGCTTCAGCTCCTCCATCTTCAAACTAAAGAGTTAGAATCAATTAAAGTTGCCTGAATCTGCAACTAGGCATCTGATGAATTCAAGTAACATAACCAGATGTAAATTTTCCAAACTGACGTTAATTTCCGTCACATTAGACATACTTCCGTTAATAAGACTATGCTCCGCATGCCTCACGTGATTGAAAGTTGAATGAGTGAAGTAGAGTGTCACCTTTAAGCCAAATGAAATTGAAACAATGGTTCCCTCATAGTGCATGTTTTTCAAGGAAAAAATTTTATGTAATAACTTGTAATAGTTCCAACGTGTCTGGATAGTTAAAATCAGATATTTCTCAATGTTGCACTCTGTAAGCCCACTTTTCCTGAAGCCGAATTGTTCGGATTTTTTTAAACATTGTATTATAAAATCACAAAGTACCTGTATCCAAGTAATAGCAAATAAGTTCCCTTCCTTGTATCAATAGACTAAATCTGAGCAGAGATAATGAGTAATAGCCAGCTGCCATATACATGGACTTAACCCTAAATGACTCGGGGACTGACTTGCCACCAGAGAATAATCTCATCGACTTAGAATATGCAGACGATATAGTCCTTCTAGGCGAGTACACTGCAAAAATGCAGTGTCTTCTAAACACCTTGAGCTGAAATGTACAATTGTTTGGCATGCGATTCGCTCCCACCAAATGTAAGATGATGTTACAGGACTGGACTACACCGACTCTTAGATTAGAAATAGGGAGTGAATTGGTAGAGCACGTAGTCGAGATATCCGACTATCGACCAAAGGGCGGGTGTACTGCTCATCAGTCCGCTCCGTCCTCCTTTATGGCCAGCTGTGAGACCTGGCCACTGAGAGTGGAAGACATGAAAAGATTAGCTGTCTTTGATCATAGGCGCCTGCGTTCTATCTCCCATGTGAAGTGGCATAATAAGGTGAGCAATATTGAGGTTAGGCGTCGAGTGCTAGGTAAACAGGGGAAATCAATCAACGAGGTTGTGAAGCTACAAAGACTGAGATGGTTAGGACATGTGTTACGCATGAATGCCTAGTCATCGCCTTCCTCGACGAGCAATGTTAGCGGATATAGGGTCAGGCTGGAAAAAAGCTAGCGGCGGTCAAACCAAAACATGGCCTCACCAGTCGATGAAATCTACAACAGTTAGTCTAAGCCATGTAGGAAGGTGTAGACTTCCTGACTGGTTGGGGTCCTCGGGACGGTAAAAACCAATGGTTGGAAACAATTGGTGACAAAATCGTTCTCAACGGCTGACTCAGATGCGTCAACTCCTTGTGACTTATGATTTCCAATGAAACTGTTTTGTTCTTCGTTATTACTCTTCCTTTGTTTCACACCTCTGCTTACTGTCTCTATAATGCTTTTCTTTCTTCTCTTGCTTTGTGTGCTACATGGAGTGTGGCGACTTGAACTGGTGCACATCGGTGCAAAGTTCTATGTCGAAAACAGACAGAGACAGCCAGCCATATACGTATCTAATAATAATAATAATAATGATAGATTTATTCCAAAGAGAATTTGTGGAATAGGTAGAGAATTTTCAGCGTGCATCTAATTAGTTCATCAATTTTATAAAATTCTTAAATAAAAAAAAGAATGCAAAGGCATAGAACAACGAACAATACACCACAGGATAGGAAATGTAAAATTAGTGTGTAATAGAAGATGTGAAAAACAAAATAATAGTAAGGAAGAAAGGAAAACAAAAAGTAATGGGAACTATTTGTTCGAGTTCCGCAGTGAGTTGATCGTGTCATACCTAGGGTATTTCTGACCACATAACAGCTGTTCCAGATAAGGTATTGTGGAGATTTTCCACATAGAAGACCTAGCATATAGCCAGCCAGTGCGGCAGTCAGCCTCCTATCGCTGGTTCTAGTTCTACCAGATGAAATTCCATATTCTATCAACTCCTCTTCACACGATCTCCTCCATGTCACCCTTGGACGTTCCACAGACCGCTTCCCTTTCAGGTTCCACTCGAGGGCTTGACGTGCGATGTCACCCAGCGGTCTCCTCAGCGAGTGTCCGGTCCATCTCCACTTTCTCCTGCATATTTGTTGGGCGATTGGTTCTTGCATTGTTTGTTCCCATAATTCCTTGTTGGTGATTCTTTCCGGCCATCCGATCTTCAGTATAGAACGAAGACAGTTGTTAATAAAGGTCTGCAGCCTTTTGGAAATATTCTTTATGACCCGCCAAGTTTCTGATCCGTATAGAAGAACTGACTTTACGTTTGTATTGAAAATCCGAATTTTGTTGGTTATGCTGAGTGACGAAGATTTTCAGGTTGATGAATGTGTTTCTCGCCTTCCCGATTCTCGATTTGACATCCTCGTCCGCTCCACTTGTAGTTGAGACAATGCTCCCTAGATAAGTGAATGAAGTAACCTCTTTCAAATCCCTACCGTTGATGGTGACTGACGTTGGATGCTGTTGCTGTTGTTGGTTGGTTATTTTCATAACCTCCGTCCTGTCTATATTTACCTGGAGTCCTGTCTTTGCTGCTTCTTCGACCAGTTTGTCGGTTTTCGCTTGTAAGTCTTCGATTTTGTGTGACATCAAACATAAATCATCCACGCGCGAAATCCAGGTCTTCTAGGTTCTTCACGTCGGTCCAGGATATCCCTGTCTTCTCGTTTCCCACTGACTGTCTGACGCATAATCCAGTCCACCACAATTAGGAATATCATTGGTGATAATAAGCACCCTTGTCTGACTCCTGTGTTTACTCCAAACGCCTCGCTGAGTTTTCCGTTGTGGATCACTTGACATGTGCCGTTGTCGTACAGCTGTTGAATAAGGTTGATGAATATTTGGGGTACGCCATAGTACTCGAGTAATTTCCAAATTACTTCACGGTCAACGCTGTCGAAGGCCTTCTCAAAGTCTATAAAGTTGAGGTAGAGGTTTGATTGCCATTCCATGCTTTGTTCTGTGATGATGATGCGTAGAGTTGCAATTTGGTCAGTACATGATTTGCCTCTTTCCTGAATCCAGCTTGTTCTGGTCGGAGTTCTGTCTCCAGTGCGTCCTTTAATCTCTCCAGGATGATGCGACTCAGGATTTTACTTGGCGTCGACAGGAGCATGATTCCTCGCCAGTTCTTGCAGAGTGAGGCCTAAGTCGCCCTTCTTTGGTAGTTTCACGAGGTAACCTTTCCTCCAGTCAGTAGGCACCTTTCCCTCCTTCCAGACCTTTTGCAATAATGGAGTCAGCATGTCTGCTGTCGTCTCTGGGTCTGCTTTCAGTGCTTCAGGGGGTATTCCATCTGGTCCGGCTGTTTTTCCAGCTTTCAGAAGTTTGATTGCATTCAAGACTTCAGCTTTCGTTGGAGGATTGGTGTCAACTTGCAGTTTGTGTGCGCTGTTGTTGGTATTTCTGGACGGGTTGCAGGTGGTGGTTTGTTCAAGAGTCCTTTGAAGTGATCCGCCCATTGTTTAATCTGTTTTTCTTCCTTGGTAATTGGGTTCCCTTGGCTGTCTTTTATAGGTTTCGCTTGTGTTGGTCTCTTCCCGGATAGAGATTTGGTTATCTGATATAGTGTCCTCAGGTCCCTTTTGCCTGCTGCCTTCTCAGCTTCAGTGGCCAGGTTGTCGTAGAATCGTCTTTTGTCCTTCCTAGCACTTTTCTTCACTTCTTTGTCCAGTCGCTGTGTAAGTTGAGCTCAGCGTCTCCTTCTCCTGTCCGTCCTTGCATTGAATCATTTTCTCTTTCACCATTCTCCTCTCTTCTATTAATTTCCAAGTGTCCGTTGAGAGCCATTCCTTGTCTTGTCTCTTCTTTCTTCCTAGAACCGTTGAACACGTTTCGTTGAGAATCGCCTTCAGAGACTTCCAATGTTCTTCCACGCATGATTCTTCAGTGATGTCGCGTAGTGTTTCCTGCTTTGCTCTGACAGTTGCAGTGAAAGTGTCTTTTGTGGTTGTGTCCTTCAGTAATTGAGTGTTGAACTTGCATTGTGGCCTATCCCCAGCTATCCTCGAGGCTTTTAGTTTCACCTTGAAAGTCCCTTCTACTAGATAGTGGTCTGAACCCACATCTGCTCCTCTCCTTGACCTTGTGTCCAGTAGGCTCCGTCTCCACTTTCTTGAAATTGAGATGAAGTCTATTTGGTTCTTGGTGTTTCCATCTGGTGAAATCCATGTCGTCTTGTGTATATCCTTGTGTTTGAACACACTACCACCAATCACCAAATCATTGAAGGCGCAGAAGTCTGAGAAGAGTTCACCATTGTCGTTCATTTCACCGAGGGCCTCACGACCCATGGTGAGTTCTCTTCCTGTGTTGTCTCGTCCCAGCTTCGCATTCATGTCGCCCATCAGGATTTTGATATCGCCATTTGGGACGTTGTCCATTATTGCTTGTAGTTGTCTGTAGAACGCCTCCTTCTTCTCTTGTTCTGAGACGTTTGTAGGCGCATAACATTGAATGACTGTAACTTTCCTTCCTTTTGAGTTGAACCTGGCTGTCATTATCCTGGAGGAGATTGGTTCCCACTGCATGAGAGCTTTGGCTGCTGTTGGTGACATCATGATGGCCACTCCCTCCGTGTGCTCGTGGTTGTCCTCTGGGTGGCCGAAAAGATTACTGTCTCTCCAGTAGGTAGTTGGCACCTTCCAGTTCCGTTCCATCTGCTTTCGCAGATTCCCAACACTTCTATTCTGTACCTTCTCATTTCAGCGGCTATCTGGGCAGCCTTTCCAGTTTCGTACATTGTACGAACATTCCAGGTACCATCCTTACTTTTGCTTTCATCGAAAGAAGGCACATCGGCTGACTGGCTTCCCGAAGGCTGGCTTTCACTAGTCTGCGTCATATCACACCCCTGATTCCACCGAAAAGTAAAGCTATTGCTCAGGATTTTAGAATTTTTAATATATTCATTCGTTGAAGATTCTGTAGCCAGCCTCCTATCGCTGGTTCTAGTTCTACCAGATGGAATGCAAGGAGAGAGCTGAGTATTGAGAGGATCCTCGGCGTCTGACAATACAGTATTCGCTAGTTTCTTACATGACATTATATGTCTATCCACAATAGTGTTAACCAGTTAGTTGGTTTAACGATATCCCACTTGCCCTCCGTACTAACGGCTTTTAGTGGCTGACCGTCTCAGCGAAGCAAAATCTTTATTAAGTAGTCCAGGAAGGATCAATGGGGAGCAGTAAACAGGGATGGGTAGAATACAGGAATTGACAAACTGACAAAGCAAAGACTGTTTTATACCAGAATGCCTTAACTTCCTAACGTAGAACGTTAAGCGAAACATCTTTCTAGTAACTAGGAAGATGTCGGAGGACCAGGAAAGATTGGAGGAAATACTCAGTCCAAGGTAATTGACATTAGATGTAATTTCAAGCTGTATTCCGTGAATGATAGTGGGGCGATGTGAGCTAGCTAGTTGTTGTAGGTCACGTTTTCGTCTGAAAGTGAAATTGACTACCTGACATTTTGACGGATTCAGCTTAAGACCGTTTGAAGAGGACCACTGACTAATTTCCGACAGAAAGTTATTTATTTTGGAACAATCTGACCGAGAGTTGACAGGCATAGAAACAGAGAGGTCATCATCATACTTGACAAAAGTGGCTACATCAGAATGGGGCAAGTCATGTAAGAAAGCAAAAAGAAAAGAGAAAAGGAGAAAGAACAGTCAGTACCTTGAGGAACACCAGCTAGGGTAAGTGAGGTAGTGGAGGACTGACTTTCCATTGTAGACGGTGTACTGCTTCCTATCAGAAAAATAGGAATGCAACCACTTATTTGTCCAGCTCTCAGACTTTGTTCCAGCAAGCCTCCTTAGCGAGAGACACCTAGGTACACAGTCAAATGCAGATGTGTAATCAAGGAAGGAAGGCACACCGAACGTATTTAGCTCGTCTATCTAAACTAGAGACTATATATAGGACAACAGCGGCATCTGAGGATATCAAATGTAAAATTAGTGTGTAATAGAAGATGTGAAAAACAAAATAATAGTAAGGAAGAAAGGAAAACAAAAAGTAATGGGAACTATTTGTTCGAGTTCCGCAGTGAGTTGATCGTGTCATACCTAGGGTATTTCTGACCACATAACAGCTGTTCCAGATAAGGTATTGTGGAGATTTTCCACATAGAAGACCTAGCATATAGCCAGCCAGTGCGGCAGTCAGCCTCCTATCGCTGGTTCTAGTTCTACCAGATGGAATGCAAGGAGAGAGCTGAGTATTGAGAGGATCCTCGGCGTCTGACAATACAGTATTCGCTAGTTTCTTACATGACATTATATGTCTATCCACAATAGTGTTAACCAGTTAGTTGGTTTAACGATATCCCACTTGCCCTCCGTACTAACGGCTTTTAGTGGCTGACCGTCTCAGCGAAGCAAAATCTTTATTAAGTAGTCCAGGAAGGATCAATGGGGAGCAGTAAACAGGGATGGGTAGAATACAGGAATTGACAAACTGACAAAGCAAAGACTGTTTTATACCAGAATGCCTTAACTTCCTAACGTAGAACGTTAAGCGAAACATCTTTCTAGTAACTAGGAAGATGTCGGAGGACCAGGAAAGATTGGAGGAAATACTCAGTCCAAGGTAATTGACATTAGATGTAATTTCAAGCTGTATTCCGTGAATGATAGTGGGGCGATGTGAGCTAGCTAGTTGTTGTAGGTCACGTTTTCGTCTGAAAGTGAAATTGACTACCTGACATTTTGACGGATTCAGCTTAAGACCGTTTGAAGAGGACCACTGACTAATTTCCGACAGAAAGTTATTTATTTTGGAACAATCTGACCGAGAGTTGACAGGCATAGAAACAGAGAGGTCATCATCATACTTGACAAAAGTGGCTACATCAGAATGGGGCAAGTCATGTAAGAAAGCAAAAAGAAAAGAGAAAAGGAGAAAGAACAGTCAGTACCTTGAGGAACACCAGCTAGGGTAAGTGAGGTAGTGGAGGACTGACTTTCCATTGTAGACGGTGTACTGCTTCCTATCAGAAAAATAGGAATGCAACCACTTATTTGTCCAGCTCTCAGACTTTGTTCCAGCAAGCCTCCTTAGCGAGAGACACCTAGGTACACAGTCAAATGCAGATGTGTAATCAAGGAAGGAAGGCACACCGAACGTATTTAGCTCGTCTATCTAAACTAGAGACTATATATAGGACAACAGCGGCATCTGAGGATATCAAATGTAAAATTAGTGTGTAATAGAAGATGTGAAAAACAAAATAATAGTAAGGAAGAAAGGAAAACAAAAAGTAATGGGAACTATTTGTTCGAGTTCCGCAGTGAGTTGATCGTGTCATACCTAGGGTATTTCTGACCACATAACAGCTGTTCCAGATAAGGTATTGTGGAGATTTTCCACATAGAAGACCTAGCATATAGCCAGCCAGCCAGCCAGCCAGTGCGGCAGTCAGCCTCCTATCGCTGGTTCTAGTTCTACCAGATGGAATGCAAGGAGAGAGCTGAGTATTGAGAGGATCCTCGGCGTCTGACAATACAGTATTCGCTAGTTTCTTACATGACATTATATGTCTATCCACAATAGTGTTAACCAGTTAGTTGGTTTAACGATATCCCACTTGCCCTCCGTACTAACGGCTTTTAGTGGCTGACCGTCTCAGCGAAGCAAAATCTTTATTAAGTAGTCCAGGAAGGATCAATGGGGAGCAGTAAACAGGGATGGGTAGAATACAGGAATTGACAAACTGACAAAGCAAAGACTGTTTTATACCAGAATGCCTTAACTTCCTAACGTAGAACGTTAAGCGAAACATCTTTCTAGTAACTAGGAAGATGTCGGAGGACCAGGAAAGATTGGAGGAAATACTCAGTCCAAGGTAATTGACATTAGATGTAATTTCAAGCTGTATTCCGTGAATGATAGTGGGGCGATGTGAGCTAGCTAGTTGTTGTAGGTCACGTTTTCGTCTGAAAGTGAAATTGACTACCTGACATTTTGACGGATTCAGCTTAAGACCGTTTGAAGAGGACCACTGACTAATTTCCGACAGAAAGTTATTTATTTTGGAACAATCTGACCGAGAGTTGACAGGCATCGAAACAGAGAGGTCATCATCATACTTGACAAAAGTGGCTACATCAGAATGGGGCAAGTCATGTAAGAAAGCAAAAAGAAAAGAGAAAAGGAGAAAGAACAGTCAGTACCTTGAGAACACCAGCTAGGTAAGTGAGGTAGTGGAGGACTGACTTTCCATTGTAGACGGTGTACTGCTTCCTATCAAAAAATAGGAATGCAACCACTTATTTGTCCAGCTCTCAGACTTTGTTCCAGCAAGCCTCCTTAGCGAGAGACACCTAGGTACACAGTCAAATGCAGATGTGTAATCAAGGAAGGAAGGCACACCGAACGTATTTAGCTCGTCTAAAGCTATGGAGCGTTCGTTGGCTATTTCAAAAATTAATATGAACAGTAATATTTATTCACCACATTATATTCCGATGAATATCCCCATTTGACATTCATTTGACAGTCAAAAGCGAAATGACTTTTATGCGTATCTCAGCATTATTATTGCACTACAGTAGAGATCAACTCAATAATTAGTAAGATATACTCATTTCGATTGTCCATGTATCCGTATCTGTGTGTGTATGTATGTATGCATGTATGTATGTATGTATGTATGTATGCATGCATGTATGTATGCATGTATGTATGTATGTATGTATGTATGTATGTATGTATGCATGTATGTATGTATGTATGTATGTATGTATGTATGTATGTATGTATGTATGTATGCATGTATTGTAAATTCTACAGCAACAACAGGATATCTTGTGTTCTACAAAAATAACTGAAAAAGTTTTTCTGTCCAAGTGAAGGATATAGCTGTGAATAGAGTGGAAAAATCGACAAGTGAAAAGTACGGAGAGTATCAGGGAACCGATTTCTGACGGAATAATCTCCAGTTTTCAAGCATTCATTTTGTAGTCAAGCACATTATATGTGTATATGTGGATTTGAAGACTAGACATTACGAATTCATTTTACGCTGTTCATTTAGTTTCCAATAGGCACTCATGAATTTAGTCATTTCACAGGAAACCTTCGGATGATAGAATCTTGAATCGGATCTATCCATAACCATCTGTAAACAAGAGAAACGAACAGATACGATTAAAACTGTAAAGTGAAAAGTGACTAAATGACGAGATGATATTAGGTGAGCAAATACCACCATCTAACAGTTGTTTCTATCAAATTTTACAGATTTAAAAGTCTTTTTATTTAGTGACCTCAGAAGTCAACCTTAAACTTTTGATTTTGACTTCTTGTAGGACCAGTGAGACTCTGTGACAATGAAGTTTGAAGACTGATAAGTTAAACACAGCTAAGAGGTATTAGATGCCGTAACTGATTAACTTCTCCAGTGTTGTGGAACTTACGCATTTGTGTGGTTGTTCTAGATGTAACTCCTTACTCAGAGAGGATCGAATACACCTTAACTTCACGGAATTATTCTAAGTGAAAACGAGAGTAAGACAAGCTGGCTGCCTACTACTATCTCCAATGATTTTCCTGATTCCGGTAGACTACATAATACGACAGACACACAGCGGGAAACGAGGAGATAGGCATAAAATGGAACCACACGATCTGGATCGGGTTTTCGCCCACGATATATGTCTGATTTCCCGCAAACCGGACAACATGCAAGTGAAAAGCAACGAGTTGGCAGAAGAAGCATCCACACAAGATAAGCCTTCAGGTGAAAATAGAGAAAACAGGTGTGGTGATGGTGGAGACTCCTGGTCAACAACAACAACAGATAACAAGCAACGATCAGCATAAATCGGAGGAGTCTGCAAGAAGCCACCTCCTTTACCTACCTACTTACCGGCCGAACGACCAACCGACCAACTGACAGACCAACCTGGGAAGCATCGTTTCAACTACGTGTGGACGGAAGTGATGAGGATATGAGGGTGAGGATCGGGAAAGAAAGACAAGCTTTCATTACTCTCATCAAGTGTGTGTCGAGATGAACAGCACTCAGCATGAAAAATGAGATCCGGGTTTTCAACTCTAATGTGAAGTCAGTGCTACTATAGGGATCGGAGACTTTGCGCGTCACGAAGGCCAATTCAGATAAACTACACACCCTCATCAACAGCTACCTTCGCTGAATGCTTCGCTCAAGATTAGATAACCGGCCGGAGGAGGTGAGCTACAGGGATCTCTGGCAATGAACCAAAGAACCGACCCAGCAGGAATCAATAGTGCAACAAATGTGCAGGAAGAAATGGACATGGACTGGATTGGCCATACTCCGAGAAAACAAGCCATCAAGTGAATGACATCACACGCCAGACCATCTTTCTACTACTCGAATGGAACCCGAATGGGAAGCAACGAATCGGTCGTCAGTACGAGGGTGACATTTAGGAGGAGGAGGTGGAGACGATGCGAATAGGAGATGAGAGCATTTGGACAGACAGTGAGTCAGGTGAGAACGTTGGCGGAGAATCGAACGCAATGGAGACGTGTAGGCGAAGCCTTATGCTCCTCTAGAAACTAAAGGAAACATTAATAAATAACATGACAATAACAACTTCTGTTTCCCAAGGAATAATTTCCAAAATAACAGTTTCCCCAATGTAATCAGAGTACATCAACGGAGTTGATAAACTTACTAATGGCTGACTTATCCACCCATATTCTTGGTTCTCCGTTTGAGGCTCAATATATTTCTTTGGTGGTTCCAATGCAGCACGTTTAATCACTTCAGAAAAATGTTCTGTGAATGGTTTTCAAAGAAACAAAACAGACAACGCGTGGTAAACTCCGCGGGAAGCTTAGCAATTAAAAACTCACGCTGATAAGTGAATCATATCTTGATCAGCTTAAGACTCAGACAAAGCAGTGAAAGTTAGTGAAGGACTGTGAAAATATGCATATTCATTTGTGAACTTTTATTTCAGCTCAGTTTCCGTATGCTAGAAAACTGCTTCAGTGAATCTACTTTAGAAATTGGTGAAGTGATTAGATTCACCAACACAATGGAAATGACAACCACGTCACACCGTAGGAAACAGCACCATCGTTAGCAAAGCTCTAGAGGACTAAACAACTAAGCTTATTCCTTACTAGAATTGGATAGACGGCTCATTTTGAGGAATAAATCCAACTTGTGAAAGCCTTCGGAAGACTTGTCAACCGACATGTTGGCTTTCGATGAGACCGAAGTTAATTTTGATGACATAGAATGTCATCACCGTGTTTGAGACTGATCGGTGAGACCTCCCAGATTACTTGGGTCTCGAGGCACTTAGTGATACAAATGAGAACGCTGAACTACTCGGAGTCTTCTGCACGATTTTCATTGGGCGATTGGAGACAGCGCTCACAGGTGGAAGGATATAAACAAGACCATATATGCTTCTGCTGATGAGCTTCATTCCAGTCTCATCTCGAGGATGTGAAGATGCAGCCAGTACTCTACCCCTCGTAATAAGTGGTATGATGAAATGAGTAATATAGAGGCAACGCATCCAGTGTTAGATGACAATGAAAAGTCAATCGATGAGGATGTGAATCTACATGGATTGAGATGGTTAAGACATGTGTTACGCATGACCGCCTGCCTAGCCATCACCTTCCTCGACCGACGGCCATTGCTAGGTAACATAAGAAGGATTAGGTCGGGAAAGAGTTAGCCAGTGGTGGTGGACAAACCAGAACATGGCTTCATCAGTCGGCGAAATCCACAACAGTTGGTTTAAGACGACCAGTCAGCTAGCCAGCCAGCCAGCCACGTGTCTCCACACGTAGACTATGCGTCTGGTTGGCGTCCTCGGGATGGCGAAATCCAATGAAGGTAGGCTGGAGCTAGTCGGTGATGGTATGGCTCGAAATCGTTCTCGGTGATGGCCAGCTGGCTCGTGATCTGGCTGGCTGATACAGGTGCATTCACTCGCTGTGATTTATCATATCCAATAAAAATCTACTCTTCTTCCATATTACTATCCTTCTTGCCTCACTCACACTTCTCTTTATTATCTCCCTCTCTCCATCTCTCTATCTCTCTGTGTGTTTCGAATCTGTCCTTTCTCTCTCCTCTCGCTTTGTGTATTACATGGAATGATTGTGTCAAGGTGAACTGGTGCACATCTGTGGAAAGTTCTGTGTCGAAAGCAGTCAGTCAATCAGTCAGCAAGCCACGTAGTCGAGAATTGGAGAGGATGTGGTCTTCTACCATTTTGTACAGGAGAGATTTTGTAAAACTCTATCAACTAACCAGATCTCTATATGGTAGGCGATCAGTGCAGGTATATTCAGTGATAGGTGACGGGAGAAACCCGATCACCAAGATGGTGGAAGAGAGGAAACTCTGGGTTGGTCACTCTAAAGGGCTTCCGAATCGACCGTCACCTACAACTCAACTCGAAACACTGATACCAGACACAGAAATCAGCCACCTCAAACGGGATACTAGTCTAGAGGAAAATATTGGCCTGACTCTTGGAAATTGTTAGTAAAAGGTGTTTTATATGAGAGTTTATAATACAGACAGGGCTAATACGGCCAAACTGAAGGAAGTTACAGAACATGACTAACCTAGCGGATGGGCAGTAAACGTGACCATTCAACAATGTGAGCTGCCTCGGTTTAATTGAAATTTTACGGAAAACAGGGTGACTCATGAATATTACAGCGTAAAATCATAAGAGGTGGTTTATCAGATGTGTGTAATACCATTGGATTATCCCTTTAACTGTAGGTTTCTGAGAATTAACTTATTCCCCAATACTGACTTGAACTTACTGTCTTCTGAGTCAATTTCTTGTATTCTGTTTGGTCTATCAGCCAGAGGACACACTGGAAGATCATTCAATAAGCCAAAACCTACTTTTCTTGAAAGGATTGATGCTATATTCAGTAAATAACTTCTGATGCTTGAGCTCCTTTTTGATTGTTTCACTCATAATTATAGCTTGATGGACATAATTCAGCATCTTGTTATTTTGATCGGACATTTTGTGTTCTGTATTCAATGAAAAGTCTAACAATAAATTTCCATATTATGACATGTAGTCATGATAATCAAAAATTCACAAACATGTCAGGTGTCCACATTCATTCTCTTAATCGATAAGAAGTTACAAAATGGAAATCGAACATCATATATTTGTCCTTTCATTTAGAAGTAATTCTCATGCCCACCTTACTTTTGATCTTCTCAAATAGCTGCATCTTTGTTGTTTGTGTGCTGCTGCATACCTGTTTGCCCGAATGGAACAAACTTACACTTCTGGACGTGTCCATTGTTATTTGTAGACTATAAGCAGCAAAAGATCACTTCACACCTGAATCTTAGTTATTTTATTCTGACTTCCATTATTATTTCAGACTTAAGTGTCCTTTATTGGTTAGACAGTGAATAGTTCCAAACTACGATATTGAAATATAAGTCCATATCAAAACAAAACATAATCGAATAAGTTAGTTTGTAGGAAAGCTGAACGTAAGGATTGGATAAACAGAAAATATGGCCGGAACACAAGCAACAGTAGAATGACACGAGATGTCCAAAGGAAATATATAGAAAATAATAGAAACGCAATGGTTAGAGATCATTGTGGAATATCAGCTATCCGGTGTTAGCAGCGGAATAAAGTTGCCTATCCCAACTATTCCAGTGACTGTTATTTTATAATAGAAAGAAACATCAAAACATATGTTTTGACCATATAATGGTCAGTGGCTCTGGATTTTATGGTCCGGATTAGATTACTATGTCCATGGATATGCTGATACTTCAATTTCGGCCAAATTAACCTGAATACTTTGTCCTCCACACCTTACTTCGAAGCGTGTCAAGACTTTCGTTGCATTATATTCAGTACCTCGCGTCCATTATTATCACCTCCTCTCTAATCTGCATAGCGTAAAGTACCCACACCTAAATAACGGGATCAGATGACCTCGTTATTACCTCATCATTAATTAATGAGGAGTAGCGATACTGAAACAAACAAACAAACAAACGTGGAGAATAAGGTAGAGATTACATAAAGATATCAGTGTGTGTCGCAATCTTCCCTTATCCCTGAAGATTTATGGAGTCATAAGGTGTATGGCGACTACAGTACACCTGAAATAAGTGGATTTTGGATCATATTAACTCTCATAATTTTATGGTTGATAACAGCAATTAAGTATTGTTACTGGGACAAAGAGCCAAAGATCAACTTCCGTTGTTGGATAGAATCCTTCTCAGTGTACACGTGTTCATTGAGGATTTTTCGCCAAGCCTGATACATGATTATAAAGTTATTACGTATCATCATGTCGACAAAGAAACTGAACCTCAACCATTTTTAACTGAAAATGCGTACTTCGTAGTGGTGAATCTTTTTAGAAAAATTGTAATCATAACTTTTACTGCCTAAAGCTAACTCCCTTTAGCCAATAAATGTCACACAAACCCAAATAAAATCCAACACACTTACATGCTATGTAACAAGTATGCGCATATATATCTATGTATACATATAGATATATAGCTTACAACAATTCTAAACTTATTCGAACCTTTTCTTCGGTAATGCCTTTTTATGGTAAATGATTTTATCAACCCACTGTGTTCTGGTATAATGCTGCTCGTGTTTGATATGTCCTGTGAGGGCTGGAATAACGCTGATAAGCCGACCCAGTAGGTTCTGATCTACTCCTGTATATATGTATAAAAAAAGAACAGGGTGCCAACAGTGGCTGTATACATGCATGCTGAAAACCAGTACTGAGTTCAAGTCTGTGCCATTAGAGAGTCCATTTGAGGACACATTCAGAATTTACTCACTATAGAATGTTAGAATTACTTCAAAATTAGTGAGATTTAATTCAGCATTATAGTAAGCTTAGGTATTCTACTTATTATAATTGAACAAAAAATCAGAATTAAACTGTTTGCTTGACTTGTCAAAGATTAAAACTTTTGAGAGGCAGTAACACATGAATCATAGTATTACTATGACAAATATAGTCCAACCGGTATGGTGTAAGGGGTTTACAATAATATTACTATTATTTTGAAATGTTGAGCTATCTGTAACTTGGCTTTGATTGGTATTGCTTGACTTAAACAAAATACATCAAGCTTTATAGATTCAGTTTAGAATACCTGAAGCCCATATCAATCTATTTCTCATTAAACACATGAGATTTTATCTTTTGAATGGGTTTTTTGAATCGCTTCTAAAAGCCAACAACTCGATTAACAAATTAACACCCCATACGTGTTTTGTTTTTCTACTTGGGTCGTGGTCGCTGCTACTATGCCTCACAAGCTTCAAGGCCTGTTGAGGAGCGAAGGGGAGATAAATGCAGTTTATGTTTATTTCTTAAGTTTCTGAATATTGCGATTATCTCCCCTTCTCTCTGTTGTGTGACAATCAAATAAGGTCTTTCCCAAGTAGAATCTCTTCAGATTATACAGTCGTCGGCGTAGAATGCCAGAATATTTGATGGACACAGATAGTAGCCTGATTTACCGACGTTTCTGGAGTGCACTTTTTGTTTCCGAGGCAATTTATAACAACCTCTTTTATTATTCATCCTAGGATTTTATTTGATGTGTGGGTATGAATGATAGGTGTGTTGCCTGAATACTAAACACTATTTGATCCTCTGAGTCAAACGACAACACACTTTTTATTAGAAATAACTTTAAATCAGTGGCCAACGGAACCAGTATGCGGTTTCCGTCAGTTTTTGAGAAGCCTTAATTTTAGTTCGTCGGGGTTGAACCGATATAGTTGTACCTAGTGCACTTGGAGATCTTTACTCATTGTTTGCTTCGAAAATCGTTAAATATTTTGGATTTACACTTTCATACACAGTAGGTGATCTCCACATGAATTGCTAAGATTTGTTATCCTCATTGGCCTTAACATCTTTTCGAGCAGTTTATTTCCTTTGCGATAAGCACCGATCGGTTTGGCACGTGGGTTGGTTTGAATTCGTGTGCGTAGTATTTGGTGATATAAAACGTTGTCAATGTAGTTGAAGATTGAACGATCAATTCATGGTTGTTTGCTCAAAACCAACTTCCCCAATTTTCGCGGAGGCATCAATACGACAGTCATCGTCTCATCGGTCGCTGTTCAGAAAGAAGCCAGCAATAAACCGTCAGAAACCTTAGTAGAAATATTTTTTATATGTTGGTGTAACAATAAAGAATTCTCAAGCAGCCAATCGGTATTTTGGTTTGTTTGTCCGTTATTACTAAGCGTTTCTGAAAAACTTCAAGGAACAGCGTGAGCCCGAGCGTAGCTAGAGCTGGGCATTAACGTTTTACGAGAAGTGTCTGACAAACGTACTGCATATGCTGCAACGTAGTGATCCGTTGGTTAGCTATGCTTACCTACAAACAAAATATGCTATCTATGTAATACACGCAGTCACATGGGTCCTCTGAATGGTTTATGAGTTCTCTCTATGCAATAATCATCGTTATCGGAAATGGTATTGAGAAATAACTGGCCCCTTTTTTCAATGCATTCACATTTTACCAACATATTAGTATCACGCCAAATTTCATTCTGTCAGTAGGCGTTATTCGTTCCCTACCCAAACCCTCTTTTACTCGTATGAATAGCACTATTTGTGCCATGTCGGATTCAAATTGCTTTTGGATATGAAAGGCTACGGAATTGTAGTCTGATATGGTATTCCGACGGTCCTGATCCTCCGGAGATTTCATCTGAAGTTAAACCCACCCCACTACTTAAACACTGTATCTCCTCGTTTATTCGTTTCAAGCACGATTGGGACAATACACAATTTAGAAGATGGAGGACATCAACACTTACGCAACATATCAAGTATACAAATGGAAGTGTTTGTACTGTAACTCCTGAGGTAGTTTTTCTGAGACTGGCGGCAAATTAAAACACCTATTTGATTATATTTCGGTATCAGAAGTGTAGGAGGGGAATGACTGTCTCAATGGTCAGGTCGCGCGCAGGATTAATTGGACGTATCAGACAGCGTGCCGAATGCTTTGGATGCTTGGCAGTCAATCTGCAGCTTAACTATTCAATTCAAACATTGGAGATCAGCGCCCACTGCTTGATGGGGAACATTTTATCGACTGTTTCAGTTTTATTTCTTCGACGACAATTTGTTTACCCCGATGCATCATTACACTTTCTGGAATAATAAAACTCCACCTTTCTCGGATATATAGATATATATAATAGATATTTCAAACTCATTCTTGTGCTTTCTTGTCGCACATTCTGCAGTAATCTGCGGTAAGCATCTGCAGCTCATGATTTTCTGTTTTACCATATTCTTAGTGTGCATATTTTTTGGTATTTTGTTACTCTTTAACTATTTTTCTGCGAATTGTATCATGTCTTCCAATACTTCTAATAACTTAGAGCTGGGATCTGTTAGTACTATTTATCTCACTGTACTAGTTTTTAAGCCCAGAGACTCCTATCTTTGGTTTGTGCGACTGGAGCATTACTTCACTGCAGATAAGCTCAGATCACAGACGGCTAAATTTGGCATTTTGAGTACAGTACTACCAGACGAAGTCGCTGAGCAGGTACGACAATACATCGTTCAAACCAGCACAGAAGCGCCTAACGAGAATTTGAAGGAAGAGGTACTTCGATGCATTTCGATTTCGGATAGGCAAGCACTCGATCGTTTTCAAGCAATGTAGAGCTAGGTGATAAAACCCCATCGCAACTCATGAGGCACATGCAAAGCCTAGTAGCAGGAAGAAAAATCGATAAACGCATCTGTCAGCCACGTCTTGTAAACCGTTAATGCCTAGCTCTTGCTACGCTCGGGCTCACGCTATCGCTTGAAGTTTCTCAGAAACGCTTAGTAATAACGGACGAAAAAACCAAAACACCAATTGTTGACTCGAGGATTCTTAATTGTTACACCAACATATAAATCACGTATGACTAAGGTCTGTGAACAAATATTACAATAATAAATCACAATATTACTTCTGACGGTGTTTTACTCTTCTTTCTGAACAGCGACCGATGAGACGATGACTGTCGTATTGATGCCTCCGCGAAAATTGGGGAAGTTGATTTTGAGCAAACAACCATGAATTGATCGTTCAATCTTCAACTACATTGACACTCCCCGGCAAAATAGGGATACAACCTCTTTTTTCCATCACGACCAATACACGTTGACTTGGATGCCATTGCGAGAACCTGGGTCACACGGACAGAGCTGAAATGGAAAACAAACAGAAAAGCCAACACACCACAAGCATACTCACAGCACAATCTCACACATCAATGACGACCTCCGCCTTCCAGTTAAAGGTGTCCTCTTGCAACACAATCGCCACTTGCTAGAATGACTCTTGCAGAATGCAACGTGACCATGGCACACCTCACGATACTCTACGCTCATCCTCTTATCTACTCACTACCAATAACCACTGCAATCGCTTGTCACTCATTCTGCCCCAATTCTAGTAACGATGACGTATGCGAGCCTCAGTCGTTTACACTCTCGCTCCCCGGCGTGTCGGACCACAGCTAACAATTATCTCCGTGTGCATATCACTCTCAGCAATAGCCTAGCCTCCCCGGCGTATACGACCCATCTGCTGTCTCTAACATCAACCAATTCATTCACGGATGTAGAAGACTCGAAACAACTTCACAAGTAAGCACGAAGAACAATTTAACCAAATTATGCAATAACAACAAGATAATAAAATAATAAAAAGTAAACACAACGAAGCCAAAAACACCAATTGATATGACACACCACACATATATACAAACAGTACACACAAACTCGCTGATCATATCTTGATGGAATTCCTTTGAAGGATCACAGGACTTACACCTGTAGGCCTGCAACCCTTCTCAGGTTGACGATTGTATGCTAAAGAATGTCCGGACACAAACAAGATTAACCAACAATTACATTAATTGGAACCCACTCAATTATTTAACACAAACATATGTACAATCAATACATCAAATGTTGTGGATTCTGCCCTGACGAACTACCCTTGAAGAACTGTAGGACTTACAGCAGTACTCCTATATTCCTTCTCAGGTTGACGATACAAGTGGAAGGCGTCCAGTCACAAACAGAATTACCAACAGCTAGATGACAGATGATATCAATTCAGTATATACAATATGAACATATGTACAAAATCACACACCAAACACGTTGGGCTGCTCATTGATGAGCTACCCTTTGAAGAATTGTAGGACTTACAGCAGTACGCCTACAAACCCTCTCAGGTTGACGCTCTAGGTTGGAAAATCGTAGCAGAGTTCATTTGCTGACTTCCTTCTATCAGCTATATCCTCAAATCTGAACGGTAATACGCTAATGTCATTGTATCGTAGAACATAGATGACGAACAAACACGCGAAGTATCTGGTCAACCAAGCGTAGGCACAGAGTAATTTACACCAAAGATAATAGCATTCAAATAGTAACTTGAAATTAGAAATGCCTTTATTCATGCAAGTCAATTTAACAATTACTCTCTCGTTTACACTTGGCTTATTCTCACTAAACCAAGAAATATCTTTCGCCTTTTCAAACGCACCAATACTATCATAGTTATTGCAGAAGATATTTGAGTTGATGGGCATCTGTTTCATTGTGGATGACAACACCAACGATGACTGAGTGACACAAGGTGGTGAACTTAGTGGTGGATCAAAAGCTGTTGTTGCTCGACTTTCAGAAAGTTGTCTACCTGCAAGATTACCACCACTGCTGTCTTTCACTACTATTTCGGGTTTAGCACTAGCATCTGATGATAGGTGGGCTACACGCTGATCAATCACACTGACGGTCTCACAAGTATGCATGCCTTCTGCAACTGCACCTGCATTTATTTCTACTTCACGTTCAAGTTGTACAGAAACTTTGTTCAACTTAGCAGTAGTAGGCATATCCCTTATCTCATCATGAACAACCAAAGACAAATGTGAAGTATCATGATCATTATCACGAATATTCACTTTACCGTCAACTTCATCATTTTCAAACTCTTTAATAACAGAAGTAGACAATTTTGGTTCCTCCTCGCAAATCCATAGAGGTTTTATAACTTCACTCTGACTAGTAATACCTTGTAAACTTGTAGGGTCAGAACTGGACTCTGAAGCAGCAACTCTATTCTGTGACACTTTATTCAACAACGGCTTACCAGTTGCAACTACAGACTTCTTCACCGCACCGTTATCGTCACACAATTCGGAGTCAGGCCTGGAGTTTACATTTAACTTATCACTGAACTTGCTTCCTGGTTCACAGTTCACTTCGGTATACACTTCTTGCACACGTGTAAAACACAACCGTGTTTGTCTTGCATCTTGTAACCTATCACTTGGGGATGTACTACGAAACCTGTTACACTCATTAGGTCCATATGCATTACTATACATCATGGAGTCTTCTCGATATCCACCTCTCTGAGGCCTATTCGTCATCAATGATTGCGTTTTACCCTCAGACTGCTCTATTCTAGGGGTGAGATTCAATATACTGGCAAACTTGCTCATCGATTGATTGACACTAGTATTTACCAGTTTCAGGATATCATCAAATTTTGGCTCGATACCCTCATCCTCCATACGGGAGCTTATCTTCACCCACTTCCTTTGCAGTCGAGTAGGTAGGCGTCTTGCTATTACTTCTAGTATAAAACTCGAGTTGAGGTCACTCATTCGATTCATAGAAATCATTCCATTCTTGTAAATCGGCAAATTATCTAAAAACTCAGTGAGTGCCTGGGAGTCATCCTGTAATTGACCACCATTACCCTTAACAGCCTCGAATAATTTCCCTACAATCATCGAAGGTCTTTCAAACCTTTGACGTAGTATGCTCATAGCCTCGTAGTAGCCCGCTTTTGGCTTCATAATCTTATAGCACTGTATAGCTCTTGCAGCATCTCCAGTGCAATACCTCTGTTAATGGAGTTGAAGATTGAACGATCAATTCATGGTTGTTTGCTCAAAATCAACTTCCTCGATTGTCGCGGAGGCATCAATACGACAGTCATTGTCTCATCGGTCGCTGTTCAGAAAGAAGAGTGAAACATCGTCAGAAGTAACATAACGATTTATTATTGTAATATTTGTTTACAGACCTTAGTTTGCTTAGTTCGTTTATTCCTTTTATATGTTGGTGTAACAATAAAGAAATAACAAGCAGCAGATCGGTGTTTTGGTTTTTGCGTCCGTTATTACTAAGCGTTTCTGAAACTCAAAGGAACAGCGTGGGCCCGAGCGTAGCGAGAGCTGGGCATTAACGGTTTATGAGACGAGACTGACAACCTCATCAAATACATTAACTTCATTTCATCAGTTAATAAAAAACCACTCAACATGATCTCAAACACCATAACAAACTGTAAATAATCAGCCGGGTTTCCATCGAAACACCGTGGTTCAAATTTAGGGAATTTGATGTTCCTATTATCCCTGAACGGCGAAACAGTAACATCAACCATGTCATGCTTAACATCAGACACATCGTTACAATTAACAGACAAGTCACCATGACTTACTTTCCTGTTTGCATCCAAGACACTCTGTCCCTTCTTTGACCCAAGCATTGTTGAACTTGACTCAATTCCAAAAACGTTCCAGATATTGCTTGTTCAAAGAGGACTTAACCGGCTCCAGGAAAGATGAAAGGTAACTATCCAATCTGTTACCAACGCTCCAAACCCGTCGAAAACTTACTTCTCCGTCACAAACTGATTTCACCGTCAGAAACTGTCAGCCACGTCTTGTAAACCGTTAATGCCTAGCTCTTGCTACGCTCGGGCTCACGCTGTCGCTTGAAGTTTCTCAGAAACGCTTAGTAATAACGGACGAAAAAACCAAAACACCAATTGTTGACTCGAGGATTCTTAATTGTTAAACCAACATATATATCACGTATGACTAAGGTCTGTGAACAAATATTACAATAATAAATCACAATATTACTTCTGACGGTGTTTTACTCTTCTTTCTGAACAGCGACCGATGAGACGATGACTGTCGTATTGATGCCTCCGCGAAAATTGGGGAAGTTGATTTTGAGCAAACAACCATGAATTGATCGTTCAATCTTCAACTACATTGACAGCATCTTTACTAAATCTGGCTGAACGATTTCCTGCACACATCCAGCAAGTTCTTGCTTTCGGAGACGAATACAATGACATAGAAAGGCTCGCCAAAATCGCGGATCGCATGTATGAGAGGTCAACAGCCCAATCTGTTGCTTCCGCCAGCAGAATGCCAGACACTCACGACAGGATACAGACTCTATTTCACAAAGGTGATACCTTACTGAGTCAGTTAACAAGACTGACCACACGCACATGACCAGGTCGTTCTAGAAGCTCGTCTCGTCGACGTATTTCTCAGTCACCCAGCACTTCACGACATCACGATACTATTTGCTGGTACCACCGTATCTTTGGAAGCAATTCACGACGGTGCCGTTCACCTTGCAACTTTCTGACTAAACCAGAAGATATATTGTCATGTATGAAAATTCTACTGTCGGAAATCTACGATCTAGCAGTCGTTTGTTTTATGTAAAAGATAGAAATACTGGTACTACATTCTTAGTCGTTACAGGAGCAGAGGTTAGTATTCTCTCTCCGTCTTCGTAGGAACGTCAACATCCTGAACCTGCAGTTACTCCCGAAGCCACTAATTGGTCCAATAATGTTACATATGGAAGTGAACGAATGACTTTAGATTTTGGTCTTCAGAATACCTACACTTGGTCTTTCATCATTGCAGACGTTCCATCCCCAATCCTCGGTATCGATTTTCTACAGTAACACAAACTGCTAGTTGATCCGATGCGCCCTAAGCTTATAGACTCGCTCAACAAAACCTACATCGCTGGTACGATTAGCTGTGCATCATTGTTGAACTTGATGGTCACATGCACACCAGCATCTCCATATACTGACTTGGTAAATCAGTTCCCTGACCTTCTACAACTCTCTTTCCGAGGAACAGAACTAAATCAAAACGTGGTTCACCATATTAAAACCAGTGGACGACCAGTTTTTACACGTCCCCGACTCCTTGACCCACATCGACTTAAAATAGCAAAAACAGAGTTCGATAAAATGTTAGAGCTTGGCATTATTCGACCATCCAACAGCTCTTGGTCTTCACCGCTACACATGGTACCCAAAGCATCTTCTGGTGAGATACGGCCGTGTGGTGATTATCGAGCCTTAAACAAGCGAACGGTACCCGATCAATACCCAACACCACATATCCACGATTTGGCCAGCAACTTGCCAGAGGTTGAAATTTTCTCCAAGATCGACCTTGTTAGAGCGTGTCATCATATTCCCATCCACCTGGATGACGTCCTGAAATCTGCTATCACGACGCCATTCGGCTTATACGAATTCGTATTCATGCCCATCTGGCTGATGAACGCCGCCCATACATTTCAACGCCTCATCGACCAAGTACTTTGCTGCCTGCCTTTCGTCTACGCGTACATTGACGACTTACTAATTGCAAGTGCCGACGAAACCGAGTATTTGAAATATGTGAAGACGGTGTCTGAAAGACTTCATCAATGCGACATGACTAAGAACTTAGATAAATGCGAATTTGGTAAGAAATCACAGAAATTCCTCGGTCACTTGATTGACAATCAAGGAATCAGACCAGTCCCCGATGATGTACAAGTTATCAAAGACTATCCATTACCAGATTCTTTTAAGAAATTCAGGCGGCTTTTGGTCTCGTCAATTTTTACCGGCGTTTTATCCCAAACTGTGCTAGAGTTTTGCAACCGTTAACCGACAGCTTACGTGGACATAGTCGTTCATTCAATTAGCCCGTAGAAGCTGTTAAAGCATTTAAAACTGTTAAACAATCGTTAAGTGACAAGACAGTCTTATTCAGACGCCAAAATGACTCCCCCTGTTTCTCATGACAGACACTTCAGATGTTGCCATTGGGGCAGTTTTACAACAGCAGGTACATGGCGAATGGCAACCCTTGCATTCTTTTCGAAACGACTGAATCCTACTCAATGTCGCTACAGCACCTTTGGTAGAGAGTTATTAGCTGTTTATTTGGCAATCAAGCACTTTCAAATATGCTGGAAGGTACACCTTTTACTGTCTTTACAGACCACAAGGCTCTAACGAAAGCCTTATCAGCAAAAAAGAATAATTACTCTCCGCACGAATTAAGACATCTCGATTTTATATCCCAGTTCACCTTCGATTTGCGAAATTAAAGGGTAAAAACAATGAAGTGGCAGATGCTTTATCATGTATGCACATTGACATCATTGTATGCCCGGACATTGGCCACGAAAATCCCTCAAACTTACAATGAAATGATGCCGAACTAAAAAAGATCATGTCTTCTAAGACAACGCCTCTAAACCTCGAGGTAATTCCTTTTGGCACGACGAAAGTAACCTGCGACACCTCTACGGTAAATATGGACCCTTTGTTACAACAGCTATGAAACATACAATATTCGAGAAGTTAAATAACTTGTCGCATCCCAGTGTCAGCTCTAACATCAAACTACTAAGAGAAAGATTTATATGGCCGAACATTAACAGCGATGTTAAAAAGTGGACACGAAATTGCTTGTCCTGTCAACGAGTCAAAATCAACCGCCACACCAATGCACCACTTGGTCGCTTCCCTAACCCGATTCTAGATTTGACCATATATATGTAGACAGAGTTGGTCCACTGCCTCCTTCCAGTGGTTTCAACTATATTCAAGCTTGCATCGACAGATTTACTCGTTGACTCGTTGCTAAATCGCATTCTATGTGCTATCGCTGCTACGTATTACGCCGGAGCTTGTTGTCAATCACGTCTCGTAAACCGTTAATGCCCACCTCTTGCTACGCTGGGCTTCACGCTGTCCCTCGAAGCCTTTGAGAAACGCTTAGTACTAACGGACACAAAAACCAGAACACAGATTGGCGACTCGAGAATTCTGTATTCTAGCACCAACATATAACCAGCATAATACACTTAGGCCTAAGAACAAATATTGCAACAATATATCACGATATTACTTCTGACAGTTTTGGCCTGACTTCTTTCTGAACAGCGACCGATGAGACGATGACTGGCAGATCGGTCACCCACGAAAATTATGGGGAAGTTGGATTTGAGCAAACAACCATGAATTGATCGTTCAATCTTCAACTGCATTGACACTCCCCGTCAAAAAAGGGATCCATCCCGTTTTGCCATCACGACCAATACACGTCCGGTACTCACCCGGTGCGTTCGAATCAGGTGACTCTTTTGCGCGTGTTTTCGTTTATATTCATCTATTGGTTACTAATAATTGATCTTTAATAACGATGGTTAAAAATTCTAAAAAGCGTGTTCGTGTGAACACCAGTAATTCAGAAAATAGCACCAGCTCGTCTAATAACGCATTACCATCCCATATTATTAGTAGTTCACCCAACATAAAAGCCCCGAACATAACTCTGACCCCTGTAATACAGGTGGAAGATGTTCTGTCTGAAAAAGTAGAGCTGTCTTACTTAACGTGCGTAATTAAAGAGATACAGCTACAGATAGATGAATTAAAAACGAAATCAAGTTCACTTGAATGTATACCCGAAACTATCTCACGTATGAAAAAGGAACTGCAGGATCCTACAATCCTAAAGCTCTTTAATATGATCTCTAGAATGACTCACACTGACTCAGAAAGTGCGAAGGAGTTAGAAAATGCCACCGACTTTCTATCCAGCAAAGTTGTTAGAAGGCCGGCTTCAAAACAAAACGCAATAGTGTATAATGTACCGGATAGCGAGCCAATAAGGTCAATCCAGCACTCATTGTTGAGGCTGCAAATCTCTTGAATGCACCTTGTCAGTGCATTCGCCTAAGCAAAAAAGACCTAATGCATCCTTGTCCTATACTCTTTAGGTTCGACAGCTACACAACAGCTGAACGATTTAAGATGGCCGAAGATCTTCTGGCTACTGCCAAAGTAGTCTCGGATAAAACACCAAACCAAAGGCAAGCAACCAAGAACTCCTTCGATACAAAGTTGACAACACTGAGAAATACATCTGGTATCAGTGCTAAAGTGTCGACGGACACTGAAGCAGAGAAAGTCACGTTTATAGTGTTAGGAGAAAAAACGGCAAGTAAGAGCGACCCAAAACTCAGTAAGAGCAGTGCCACTGGGTGCAATCTTAGAGTACGCGAGAGCACATCTCGAAAACCTGCAGACCTACATAAGGTTGACATAGACGTACAAACTATGGCTGACCAGAAACTACTGGCAGACCACTCTCAATCTGGATCCAAGCCAGAGAGTCCCTCAGTAGACCACAAAACCCAGAGTCCCATCTCAGACTTCGACATACCTCCCTCGTAATAAGTCTAATAAGCAGCGTGTCAGTCTAAAAATGACAAAGCATGGGTAACGAAGCACATTCCCAAAGACGTCACGCAGCATGTGAGAAGGAATACCCCTTCCCGAAGTAGAAGTAACATGCCTAACAACGCACATAACTTGGGAATGCAACGTAGAATGGATCCTCAGGATATATGGAGCACCAAACGGGACTCATATAGGCACCATATTAACGAAAATTCTCGTCCAAACTCTCACACTATATATGTTAAACCTCATCAACTTAATGAGAATAGGTCGGCACTTGATCCCCCCAATGACTTCACTCACACATGTGACGTGAGCCAATATGCATACGGCTATGAAAGCCCCATGAGGTACAACTACCAGGGTAATCTTAACACAGGGTACCTAGGTCCAGCAAACTACAACCCAAATTGCAAGGCAGACCATATATCACCAGTAGTGCATCGGTGGCACAGTGGTTAGGACTCTCGCCGACCATGCAGATGGTCCGGGGTTCGAGCCCACGCCAACGCACACCTGATATCTATGGTTGGCCTGCGAATTTCGGGCTACCGATATCCACGCTGAAAATTCCACACTTGTACCAAAAATACAGTGTGGAATCAAGCTGTAACCAAAAAATAGAAAAAATAAAAGATGAACGCAGATGCCGACCCATGGATGCTAATAGTCAAAATATGCAACAGGATTATTTTCGGCTGCAGCAAACAATAGCCCCACTCGCTGCACAGTTCATCCAGGAAATAGTACACACACTGACTCTGTCTCACCTCAGAGCCCCTCCAAACATAACGTAGGGATAGTGACAAGTAACCATGTTAACCTCTCCTCCAATAACTCTGGTTTACTAACAATTATGCTCCTGAATGCTAGATCTCTCCTTAATAAAATAACAACGCTTCGCTGCCTGGCATACATAGAACGGCCAACACTAATAATGGTGACTGAAACCTGGCTTACTACTGATATACCTGACACAAAGCTAGTAATAGACAACTACGACATCTATAGGAACGATAGAGTTGACAAAAGAGGAGGCGGTTGCTTAATATATGCCTATAAATCCACTAACTCCAATACTTTCAATAACCCAAATACTGACAAACTCCCAGAATCTAAGTGGATAAGCATCCACACAAACGAAAGTAAAATTCTCGTGGGATGTATATACAGACCCCCCAATAGCCCTGAAATGACTGATATAACTATTGCAGAAATACTAGAGCATGTAGCTACGCTGGACTTCGACTTCAAAGTAGTATGTGGAGATTTCAACTTACCTGGAGTAAACTGGGATACCTGTACAGGACCAAGAATCCATGAAGAGCTACTACAAGCTATAGACATAGGAGGATGGAAGCAGTGCGTGCGCCTCCCTACAAGGAACCAAAATACTCTTGACTTAATCCTCTGTCATAACATAGAGCCCATCTCGATAGAGGTGGGAAATAAACTCGATAACAGTGATCACAACATATTGTACTGCACGCTACCCCTCCGACTAACAACTAAATACACACCTAAAAATTCCCCGGTGCGCTATCAATATAGGGACTATAAGAATGCTGATTGGGAATTCCTATCAGATCTGTTGAGAAGTTCTGACTGGGAAGAATACTTCATCAACAATAACTTAGAAGTATCACTTGAGATTTTCTACAAAACAGTTGGCTCAGCAAGAGACACAATCGCGCCCCTAAAATCTGCCCTAAAGACACCAACTCCATTTATTGACCGGAAAACGCGACTAAAACTAAAGAAATTGAAAAGGAAATACCATGTATTTAAGGAATTTAATGCGTTAAACCAAATACATGAAACTCTTAAACTGCTTGAAGAGAAACACAAAATGAAGTCACAACATGAGGAAAATAAAGCGCTAATGGGTAACACCAAAACTCAGGAACTTTGTAGGATATTGCAAAAACGTCTAAAAAGCAGTAAAGACAATAATGTAAGCATCTTGGAACATAGGGGTGTAATATACAACGATCCCCAGGTTATAAGTGAACTCCTCAGTGAGTGGTTTTGCAATGACACCAGAGTGCACCCGACCCCAAATTTCCAAATGACCTGCAAAAGTAACCACAAATTAGGAGAAATAGATTTTAATATACAAAATATAGACTCAGCGATTAAGACATTGAAGTCAAATGGCAGTACTGGAACAGACGACATACCATCTGTCATATACAAAAATGGTAGCACGGAAATGGTAGTCTTGTTACTTAGAATATTTACTCTGTCACTGGAAACTGGAACTTATCCTGAAGTGTGGAAAACCACATACATATTACCTAAGCACAAAGCAGGGGCCAAAACCAGTGCATGCAACTATAGACCTATTAATATAACACCGGTAATATCACGAATAATGGAGAAAGTGGTTAAAGACCAAGTGTCAGACAACTTACTAGAACATGAACTTATCAACCCATCACAACACGGATTCCTCAAAAAGAGATCATGTGCGACCTGTCACATAGACTTTTTCAATGAAGTTACACGAAGCAGGGACAACAGAGAACTAGTAATTGTGCTATATTTCGATATAACAAAAGCCTTCGATAGAGTCCCCCATAATCTGCTAGTCAGCAGGTTATGCTCACTAGGGATATGTGACCCTCTCCTGAGCTGGATAAAATCATTTCTCTGTGACAGGAATCAGATAACAAAAGTTGGCTCGATAATCTCAAGGCCTAAACCTGTAAGTAGTGGTGTAATCCAGGGAAGTGTATTAGGCCCACTCCTATTCATAATATATATAAACAGTATCTGTGAATGCTTTAGTGTTGGTAAACCAATACTATATGCAGATGACTTAAAAGTGACCTATAAATGCAAGAACACAGATCTCGGAATAACAGTAAACGCCATACAGCAAGAATTAGAAAAAATGGATAGATGGTGTGACACCTGGCAACTCCAGTTTAATGTCGACAAATGTGGCTGGCTCTGCATAGGTTGCAACAATTTAGAACTTGACCTGACAATTCAAGGCCATGCACTTTACGACTGGAATCTGTATTGGACCTAGGACTGAAATACTCACATGACTTATCATTTTCTGAACATATCTCCAAACAAGTGTCAAAGTCACGCAGACTTATCGGCTTTCTACTCAGGAACTTTTACAGAAATGAGTCCAGAATTCTGTTGTACAAGGTTTGTGTGCGTCCTTTATTTGATTACTGTTCATTCATGTATAGTAGTATACGCATAGAGGACAAATTGAAAGTCGAGGGAGTGCAGAGGTACTTCACGTCAAAATTACTCGGAACCGAAAATGGTGCGAACTACTCCACTAGATGTGACACCCTAGGATTAGAAACACTATGGCTAAGACGCCTGAGACTAAACTTAACACTTTACTATAAGCTTCTAAACCACTTAGTTTTTACCTCTACTAATGGCATTCGACTTTCAGATGACAGTGGCTACAAACTAAGACACACTAAGGGTACAGTAGCTATCGAACAATGTAAAACAGCTACCAGGCAAAAGTTTTATTTGATTAGGTATGCACAGATATGGAATAAACTACCAATGGAAATGCGTCAAGCAGGTACATTGGCCTCATTCAAAAAAGTGCTTAACGACAAACTACACGAGTTTGCAAACGACAGTAGTCCTAGTTCCTATCTGAGAGCCTCCGAAATTATAGGTCCATTTAATGTATAAGCTTAAATACTACACCTGTTGTTTTTTGCCTATATTTATAATTTTAGATAAAACATTAACGATTAAGATACTTACCCTCAAACAGACAAGAAGTTTCGTTTGTAAAACTTCTACCCAACACAATAAGTGGAATAAAATGGACATAAACCGACAACATGAAAAAGATATAACTCACCACAACATCACATGGACAGATGTACGCTCGTCGGACATCATATATACCTCACCAACTACAACCCAACATTCCTAAGATAATGTGATGAACTTATATCCGTAATGTTGCTGAGCAGTCAATATCCACAACTCCTGTCGGAACAACTAAAATTCAAAAACCTTCCTCACGAGAAGTAAATACCCACAAGCAGTAGAAATCCATTAATTAATGCGTCTAAAGCTTATGTATTTTACTCCCAACAATGACATTGCAGATCAAATGAGATAAACAAATCACTGATTTCCAAATAACACAACAATGAACTATAATTCAAGGATTCTGTACACAACAAAATTATGTATGAAAACTGACTTCAAGCTTTATTTTTTTCCCAGGCACTTATAACCCATCCACCAAAGACCTGGTTTTTTTGTTAATGCGAAGACAATACTTCTGTATTTCCTGATGTGTTGCACTCACTGACAATCTAGCGGATTTTTCCAACTATGCACAGAAATGATTGTACATAAGTGAAAAGGATGTTTTATACTATTGGGATTAACATTTATCAAGTGTATGTATAATCTCCAGTGTACATGTTAAACATATTTTGCTATCGACTGTAAATTGTGACTGAATAATATGGTCCTATTTCTGTAACAATTTGATGATGCCTGTAAACTGGCGTCCCTCATGTACTGCATCATGAGAATAAATTTATTTATTTTATTTGACTTGGATTCCATTGCGATAACCTTGGTCACACGGACAAAGCTGAAATGGAAAACAGACAGAAAAGCCAGCACACCGCAGCATACCTACAGCACAATCTCACACATCAATGGCGACCTACGCCTTCTAGTTAAAGGTATCCTCTTGACATCTTGCAACAAAATCGCCACTTGCTAGAGTGGCTCTTCCAGAAAGCAACGTGACTATAGCAGCACCTCGTGATGCTCTTCACACATCCTCTTATCAATTTACTTTCTCTTTCTCTTTCTGGTATTTTGCTGCTCCTATTCATCTTCTGGTCGAGGTCGAAGAACCCTGCATCTAAACTGAAATGAGGATTAATTCCAAACAGTCTATCTCATAACCACTCAAATCCCATGAACGATCCAATTCTACCATTTGAAGACGCTGGCGAACATGCTGTAAATGAGTATTCATGATCTGAAATGAAGAAGCAACTGGTCTTCAAATAGTTTTTCAACATTTTACTCAACTTACGAATACAGTCCACCATGCAGACACAAATGGAGCAAATGCAGAATTCTGGAATCGACCTCGGCACCACTTGATGCAGTAAAACAACCCAACATGACCTTATCTAGTTTTCGTATCCACGATCAGGTTTCTTTCCTGTTATAAAACTACGATAAGACTACTGAAAAAATGGAATGAATATATCACTGATCTCAACATAATACATCAATAATCTTTAAGCCAAGGTGCTGTCCACAACAAAGTTATATAGGAGGATTGACTTCAAGCTTTATTTTTCCCAGATATTTGTATTACATTCATCTGATGTCTGGGTTTTTTGTTAATGCGAAGACAATATCTCTATATCTCTTTATGTGCTACACAAACAAACTTTATAGCAGACTGTTCAGAATGACTTTGATGTCAGAAGGAACAACCAAACTGTAAATCCATTATACATCAAATTTTGTGTAATTTATATAATAACTTATCCATGCCTGTACAATTGGTATGTTCCTGCATAAACAGGAAGAAATATATATATTATCTTATATTAATTCACTACCAATCACCACTGCAATCGCTTGTCACTCATTCTGCCTCAGTTCTAGTAACGGTGACGCATGCAAGCCTCAGTTGTCTACACTCTCGCTCCCCGGCGTGTGGGACCACAGCTAACAATTATCTCCGTGAGCATATCACTCTCAGCAATAGCCTAGCCTCCCCGGCGTATACGACCCATCTGCTGTCTCTAACATCAACCAATTCATTCACGGATGTAGAAGACTCGAAACAACTTCACAAGTAAGCACGAAGAACAATTTAACCAAATTATGCAATAACAACAAGATAATAAAATAATAAAAAGTAAACACAACGAAGCCAAAAACACCAATTGATATGACACACCACACATATATACAAACAGTACACACAAACTCGCTGATCATATCTTGATGGAATTCCTTTGAAGGATCACAGGACTTACACCTGTAGGCCTGCAACCCTTCTCAGGTTGACGATTGTATGCTAAAGAATGTCCGGACACAAACAAGATTAACCAACAATTACATTAATTGGAACCCACTCAATTATTTAACACAAACATATGTACAATCAATACATCAAATGTTGTGGATTCTGCCCTGACGAACTACCCTTGAAGAACTGTAGGACTTACAGCAGTACTCCTATATTCCTTCTCAGGTTGACGATACAAGTGGAAGGCGTCCAGTCACAAACAGAATTACCAACAGCTAGATGACAGATGATATCAATTCAGTATATACAATATGAACATATGTACAAAATCACACACCAAACACGTTGGGCTGCTCATTGATGAGCTACCCTTTGAAGAATTGTAGGACTTACAGCAGTACGCCTACAAACCCTCTCAGGTTGACGCTCTAGGTTGGAAAATCGTAGCAGAGTTCATTTGCTGACTTCCTTCTATCAGCTATATCCTCAAATCTGAACGGTAATACGCTAATGTCATTGTATCGTAGAACATAGATGACGAACAAACACGCGAAGTATCTGGTCAACCAAGCGTAGGCACAGAGTAATTTACACCAAAGATAATAGCATTCAAATAGTAACTTGAAATTAGAAATGCCTTTATTCATGCAAGTCAATTTAACAATTACTCTCTCGTTTACACTTGGCTTATTCTCACTAAACCAAGAAATATCTTTCGCCTTTTCAAACGCACCAATACTATCATAGTTATTGCAGAAGATATTTGAGTTGATGGGCATCTGTTTCATTGTGGATGACAACACCAACGATGACTGAGTGACACAAGGTGGTGAACTTAGTGGTGGATCAAAAGCTGTTGTTGCTCGACTTTCAGAAAGTTGTCTACCTGCAAGATTACCACCACTGCTGTCTTTCACTACTATTTCGGGTTTAGCACTAGCATCTGATGATAGGTGGGCTACACGCTGATCAATCACACTGACGGTCTCACAAGTATGCATGCCTTCTGCAACTGCACCTGCATTTATTTCTACTTCACGTTCAAGTTGTACAGAAACTTTGTTCAACTTAGCAGTAGTAGGCATATCCCTTATCTCATCATGAACAACCAAAGACAAATGTGAAGTATCATGATCATTATCACGAATATTCACTTTACCGTCAACTTCATCATTTTCAAACTCTTTAATAACAGAAGTAGACAATTTTGGTTCCTCCTCGCAAATCCATAGAGGTTTTATAACTTCACTCTGACTAGTAATACCTTGTAAACTTGTAGGGTCAGAACTGGACTCTGAAGCAGCAACTCTATTCTGTGACACTTTATTCAACAACGGCTTACCAGTTGCAACTACAGACTTCTTCACCGCACCGTTATCGTCACACAATTCGGAGTCAGGCCTGGAGTTTACATTTAACTTATCACTGAACTTGCTTCCTGGTTCACAGTTCACTTCGGTATACACTTCTTGCACACGTGTAAAACACAACCGTGTTTGTCTTGCATCTTGTAACCTATCACTTGGGGATGTACTACGAAACCTGTTACACTCATTAGGTCCATATGCATTACTATACATCATGGAGTCTTCTCGATATCCACCTCTCTGAGGCCTATTCGTCATCAATGATTGCGTTTTACCCTCAGACTGCTCTATTCTAGGGGTGAGATTCAATATACTGGCAAACTTGCTCATCGATTGATTGACACTAGTATTTACCAGTTTCAGGATATCATCAAATTTTGGCTCGATACCCTCATCCTCCATACGGGAGCTTATCTTCACCCACTTCCTTTGCAGTCGAGTAGGTAGGCGTCTTGCTATTACTTCTAGTATAAAACTCGAGTTGAGGTCACTCATTCGATTCATAGAAATCATTCC
>OX235270.1:13442006-13736645 GCA_944472135.2 Trichobilharzia regenti
AGAGATCAAAAACATTAAACCGTGTTTTTCCTGTGAAAAGTTACATCTACGAAACACTTGCCGTTTTACGGGGTGCTAAGTGTCATAAATGTGGTGAAGTTGGACACATCAAGACTGTTTGCAGAAGTTCGAATACTTATGTTACTCAGAATTCTTATAATTCTCTCAATCTGTATAGTAAAATGGAGTCAATGTGTCTTTCAACTTTTCAAAATACTCAAGCTCATCCAATGAAAACCTCCACTACAAGTTCAGCAACTCAACCGTCAACTGTTTTTAAAAATGAGGTGGCCGAGTTACAATGCGAACTGTCGAAAACACGAGAAAAAACTGAATGAGATGAGAGAGCAACTGATTAAAATGGAGGAATTGTTGCATATGCATAGACTGCATCTGTTGAATGCAGAACATACAAGTACTCATGAAAGTCCTGCTAAACCATTCAAATCTCGAATTCTCAGAAAGCATCTGATGTCCGCGACTTCTAATGTACATTATTACAAAGGGAATGACTATACAACTTCTGCTGGATTCATACTACAGAAATGGGAAATCGAGTTGTGAAGATATTAGACATCAAAGATCACTCAGTTCATAATAGACACCTGGACAAAGTGAGAATAAATGAAGTAGATCGTTCCAATTATAATTTTAATGATTCCGCTACTAATCCTGATTTTGTACATAATTCAGAAATAAGTCCAGATAATTCTGATGAAAATAATATCACAGAATCAGTTGGAAGGTCACAGCTACTTGCAAGCAAACCGACACATCGTTATAAATACGCAAGGAGATATTCGACGTGTGGCGGATGTGGTGATTGACAATTTCTATCTCTGTATTGTTTAAATACTTACTGTTGATTGTTAATATGTTTCTTATATGAATTGAATAATAATTCCGCTGAATACAAATTCCTGAATTTCGCCCTCTCTGTGTTTTGGTTGAATTCATGTAATTCGGTCATGACATCATTGTTGATTGCCTTTAAGAAACTCCCATTTTTTTGTTACTCACCATATTAGTTCTATCACGAAACACAGATCTACGATGGTGTATCCTCTCGGTGGTCCGCTATCGAAGGAGCTATATGAGAATATTAGTCGGAGGGCTTTCAGTGAGATGTAATGCGTATTTCAAGTAATATGTTCTTGCCACACATACACGAAATGTGATCACACTTTGGTGTTTCATGCAAAAGCTGTCTGTGAAATGAGTACTTCGAATGAATGAATGAATAAAGACGATAGGGAAGTCATTAACAAGAGAAGCCAACTAGAAAGACTCGTCAAGTTTGTAACTAGGAGAACAGACTTAGCAACTTGCTTTTAGATAACAAATACAAACGTTTCTTACCGACTGACTGCTTTCAACATAGAACCTTCCACAGATGTGCACCAGTTCACCTTGACACAATCATTCCATGTAACACACAAAGCGAGAGGAGAGAGAAAGGACAGATTCGAAACACACAGAGAGATAGAGAGATGGAAAGAGAGAGATAATAAAGAGAAGTGTGAGTGAGGCAAGAAGGATAGTAATATGGAAGAAGAGTAGATTTTTATTGGATATGATAAATCACAGCGAGTGAATGCACCTGTGTCAGCCAGCTGGCCATCACCGAGAAAGATTTCGAGCCATACCATCACCGACTAGCTCCAGCCTACCTTCATTGGATTTCGCCATCCCGAGGACGCCAACCAGACGCATAGTCTACGTGTGGAGACACGTGGCTGGCTGGCTGGCTAGCTGACTGGTCGTCTTAAACCAACTGTTGTGGATTTCGCCGACTGATGAAGCCATGTTCTGGTTTGTCCACCACCACTGGCTAACTCTTTCCCGACCTAATCCTTCTTATGTTACCTAGCAATGGCCGTCGGTCGAGGAAGGTGATGGCTAGGCAGGTGGTCATACGTAACACATGTCTTAACCCTCTCAATCCATGTAGCTTCACATCCTCATTGACTGACTTTTCATTGTCATCTAACACTCGATGTATTACCTCAATATTACTGGCGCCATCACACCACCTAACACGGGAGATATAATGCAGTCGCCTATGATCTAAGACAGATAGCTAGTCTCGCTGGCTTTCCATGTCATTGTTGTAATTATTTGTAATCGTAATATTAGTATTTCGAGATGACCGAATTACATGAATTCAACCAAAACACAGAGAGGGCGAAATTCAGGAATTTGTATTCAGCGGAATTATTATTCAATTCATATAAGAAACATATTAACAATCAACAGTAAGTATTTAAACAATACAGAGATAGAAATTGTCAATCACCACATCCGCCACACGTCGAATATCTCCTTGCGTATTTATAACGATGTGTCGGTTTGCTTGCAAGTAGCTGTGACCTTCCAACTGATTCTGTGATATTATTTTCATCAGAATTATCTGGACTTATTTCTGAATTATGTACAAAATCAGGATTAGTAGCGGAATCATTAAAATTATAATTGGAACGATCTACTTCATTTATTCTCACTTTGTCCAGGTGTCTATTATGAACTGAGTGATCTTTGATGTCTAATATCTTCACAACTCGATTTCCCATTTTCTGTAGTATGAATCCAGCAGAAGTTGTATAGTCATTCCCTTTGTAATAATGTACATTAGAAGTCGCGGACATCAGATGCTTTCTGAGAATTCGAGATTTGAATGGTTTAGCAGGACTTTCATGAGTACTTGTATGTTCTGCATTCAACAGATGCAGTCTATGCATATGCAACAATTCCTCCATTTTAATCAGTTGCTCTCTCATCTCATTCAGTTTTTCTCGTGTTTTCGACAGTTCGCATTGTAACTCGGCCACCTCATTTTTAAAAACAGTTGACGGTTGAGTTGCTGAACTTGTAGTGGAGGTTTTCATTGGATGAGCTTGAGTATTTTGAAAAGTTGAAAGACACATTGACTCCATTTTACTATACAGATTGAGAGAATTATAAGAATTCTGAGTAACATAAGTATTCGAACTTCTGCAAACAGTCTTGATGTGTCCAACTTCACCACATTTATGACACTTAGCACCCCGTAAAACGGCAAGTGTTTCGTAGATGTAACTTTTCACAGGAAAAACACGGTTTAATGTTTTTGATCTCTCTCTGCATTCTGTTACCTGTGGACGACAGTTTGGATTGGTTTCCATGAACACTTGTATTTGTATTTAGCGGAATTATTCAGTTCATATAAGAAATATATTAACAATCAACAGTAAGTACTTAAACAATACAGAGATAGAAATTGTCAATCACCACATTCTTCCACTTTCCATGACCATGTCTCGCATCCATGAATGAGGACAGTCTACTTTGATAATAATCTAGAGACATGTGGCTGGTGAATCTCTGACATTTAAACTCTGAAAATCAACGGCTAAATTGTCCTTCTCTGCAGTGTTGTTTATAAAATGTTTTACTTGTGTAATTTTATCGCTGGCAGGTTATAAGTTACTGAGTGAGGCTGTTTCAAAGTGAATGTATAGATTTAATTGCTTCAGTTAAAAAAAAAAAAACACAACTACATAGGTAGATAGACTTAGTTAGTTTATCGTTGTTTTGCTAGACATTTATTTTCAAACCCGGTTCGTAAAAGAAATAGTAAAGTTGGTCAAGAAAACGCTGCACTGAGCCATTTGGTAGATACGGAACACTATATTGATAAATTTCAGTTTTAAACCAATCTACTCCCCTCTAGATTGTGCACTTCTAATTGCTTAGCATGGTTGATTCAGTTGTCATTGGAAATGTCAATCCTAATTTATGTAACCTGGGAACTTTTCTACAGAGCTCTTCAATCACACGGCTTTCAACTTCCATGCATTTGCAGTTTTTTAACTTTTCCTGTCCCGACAATATATCGGGTAACTTTGATTGGATGAACGCTAGTAACTAGTGGGATGTGTCTAAACCTTTCTTTGTTACAGACTGAATTCCATCTATCGGGTAACTGTGAAAATTGTCTCCATTTCTTTCTTTTTCTTCTTCTTCTTCTTTCTACTACTACTACTACTACTACTACTATTTCTATTCCTGGGATACTTGCACCAGGCATTTCACAGTTGAATGCTACAGTGAACGAGACATATCGAGGACTAGTCTAAGTGACAAGCCACTAATACAAATCTTAGGTAGGCCGGGTGTCATCATAGAAAACCGGCGAGGTGTAGCCTTGATGTTTCAGCTTTCTAATGACTCTGTTAAGTATGTCTCAGTCCTCTCTGTTGTGTCTCTGTTAACTGACAATTTATGCAGTTTAAAGCGATCATCACTAATCGAAGTCATGATTACACCTGAGTAATCAGACTTATCGATGAGACAGACTCCTTAGCCTCTGTCAGGCTCGGACATCACGAAATGCTCATCTGCTTTCAGTTTCTTTCAAGTCTCTTATATGTCTTGGTTAAAATACTATTCGCATTATATCTACTATTCATGCATTTGTAACAGCAGTCGACTAAATTCGGTTTCAATCTGTTAACCTTCTTATCCGATGAAGGTGTTAAGTCATCTGTATGAGCATATACGCTTTCAAAAGTGAACATGTATCTCAATTTTAACGAATCTTTCTTATCTGACTATCGAAAAATCTAAGACTGAGAGAGAAGACTTCTAAGTCCGTCTCATCAACAACAACACTAGAAAAATTATAGATTGGGCGGAAAATGTGATTTAGGCGTTTGCTTTTCCAGGATTTCAATCATAATAGTTATAGTAACAGCTTTATTCCAAACAGTAGTTGTAGTACAGGTGTGGAATTTTCAGCGTGCATTACAATGTATTGCATCTAAATACCTCATACATTTTATAAGATTTTAAAACCAAAAGGTAACACCCAAGAAAAGAAGATAAATAAAAAGAAAAAAACAGCGTGGCGTTTACATTTTAAAGAATGCACCACAGGATATGAAGTATAAAATTGGCGTGTAATAGAAGATAAGAACAACAGGGTAATAGTAACGAAGAAAGGAGAACAAAAACTAATGGGAACTATTTGTTCGAGTTCCGCAGTTAGTTGATTGTGTCATGCCTAACGGATTTCTCATCACATAACAGCTGTACTAGAAAAAATGTAGATTAGGCGGAAAATGCGATTTAGGCGTTTGTTTCTCCAGGATTTCAATGATCTGGATTCTCTCTTTTTCTTTTATTCTGTTAACAGTACCGTTCACACATTGAAACAAAAGTTGCTTCAAACGGTCTTAACGTTATTACACAGCATACAGTCTCTCTGCAATATTCTTTGTCGACTAATTGACACGTGATGCACAATGTAGGTATACACAAAATCACTTTCTCATTAACTAGACTCTATAACCACTTGACTGATCTTAGTATTAATTCTGGAATCAGCTTTACTACTAAACACTAATTAGTACACTTGGATTCCAAATCTGCTCACCATATTCATATCAAAGACTGATGTGAAGTTATCGAATATCTGATGAGTTCACATTGTTGTAAAGTCAGCAGATTTGAGCACGGTTCAAATGTTAGTCAATTTGAAGTCCGCAGTATTGCTTACATAATTATTCGAATCTCTGGATTAACCACTATTTCAAAATTTTCTACGAATTTGGAAGCACTTGTAGAGAAGAGTTGGTTTACGGAAGCACATTTCGTTCACCTGGTGAACTAGTTTCTTCAGGAGGCGCTGAACTGAGTGTTTCTGATGATCATAGTTACACTCAATGTCTAACACGTTTTATGCGTCAACTTCAACCAACTCCAGCAAGTGCACAAAGCAGGGAAGTGCAACTGGATGTCAGACTTCAGAACTGAACCCACGTTGTAACGCTGTACGTAAACCCTTACAAGCTCCTTACGATGGACATATCAAAGTCCTCAGTAGGAAAGAAGACATTTTTGTCATTGATCGAGCAGGACGCCAGGATACCGTCAGCGTTGATCGACTGAAAGCAGCTGGCGTTGAGGGTGAACCACTAACCTCTGTGTCATTGACGTCCAGAAAGCCCGTGAAGCCAAACCTCAAAATCGTTCTCGGTGATGGCCAGCTGGCTCGTGATCTGGCTGGCTGACACAGGTGCATTCACTCGCTGTGATTTATCATATCCAATAAAAATCTACTCTTCTTCCATATTACTATCCTTCTTGCCTCACTCACACTTCTCTTTATTATCTCCCTCTCTCCATCTCTCTATCTCTCTGTGTGTTTCGAATCTGTCCTTTCTCTCTCCTCTCGCTTTGCGTGTTACATGGAATGATTGTGTCAAGGTGAACTGGTGCACGTCTGTGGAAGGTTCTATGTTGAAACAATCAGTACTGGCCTGAGCCGTATGCAGACTTCTCAACCTGGTCAATTTTGCCTTTGATTTAACTGTTCTATTTGCAGTGTAGCCACAGAACCCCAGAAATTGGATGCAATCGGTCCTCACCGGCTCCATATGGATCATTCTGCTGTTCCAGTTGTACCAACATTCCAGTTCATCCATTCTTCTAATCAAACCAATACCTGTCTCACACTCGCCTGCTAGGATTAAATTGTTGCCGGTATCCCACCAACCTTCTACGGTGCGGGATTCTCTGTGGTGCACATTCCAATGTTAAAGACTTTATTTTAATTTGTACATATACGAACTGGCTTCAATGCCATTTTGAGCGTTTTCCATTGTGCCAGATCCGTTAGATAAGTTCGAGACTTTTTCCTCAGGTAATCCTCACCTCTTCGTCTACTCAGATATACGCCACACTTGAGCAATTTTTCCTAATAACCAAGTCTTTTCAACTTACGTTTTGTCGTCAGTACTTACTTATAGGTAGAGTACTGAATTGAATTATTGACTGCATAGGGAAATTGCATGAAGTAAGCACTGGTAAAGTGTAGCTTATCAACATCACTACCGGTAATTTACACACTGATTTCCCCACTTGATATAAACCGACTTATACTTCGTAAACTAGCTTGATAGACGTATTTCCCATGTAGGATTGATAATTGGCTATTCCTGTTTTCTGTGTTCACAATATCCTCGGAGTGTATTTATAGATATTTCGAATATATAACCTCTCACCTCTCCCACTTTAAGTCTATAGTTGTCGGCATACATGCAAGGAGTCTCAGTTCACTGAGATTCAGTCTATGCAATTAAGTTTATACTTTCAGGGAGGTGGAAAATGCTTCCTATTTTAGATTATGATATTCGATCTTCTTAAGCCACAAGCTTAGCTCTGTAAATTATAGAAAATCCTCATAAACATCCGTCTATAACCTTAAAGACTCTTGGGTCTTATCCAGAAGAAAAAGGTCTGTTTCTGTTAGTATTGCAGGTCAAGTTGTTTCTGATTTCTCTGTTCACCTGGAACGGCATACAAAAAAATAACATCGATCAACAAACTATCCAGCCTGGAAGTTGGTTACTACAAAAGTACCATTACCATCACAGAAAAATTTGAGAAGAGGTGTAACACTCGCCAGGTGAATCCTTCTCGAGAATAGTCTATAACAACCGTCTAACCTGAGGCAGCTAGCCATTGTCACTCTCTACTTCTTATTACGGTATCAGTTGAATAGTCTCTGCAACGGTAGGCTCCCCTGTCTACTGAATTTCAAAACAGGGAATTGAGGCATCAGGTGACCCCCTGGCTCACTCACCCCTCACACTGTCTCTCTTACCGCACAAATGTTGAACAGAAAGAAGTAAGCTATGGAGCGTTCGTTGGCTATTTCAAAAATTAATATGAACAGTAATATTTATTCACCACATTATATTCCGATGAATATCCCCATTTGACATTCATTTGACAGTCAAAAGCGAAATGACTTTTATGCGTATCTCAGCATTATTATTGCACTACAGTAGAGATCAACTCAATAATTAGTAAGATATACTCATTTCGATTGTCCATGTATCCGTATCTGTGTGTGTATGTATGTATGCATGTATGTATGTATGTATGTATGTATGCATGCATGTATGTATGCATGTATGTATGTATGTATGTATGTATGTATGTATGTATGCATGTATGTATGTATGTATGTATGTATGTATGTATGTATGTATGTATGTATGTATGCATGTATTGTAAATTCTACAGCAACAACAGGATATCTTGTGTTCTACAAAAATAACTGAAAAAGTTTTTCTGTCCAAGTGAAGGATATAGCTGTGAATAGAGTGGAAAAATCGACAAGTGAAAAGTACGGAGAGTATCAGGGAACCGATTTCTGACGGAATAATCTCCAGTTTTCAAGCATTCATTTTGTAGTCAAGCACATTATATGTGTATATGTGGATTTGAAGACTAGACATTACGAATTCATTTTACGCTGTTCATTTAGTTTCCAATAGGCACTCATGAATTTAGTCATTTCACAGGAAACCTTCGGATGATAGAATCTTGAATCGGATCTATCCATAACCATCTGTAAACAAGAGAAACGAACAGATACGATTAAAACTGTAAAGTGAAAAGTGACTAAATGACGAGATGATATTAGGTGAGCAAATACCACCATCTAACAGTTGTTTCTATCAAATTTTACAGATTTAAAAGTCTTTTTATTTAGTGACCTCAGAAGTCAACCTTAAACTTTTGATTTTGACTTCTTGTAGGACCAGTGAGACTCTGTGACAATGAAGTTTGAAGACTGATAAGTTAAACACAGCTAAGAGGTATTAGATGCCGTAACTGATTAACTTCTCCAGTGTTGTGGAACTTACGCATTTGTGTGGTTGTTCTAGATGTAACTCCTTACTCAGAGAGGATCGAATACACCTTAACTTCACGGAATTATTCTAAGTGAAAACGAGAGTAAGACAAGCTGGCTGCCTACTACTATCTCCAATGATTTTCCTGATTCCGGTAGACTACATAATACGACAGACACACAGCGGGAAACGAGGAGATAGGCATAAAATGGAACCACACGATCTGGATCGGGTTTTCGCCCACGATATATGTCTGATTTCCCGCAAACCGGACAACATGCAAGTGAAAAGCAACGAGTTGGCAGAAGAAGCATCCACACAAGATAAGCCTTCAGGTGAAAATAGAGAAAACAGGTGTGGTGATGGTGGAGACTCCTGGTCAACAACAACAACAGATAACAAGCAACGATCAGCATAAATCGGAGGAGTCTGCAAGAAGCCACCTCCTTTACCTACCTACTTACCGGCCGAACGACCAACCGACCAACTGACAGACCAACCTGGGAAGCATCGTTTCAACTACGTGTGGACGGAAGTGATGAGGATATGAGGGTGAGGATCGGGAAAGAAAGACAAGCTTTCATTACTCTCATCAAGTGTGTGTCGAGATGAACAGCACTCAGCATGAAAAATGAGATCCGGGTTTTCAACTCTAATGTGAAGTCAGTGCTACTATAGGGATCGGAGACTTTGCGCGTCACGAAGGCCAATTCAGATAAACTACACACCCTCATCAACAGCTACCTTCGCTGAATGCTTCGCTCAAGATTAGATAACCGGCCGGAGGAGGTGAGCTACAGGGATCTCTGGCAATGAACCAAAGAACCGACCCAGCAGGAATCAATAGTGCAACAAATGTGCAGGAAGAAATGGACATGGACTGGATTGGCCATACTCCGAGAAAACAAGCCATCAAGTGAATGACATCACACGCCAGACCATCTTTCTACTACTCGAATGGAACCCGAATGGGAAGCAACGAATCGGTCGTCAGTACGAGGGTGACATTTAGGAGGAGGAGGTGGAGACGATGCGAATAGGAGATGAGAGCATTTGGACAGACAGTGAGTCAGGTGAGAACGTTGGCGGAGAATCGAACGCAATGGAGACGTGTAGGCGAAGCCTTATGCTCCTCTAGAAACTAAAGGAAACATTAATAAATAACATGACAATAACAACTTCTGTTTCCCAAGGAATAATTTCCAAAATAACAGTTTCCCCAATGTAATCAGAGTACATCAACGGAGTTGATAAACTTACTAATGGCTGACTTATCCACCCATATTCTTGGTTCTCCGTTTGAGGCTCAATATATTTCTTTGGTGGTTCCAATGCAGCACGTTTAATCACTTCAGAAAAATGTTCTGTGAATGGTTTTCAAAGAAACAAAACAGACAACGCGTGGTAAACTCCGCGGGAAGCTTAGCAATTAAAAACTCACGCTGATAAGTGAATCATATCTTGATCAGCTTAAGACTCAGACAAAGCAGTGAAAGTTAGTGAAGGACTGTGAAAATATGCATATTCATTTGTGAACTTTTATTTCAGCTCAGTTTCCGTATGCTAGAAAACTGCTTCAGTGAATCTACTTTAGAAATTGGTGAAGTGATTAGATTCACCAACACAATGGAAATGACAACCACGTCACACCGTAGGAAACAGCACCATCGTTAGCAAAGCTCTAGAGGACTAAACAACTAAGCTTATTCCTTACTAGAATTGGATAGACGGCTCATTTTGAGGAATAAATCCAACTTGTGAAAGCCTTCGGAAGACTTGTCAACCGACATGTTGGCTTTCGATGAGACCGAAGTTAATTTTGATGACATAGAATGTCATCACCGTGTTTGAGACTGATCGGTGAGACCTCCCAGATTACTTGGGTCTCGAGGCACTTAGTGATACAAATGAGAACGCTGAACTACTCGGAGTCTTCTGCACGATTTTCATTGGGCGATTGGAGACAGCGCTCACAGGTGGAAGGATATAAACAAGACCATATATGCTTCTGCTGATGAGCTTCATTCCAGTCTCATCTCGAGGATGTGAAGATGCAGCCAGTACTCTACCCCTCGTAATAAGTGGTATGATGAAATGAGTAATATAGAGGCAACGCATCCAGTGTTAGATGACAATGAAAAGTCAATCGATGAGGATGTGAATCTACATGGATTGAGATGGTTAAGACATGTGTTACGCATGACCGCCTGCCTAGCCATCACCTTCCTCGACCGACGGCCAATGCTAGGTAACATAAGAAGGATCAGGTCGGGAAAGAGTTAGCCAGTGGTGGTGGACAAACCAGAACATGGCTTCATCAGTCGGCGAAATCCACAACAGTTGGTTTAAGACGACCAGTCAGCTAGCCAGCCAGCCAGCCACGTGTCTCCACACGTAGACTATGCGTCTGGTTGGCGTCCTCGGGATGGCGAAATCCAATGAAGGTAGGCTGGAGCTAGTCGGTGATGGTATGGCTCGAAATCGTTCTCGGTGATGGCCAGCTGGCTCGTGATCTGGCTGGCTGATACAGGTGCATTCACTCGCTGTGATTTATCATATCCAATAAAAATCTACTCTTCTTCCATATTACTATCCTTCTTGCCTCACTCACACTTCTCTTTATTATCTCCCTCTCTCCATCTCTCTATCTCTCTGTGTGTTTCGAATCTGTCCTTTCTCTCTCCTCTCGCTTTGTGTATTACATGGAATGATTGTGTCAAGGTGAACTGGTGCACATCTGTGGAAAGTTCTGTGTCGAAAGCAGTCAGTCAATCAGTCAGCAAGCCACGTAGTCGAGAATTGGAGAGGATGTGGTCTTCTACCATTTTGTACAGGAGAGATTTTGTAAAACTCTATCAACTAACCAGATCTCTATATGGTAGGCGATCAGTGCAGGTATATTCAGTGATAGGTGACGGGAGAAACCCGATCACCAAGATGGTGGAAGAGAGGAAACTCTGGGTTGGTCACTCTAAAGGGCTTCCGAATCGACCGTCACCTACAACTCAACTCGAAACACTGATACCAGACACAGAAATCAGCCACCTCAAACGGGATACTAGTCTAGAGGAAAATATTGGCCTGACTCTTGGAAATTGTTAGTAAAAGGTGTTTTATATGAGAGTTTATAATACAGACAGGGCTAATACGGCCAAACTGAAGGAAGTTACAGAACATGACTAACCTAGCGGATGGGCAGTAAACGTGACCATTCAACAATGTGAGCTGCCTCGGTTTAATTGAAATTTTACGGAAAACAGGGTGACTCATGAATATTACAGCGTAAAATCATAAGAGGTGGTTTATCAGATGTGTGTAATACCATTGGATTATCCCTTTAACTGTAGGTTTCTGAGAATTAACTTATTCCCCAATACTGACTTGAACTTACTGTCTTCTGAGTCAATTTCTTGTATTCTGTTTGGTCTATCAGCCAGAGGACACACTGGAAGATCATTCAATAAGCCAAAACCTACTTTTCTTGAAAGGATTGATGCTATATTCAGTAAATAACTTCTGATGCTTGAGCTCCTTTTTGATTGTTTCACTCATAATTATAGCTTGATGGACATAATTCAGCATCTTGTTATTTTGATCGGACATTTTGTGTTCTGTATTCAATGAAAAGTCTAACAATAAATTTCCATATTATGACATGTAGTCATGATAATCAAAAATTCACAAACATGTCAGGTGTCCACATTCATTCTCTTAATCGATAAGAAGTTACAAAATGGAAATCGAACATCATATATTTGTCCTTTCATTTAGAAGTAATTCTCATGCCCACCTTACTTTTGATCTTCTCAAATAGCTGCATCTTTGTTGTTTGTGTGCTGCTGCATACCTGTTTGCCCGAATGGAACAAACTTACACTTCTGGACGTGTCCATTGTTATTTGTAGACTATAAGCAGCAAAAGATCACTTCACACCTGAATCTTAGTTATTTTATTCTGACTTCCATTATTATTTCAGACTTAAGTGTCCTTTATTGGTTAGACAGTGAATAGTTCCAAACTACGATATTGAAATATAAGTCCATATCAAAACAAAACATAATCGAATAAGTTAGTTTGTAGGAAAGCTGAACGTAAGGATTGGATAAACAGAAAATATGGCCGGAACACAAGCAACAGTAGAATGACACGAGATGTCCAAAGGAAATATATAGAAAATAATAGAAACGCAATGGTTAGAGATCATTGTGGAATATCAGCTATCCGGTGTTAGCAGCGGAATAAAGTTGCCTATCCCAACTATTCCAGTGACTGTTATTTTATAATAGAAAGAAACATCAAAACATATGTTTTGACCATATAATGGTCAGTGGCTCTGGATTTTATGGTCCGGATTAGATTACTATGTCCATGGATATGCTGATACTTCAATTTCGGCCAAATTAACCTGAATACTTTGTCCTCCACACCTTACTTCGAAGCGTGTCAAGACTTTCGTTGCATTATATTCAGTACCTCGCGTCCATTATTATCACCTCCTCTCTAATCTGCATAGCGTAAAGTACCCACACCTAAATAACGGGATCAGATGACCTCGTTATTGCCTCCTCATTAATTAATGAGGAGTAGCGATACTGAAACAAACAAACAAACAAACGTGGAGAATAAGGTAGAGATTACATAAAGATATCAGTGTGTGTCGCAATCTTCCCTTATCCCTGAAGATTTATGGAGTCATAAGGTGTATGGCGACTACAGTACACCTGAAATAAGTGGATTTTGGATCATATTAACTCTCATAATTTTATGGTTGATAACAGCAATTAAGTATTGTTACTGGGACAAAGAGCCAAAGATCAACTTCCGTTGTTGGATAGAATCCTTCTCAGTGTACACGTGTTCATTGAGGATTTTTCGCCAAGCCTGATACATGATTATAAAGTTATTACGTATCATCATGTCGACAAAGAAACTGAACCTCAACCATTTTTAACTGAAAATGCGTACTCCGTAGTGGTGAATCTTTTTAGAAAAATTGTAATCATAACTTTTACTGCCTAAAGCTAACTCCCTTTAGCCAATAAATGTCACACAAACCCAAATAAAATCCAACACACTTACATGCTATGTAACAAGTATGCGCATATATATCTATATATACATATAGATATATAGCTTACAACAATTCTAAACTTATTCGAACCTTTTCTTCGGTAATGCCTTTTTATGGTAAATGATTTTATCAACCCACTGTGTTCTGGTATAATGCTGCTCGTGTTTGATATGTCCTGTGAGGGCTGGAATAACGCTGATAAGCCGACCCAGTAGGTTCTGATCTACTCCTGTATATATGTATAAAAAAAGAACAGGGTGCCAACAGTGGCTGTATACATGCATGCTGAAAACCAGTACTGAGTTCAAGTCTGTGCCATTAGAGAGTCCATTTGAGGACACATTCAGAATTTACTCACTATAGAATGTTAGAATTACTTCAAAATTAGTGAGATTTAATTCAGCATTATAGTAAGCTTAGGTATTCTACTTATTATAATTGAACAAAAAATCAGAATTAAACTGTTTGCTTGACTTGTCAAAGATTAAAACTTTTGAGAGGCAGTAACACATGAATCATAGTATTACTATGACAAATATAGTCCAACCGGTATGGTGTAAGGGGTTTACAATAATATTACTATTATTTTGAAATGTTGAGCTATCTGTAACTTGGCTTTGATTGGTATTGCTTGACTTAAACAAAATACATCAAGCTTTATAGATTCAGTTTAGAATACCTGAAGCCCATATCAATCTATTTCTCATTAAACACATGAGATTTTATCTTTTGAATGGGTTTTTTGAATCGCTTCTAAAAGCCAACAACTCGATTAACAAATTAACACCCCATACGTGTTTTGTTTTTCTACTTGGGTCGTGGTCGCTGCTACTATGCCTCACGAGCTTCAAGGCCTGTTGAGGAGCGAAGGGGAGATAAATGCAGTTTATGTTTATTCCTTAAGTTTCTGAATATTGCGATTATCTCCCCTTCTCTCTGTTGTGTGACAATCAAATAAGGTCTTTCCCAAGTAGAATCTCTTCAGATTATACAGTCGTCGGCGTAGAATGCCAGAATATTTGATGGACACAGATAGTGGCCTGATTTACCGACGTTTCTGGAGTGCACTTTTTGTTTCCGAGGCAATTTATAACAGCCTCTTTTATTATTCATCCTAGGATTTTATTTGATGTGTGGGTATGAATGATAGGTGTGTTGCCTGAATACTGAACACTGTTTGATCCTCTGAGTCAAACGACAACACACTTTTTATGAGAAATAACTTTAAATCAGTGGCTAACGGAACCAGTATGCAGTTTCTGCCAGTTTCTTGAGAAGCCTTAATTTTAGTTCGTCGGGGTTGAACCGATATAGTTGTACCTAGTGCACTTGGAGATCTTTACTCATTGTTTGCTTCGAAAATCGTTAAATATTTTGGATTTACACTTTCATACACAGTAGGTGATCTCCACATGAATTGCTAAGATTTCTCCTTCTCATCGGCCTTGACGTCTTTTCGAGCAGTTTAGTTCCTTCGAGATAAGCACCGATCGGTTTGGCACGTGGGTTGGTTTGAATTCGTGTGCGTAGTATTTGGTCATATAAAACGTACTGCATATGCTGCAACGTAGTGATCCGTTGGTTAGCTATGCTTACCTACAAACAAAATATGCTATCTATGTAATACACGCAGTCACATGGGTCCTCTGAATGGTTTATGAGTTCTCTCTATGCAATAATCACCGTTATCGGAAATGGTTTTGAGAAATAACTGGCCCCTTTTTTCAATGCATTCACATTTTACCAACATATTAGTATCACGCCAAATTTCATTCTGTCAGTAGGCGTTATTCGTTCCCTACCCAAACCCTCTTTTACTCGTATGAATAGCACTATTTGTGTCATGTCGGATTCAAATTGCTTTTGGATATGAAAGGCTACGGAATTGTAGTCTGATATGGTATTCCGACGGTCCTGATCCTCCGGAGATTTCATCTGAAGTTAAACCCACCCCACTACTTAAACACTGTATCTCCTCGTTTATTCGTTTCAAGCACGATTGGGACAATACACAATTTAGAAGATGGAGGACATCAACACTTACGCAACATATCAAGTATACAAATGGAAGTGTTTGTACTGTAACTCCTGAGGTAGTTTTTCTGAGACTGGCGGCAAATTAAAACACCTATTTGATTATATTTCGGCATCAGAAGTGTAGGAGGGGAATGACTGTCTCAATGGTCAGGTCGCGCGCAGGATTAATTGGACGTATCAGACAGCGTGCCGAATGCTTTGGATGCTTGACAGTCAATCTGCAGCTTAACTATTCAATTCAAACATTGGAGATCAGCACCCACTGCTTGATGGGGAACATTTTATCGACCGTTTTTGTTTTATTTCTTCGTGTTCCGAGTTATACGTCTGTTTACGAGGTTGGCTGCCAGCCTCACGTCCTACCTTTCAGTTTTGCTGGGATTACTGCCGGCCCGTTGAGTTCGTGGGAGTGCGTCTCCCTGAAATCGAAACATGGTTCAACTTCGTGTTTGCCGAGCACTCAACCGCTAAGCCACCAGTGCATGAATGAAGAATTTGTGAATCGATAATTTTGAAGAATCATTTCCCGTTGTGACCCACTCCCACCCGGTGGGCTTGTAAGGACCATATGACGATAATAGCCAATAGTGAAAAACTAATGGTGGCAGCAGTAGTTAGATTCTTCCGATGAGCATGATGTCAGTGGATATTCCTTTGGTCTTCTCTTTTGTATGCATGATGATTCGTCAGATGCTTGTTCTTGTCCAGTGATCGTTGTACCTGGGACAGAAAACTAAGTCTACGTCGAGAGGAATTCCGAAGGGTGATGATTCAATTAAGACACTTATATTCGCACATTAATTTTTTAAAGCAATCAGCATGCATAAAAACCGTGCCATAGAAGTAATGCATCGTCTTCCAGAAATATTGGGCCATGTTCGTCTCGTCCCATGAGATATGTATGACAGTCCACCATTGACTTCAATATCCATCCAGGATGTATTCCTGCCTGCCTCTTCGGAGGTGCTTTTTGCCTGCATGTCGCCGGTTACTCCTTGGATTACCAGCAGGTATCCTTTTGGCATTGTGTTATCCGTAATGACTGGTCAGGCGCTCATGTGATCGTCCTCCCAAATGATCCTATCTGGTGGCCGGTTCCAACGTAATCTTCGTGGCTTTTTCAGTATGAATCCATCGCGTTTTTGAGTCCTCTTATGTGCACATGCTAATCGGCAGGTATGGTGGTGGTTACAAGGATGAATTGCTTCAATCTGCTGGGCAGCAACATGCATTTTGACACCTTGAGAACTAAAGACGATTCCAGTTCCTTAATACAAAAAGCAGCAACGATTGTATCGATGTAAATGGTTTTAAAAGAAATCCTCTTGCTCCTAACCTCCATAGGCCTGGTCAACCTTTCGTCTGGACGCTACCTCATGGGCCCTACAGAAATTCGCGAGACATCTTAAAGGTCAGCATGTTACACAGTTTCTAGTCTTTCAGTTCTTTGAAGCCACCTCTCACCGAAATATCACTTTTTTACTTCGCGATTATATTCTTATCTAAGTACTACCACACTACTTCATCTTATTTACGTAGGCGTTCATTAAAGCTGAAACTTGCGTTTTTAATAGCATTCTTCTTCACTCGCCCACAATCTGGTTGCACCGTCGGAGAGAAAGAACAACAAAACCAATGTTTGAACAAAGCTATATTTTCATCGAAAACGTTGTAATTTCCATGGTAAGTCCATCAAGGTTAACAGTATACATTATAAATATAGACTATCATTCCAAGAACACAAGTTCATTCCGGTGTTTATCTTGTAAGTATAATAATAATACTTTCATTGACGTGTTATCCGTAATTTTATTTTATACCACTTTTCAGCTCCCCAGAACGTTCTTCTCTTCCACAAATAGCTTTTGATGGCGTGAGAGCATGGCACTTACCCAAATATATGTTGTTCACTGGTTAACCATAACTATCAGCAGGAAAGCAGCCTGTAGACGGCCATAGGTCATTTGATCAGCTCATGGATATTGGCTTTATTTGTTGAAAAAAACTCAGAGTTAGGTAATTTTTCGTTGTTTTATACACTTTTACACTTATATTCCTGTTAAAAGTTGATGAAATACGGCGTTTTTAGCCTAAACAGCAATGATGGTGTCCTTATATGGCCGTAATTTACGGTCAATTTACAAATTGTTGAAATACATACTTTTGCGTTCAGAAAATGTCGAATTACTTGAAGACACATGCCATAACGACTTTTAGTCATGTTTTTTGCGGTTCAAAGGATTATACATAGACAGGATGAGGTAGACTAGTTAGTTTTGTTAGTCATTTTCACTTACTTTGTTGCGTACCATAGGTGATGGTTTCAAAGGTCCTTCACATTTAGTTATCTAAAGAAAATCTACAGAAACACCCAGGAATTATTCTCACATGTTATTTACTTCTTATACTGCACAGATTTAGTTTTCACAGGCAGATGCAATGTCCATATTTTCTGCTTGAAAAATATTGAATGACGTAAGCATACACAACTTAACGCATTATTTAGTATTTTCCATCACTTAAATTTTGTATTTATAACTGTAACAATATCTACATCTTTTGATTGCTTAATTTCTTTTTCAAGTGATGGCTACTTTCGGGGATTTCATGAAGTTGGGTGTTAAAGAAGATTTCCGCAGTGTCATTGATTTTGTATTACATGTTAATTCATTAATAAATTTGTTCCTCGTTATTCGTTTGTATATTCTTCTTGATAAGACCGAATATTAGCTCCTGCGTAATTTGTGAGGTACAGAGTATATGAGGCTGTCTCTGAAATACTAAGTAGGAGCAGATATTCGGAGAAGCCTATTGGTAAAATTATTATGTTGTAGTCGAATAAAGTAAATATGTTCAAATTGTAGAGGAGGTATTGCGATTATAAAGCGTTTCGGGTTATCTATCTTCTTAGCAGAATACATAAACTGATTAGCGATCCATAGTCACAAAGTGAAAGTAAATCTACCTGAGACAGTTTGCTTGTGATTTCCACATGTCGCAATGTACCATAAGGATAGACTATACCTATACTGCTAGATTTATAACTCAGTGCGACTACGGTTATCGTAATAAATAAAAATAGAATGCCTACGGCTCTCAGCCACAGAACACGATACGTTGCTATCTTTTCATATAATCACGTAAACAAAAGTTTCCCAGACGCCGCATTTACTCCTAACAGTTTACCCTCAATTCCTACCTTAGCACGTGTTACTTATCTTACGGGAAAACAGTCGCATTACAACAGAGGGAAAACAGTTTCACTGAAAATCGTTTATTAAACAAAAATTAGATTTCAGATGTACAGATGAGTAGTCCTCCGTTACCGTCAGTGAGTTCCATATGCGTACACGGCACACATATGTTTTTCCATAAGCCTGAAAAGGTTTAAGAAAAGTATTATTAACTTGAGTATTACATGTATGATCTGAATAGAAAAAGTTTTTGATAAGCATTTACAAGTAATCACTTTATAAACAAAATATATAAGTAGCTAAATAGTTTTCACTAAACTTAAGGGACTTCAAAATTTATCGTTGGTCGATCTCTAGTAGGTCCATCGAAGCATCATGAAATGATAAAATTATTTAACGACAAGTTATGCAGTAGCTTCCAAAGCTTGTATAAAGATTTTAGCAAAAATGACAACAGCTTTATGACAGATAATAGGTCTTGACAGCAATAATAATAACGTTCATGTTGATACTGACTATAGAAACAATAATAGGTATTATTATCGCGACGAATTCATCATTAACTTAGATAGACAACTAATAATAATAAAATCATATCACATAAATGTATCAATTAATCTTAAGAAGCATGTGTTCACTTACTTTCACTGTATTCTCTCAATACTGATGTGCTCAACTAGCTTATTCCAAATGAACTGAAGATTAATAATGGAAGTGAATGGAGGTCCAGTTTACGCCAGATAAAAACATGTACCCTACATGTGTTACACATGTACGTATATGCTGCATCAACCATGCCGTTTTTATCATGATTAACCAGACCAATGTGTATATTATACTTATTTAGGGATCTGTGAAAATAATGGTCAAGCGATGATTGAAGTTGCGTGAAGTTATTACTTCTTCAGAACATTGTTTGCATTCTTGACACACCTGAGAAGTCCTTACATCTTGATATGGCATGAATCCGTTCAATTTAGCAAATAAATCCACTGGTATATCATTTCTCTCCTGAGCTGTAATAATTTGTGTTGTCAGTTATCTATCCAATTTGGTAAAACGCTCCTGGAAATTCAGAACTTAACTAAGCAGATAAATGATGTTTGAAGTTACCTGAACTCGAATGACAAAGTGGCCAATCACAAGCGAGCAAATCGCTTGTTTATCTCATTCGCCGTCACTCAAAATTACGGCCGTCGACAGGCTACACTGACCGTGCTTTCTAAAATAGCATGCATTCCGTGTAAACTTACGCGTTTATACGAAATATAAATCATTGTTACTCGTAGGAGACTTAAGCGCGGAAAAAGTCACCTGTCAGTCTTAGTGTTATTGCATACACTGGTACAGCAGTAGCACAGCCAGCACCAACTCTCAAAGTGCTTCATAAGCTGGGTAGGACAGAATGGAGTGACTTAGTCCATTTATTGGTTGTTTAGGTCGGCAGTTCAGCCTTCAATTGTCATTGGAAATGTTCTGTCGTACCACTTGCCTGAAGACCGTATGCTGTTTATTTAAAATACCTGCAAGTGGGAAGGTTAGTTGGGGCTGAAAACTGGCCACTTTCGACACATCGCTCGCGATCAGTTGTTATGCAGGGTGGTCATCTAAAACATGGAATCCATATTTCCATGAGAACACATGTACGCGTTTCAGCAGACAGGTTGCTGAGGGGGATAGCTGCGGTTTATCAAGTAGGAGATAAGATATGGGCCAGCAGATGAGGTTGCATAGGGTTGTGGAACAGTTCCAGTCAGAAGTACCTGAACTTGACTGATGCCTGCATCTTTCGCAATGTCAGTTGAAGGAGGGCCTCTTGTGAGTCTTGTTGCTTCGTATTTTAGTAAGCTATGCATATATGGACCGAACTCCCTCTTTCCTCGTCTATATTAGGTCAGCGAAATTGACTGGAGAGGTGTTTAAGGAATAAGGGTGTGTAAAATCCATTATGGACATTTCATTTACAATATTGATACTTACTTGGATATTTTAACTAACATTGTAATTATACTCCCTCCCTAACCAGGTAGTACATCACTGTTCCACCGTCTGCGTATCCCCTGTTGACTGAATCATTATAAGTTGCCATGGTTATTGTCTAACGCCTAATCTGAACGAATCCACTTGAGGTTGCGTGATGGGACTGTACGTCACCCGAGGGGACATTCGGTTAGCTATAAAGCAGAAATCAAAGCATGGCTTTGAGTGTTTAGGGGGTGACACGTCAGTTTGGGTCTCTGCAAAGGGCATGATCACGAGTGGCGAACAGTGCAGTACATAGCTAAATGTTCCCTCGCAAATTTACTGTGCTTAGTTCCCGTTATCAGCTCAGGGAAAGGCCAAATGATCTGTGTCTATGGCTCACCAGTTGTTTTAGATCTCCACCTAATTCGCTGTGCGATGCAACAAATAGGATACTTGGGGTGCCACCGAATACCGACATCTTGATAAGTTTGTGGTGGTGCGATGCATACAGTGTGTGTCAACCGAGTATTATTCTCACATATTCCCTCAGTTCAATTCGGCATTAGCAGAATGCGACATATCTATTTGAACATTCTACTCGCTATTAGAGACAGAATATTATTCCCACGGTTATATACTGCAACAACAACAAAATACCATGTATATTTGAGCATTCTGTTTAATGTTGTTTAGCGTAAACTAAAATCACACGCCCAGTGATTGGTTATAGAATATAAACCGCCTCAACAGTGGTTTGACTAATGAAAAAATATACCTTGATTCCGTGTCTTGCTTTTTTTGTCACAAGTTGATATCTATAATGTCTTTGTCAACTTTAATAAAGATGTTCCTGGAGGACACATGATGACCTACACACTTATTAACTCTCTAGTGTGGGTCTGTTACGGGTTGCATTAGCGCGGGACATGTGGGAATGAACCACCGATAATAAATTAACTTGCCATAAAAGGTGCTGACACGTTTCAGTGGTTTCCGCCATGGAACATTAAGAATTTCTCCTACTCCACAGGCCAGTGGCATGGCCAAGAAATGCAAGCGATTCTACTTTACTTTTGGTACTTCCGAATATGTGTAGTTATAGCATACCGAAGAAACCAATCGAAGTCCAAATCAAGACGTCTGAGGTGAATTCTCCTGCACAGACTTGCAACGACACAGTTTTCTGAGTATTTGTGCACAAATTCAAAACCACTCAGCACTTGGCATGTATAGCGTTGGAATTCCTGCGCTAAATTGGTGACACCTAATTTCATGAGTACAGATATGATCTATTGGAAAGGTTTATTGATAGTTGTTTTGAGAATGTCTGCCGGTGCCGTCTGAATTCGAACACGCGATTTAAATAGCATAATTTTTGAAAACCAGTCACATGATGTTGCGTCGTCAACATGTTGTGGATATGAATTAGTTGATAGCGACCTACAATAGTTTCGGGGTTAACTGTTCTGTAATTACTCTCCATGGTCCTGTTGTCCCGCTGCGCTAACCGAAACTAAATGGTTTCCAACAACATCTAGGTACCTGGCCATGCCAACATCAGTGTTGGTTCTTAGCTGTATATGGTTCACGTTTCGAATGATTACACAAGCCGCCATGTTGAGTTGGTGTCAGAGGTCGGAAGCAAGCTGGGGGCTGGTTGATCTCGAAGGTGGTCCAAATTAGTTACAATAAAGTCATTTGGTGTTGCCTACTTCTGCAAAATTTAATTTTTTAAAACCCCACTTCTTTCATTATTGTGGATATATAACTGTAGAGCCTGATGAAGAAGTTATCAAAAAAATATTCTTTCTTCAATAATGAGCCTTTTGAAATTCCAGATGGGCCTTTATAGTCAATCAAAGTGTGTTGAGCAACCACGACCGCCTTCCAAAATTTGCCACGCATTAACTCATTTTAGCGCTAACTTTTTCACTCCTCGAAAACAACTGCCATTCGAATTAAAATCATGTGAAAAGTAAGAGTGGTTCGAGCGGAGTCCGGAAAAGTACATGAGCCCATCCAATCTAGCTTCCCTGATAGATCACAACTGCCGGTAGCAATGTGAACCTAAGAGAGTTCTGTCTTCAGCTGAGCGAATTATATCAGACACAATTCCGTTGCATATGCGGTGGATGTTCAAAAAGACACCGAGATTTCTTCAAATACCCTTCAAATAGTACGGTTAGTTTAATTTTTTCTACAAATATTATATTTGCGTCCATACCCTATAGTAATATTCATATATATATGTAACCTTTATAATACACCGCACTGTTCTGTCTAGAAGGGACTTCAGTCGAAAACCAACTGTTTTTCCATTCTTTTCTGAAACATTTATTTTTCAGATATTTTGCAGCATTTTTTCTCACACTGTAGGTAGATGGGTTACTTGACAGTGTCTAAGGAACATCATGTAAAAGCAGCCATGAAAATTGAGCAAAATATATTATGCTAGTCAGCTGCCTTCCTCAAGACCATTCTACCCAACTTTATCACCAACTGTCCCACCACTCATTTCACTCTGCTAAATAGACCATAATTCAGTTCACTCTATTACTGACTGCTCATATACTTTATGATTATGAAAAACTTAATTTCCTGGTCGCTTGCAGTAACCTATTTATATAAATATGTGCGTTTATAAAGACAACACTGCTAAGAATGCCCTCATGTGCCTGTGTTTCTAGTGATCATGCTAATCAGCGGACATGGTTGGGGTCACAAATGTTAATCGCTGCATCCTGTAGGACACCAGTATGCATTTTGATGGCCCAAGATCAAAACATGAGTATAGATACTAGTCTGAAAATGCAGTAATTATTGTTTGTATCTAAATAACAAATAACGCTTCTTTCTCTAACTCCTGCTAGTTCGCTCAATTTATTTTCATGATACAATTCAGTGGGTCCCACAGAGATTCGTGAGAAGTCTTGAGTCAGGATGAACTACATGTCATGCTTTCTCAGATCTTTGAAGCCAATTTTGACAACTCTATCACATTTTCATCAAAAACAGTTTATATAGTGAAACCAATAGGGTTGGCGTTATACACCGCAAACGTACATTATCATTCTAAGAACTGTAACTCCTTGATGTGTACCCTCTGTAAACGATTTTTTAATGACACATGTATTACTCGTACTTGCGTTTTATTCCACTTCGCGATTTCTCAGAATATTTTCGCTGCCTGGAATGGTTTTAATCATGCGTGGACACGATAATTACCTGAATACTGAATCATAATCAGTTGACCACAATCATCCGCATCTCGAAGACGGATTCAAAATTTGATATATGCATGCCCCAAATTTTCGCCAATTATTTTGACTGCTAAAAGCTTAAATAGCAGTAATTCACCCATATTTAACGATTGCAACATATATCATGCCCGACCAAGGCGGCGAAAATAGCATTCACTTCTTATGAAAAAATCAGTACGCCAATGTCTAGGTCTTAGTACGCTGGACCTCACGCTATCCCTGGAAGACTTTCAGAAACAATGTGAAATAACCAACGCGAAAAACCAGAACACAGATTAGCGACTCGAGAATCCTTTATTCTTACGCCAACATGTAACCAACAATAAGGTTATTATACACAAGGTCTAAGAATAAATGTTATAACAATAAATCACGATAACACTTCTGATAGTTTTCTCTCTTCCACCAAACAGCGAACAATGAGACGATGACTGCTGGATTGATGACTCCCGCGAAAAATTTGGAGGAGTTGTGTTTGAGCAAACAAGCATGAATTGATAGTTCAATCTTCAACTACATTGACACTCCCCAGCCAGAAAGGGTTCCATCCCTTGTCATCCATTGTGGATGACGACACCAGCAACGACTGAGCTATACACGGTGATGAACTCAGCGGTGCATCAGTAGCTGTTGTTGTTAGACATTTACAAGGTTGTCTAACCGTAGGACTATCGCCACTGCTCTTTTATGATTAGTTGCGGTTCAGCCTTAACATCTATCAATAGGTTTGGCTACACGCTGATCATTTACACTGACGGTCTGACGATTATCCATACCCTCTACCACCGCACCTGCCTTTAACCCTACTTCACGTTCAAGCTATACAGAACCTTTGTTCAACTCAGTAGTAGCAGGCATTCCGCTTGTCTCATCATTATCAACCATAGACAAATGTGCTCTATCATGACCATTGTCACAAATATTCGCTTTGCCGTCGTCTATCTGGTTGACTTCATCATTTTCAAACTGTTTAATAACAGCAGTAGATGATTTGGGTTCTTCCTCATAAATCGTTAGAGGTTTTATACCCTTACTCTGACTACTAATACCTTGTAAACTTGTGCAGTCAGAACTAGACTCTGAAACCGTAACTCACTTCTTCTGCACAAACTGCGATGTCGTCTGTGGCACTCTATTCAACAATGGCTTACTGGTTGCAACTACCAACTTCTTCACTGCACCATTATCGTCAAACGGTTCGTGGTCATACCTTGATGACGCTGATTTCGCATTTAGCTTACCACTAAACCTGCTCACTTCTTCACAGTTCACCTTTGTATGCACTTCTTGCAAACGTGTAAAACACAACCATGTCCGTCTTGAAACTTGTCACGTATCTGTTTGGGATGTCCCACGAAAGCTGTTACACTCACTGTCAATGTAGTTGAAGACTAAACTATCAATTCATGCTTGTTTGCTCAAACACAACTCCTCCAAATTTTTCGCGGGAGTCATCAATCCAGCAGTCATCGTCTCATTGTTCGCTGTTTGGTGGAAGAGAGAAAACTATCAGAAGTGTTATCGTGATTTATTGTTATAACATTTATTCTTAGACCTTGTGTATAATAACCTTATTGTTGGTTACATGTTGGCGTAAGAATAAAGGATTCTCGAGTCGCTAATCTGTGTTCTGGTTTTTCGCGTTGGTTATTTCACATTGTTTCTGAAAGTCTTCCAGGGATAGCGTGAGGTCCAGCGTAACAAGAGCTGGGCATTAACGGTTTGCGAGACGTGGCTGACAACCTCAACAAATGCAATAACTTCATTTCATCATTTAATAAAAAATCACTCCACGTGATCTCAAACTTTAATAAAATGTGGATTGTTGGTTGATTTTTCATCAAATTACCCGGGCTCGAACTTAGATAACTTCAAAACATTACTACCCCAAAATGTCGAACCATGAACAACGGGCTGATCATGCTGAGCATCATACATATCATTACAGTTAACAAGCAACTCAGCATTACTTACTTTCCTGCTTTCTTCCAAGACGCTTTGTCCCTTCTTTGACCCAGGCATCACTGCACCTGACCAAAAATTCCAGAAAAGTTCCAGATAAGACTTGTCCAAAGAAGACGGGTAAGCACCAGTAAAGACGAACAGAAACTCTCAGCCAATTCTCAGAAACTGTCAATGTCCAGCTCTTACTGCGCTGGGCCTCAAGCTATCCCTGGAAGACTTTCAGAAACAATGTGAAATAACCAACGCGAAAAACCAGAACACAGATTAGCGACTCGAGAATCCTTTATTCTTACGCCAACATGTAACCAACAATAAGGTTATTATACACAAGGTCTAAGAATAAATGTTATAACAATAAATCACGATAACACTTCTGATAGTTTTCTCTCTTCCACCAAACAGCGAACAATGAGACGATGACTGCTGGATTGATGACTCCCGCGAAAAATTTGGAGGAGTTGTGTTTGAGCAAACAAGCATGAATTGATAGTTCAATCTTCAACTACATTGACATAGTATTTCTGAAAACATACTTTTAGTGATATTATTGTAGGTCGAAATTAGCAGTAATTAATGTAGCTGTATTTGTATGAATAAGTAACCGCAGCTCATTTTCATGGTGTTTTTCTTTTTTATGATGTATTTCACATGCAAGGCCAGAAGTAACCTTTCATGCATGAAATAATTTTGTAAGTATATCAGATATAAGTGTGGCTCTGAAAATGGTTTCAATATCGGCATAAGGAAAATTTGTCGTAGTCAAAAGTAAATTCTCTGGAACTCAGAGTACTTGATAACTCATATAATGACCAACTTGATTTCAACACAAGTGGCATTGAAAGACGCACGATAAGTCGAAGATTTGTTGATCAAGCAAGCATAAGCCAATGTAGCAAGTGATTTACACGGCAGCTTGACCATGTGGTTCTCAGTTGCTTGTTACCGATACAATAAAAGTCTACAAGTAGCGTCAGTATAGTACGTAATAATACTTCTGGTCGTGTTGCTCCTGTCTTCTGCCTGCGAGCAAACGTACACGACAGGGATTGTTACCTCCAATGAACAGAGTTTGTTGAATATGGCCTGACACACCCACAATGGACTTTGTACTCTGTCAGCAGCTAGATATAAGGAGTGGCATTTAAATCAAATATTATCTTGCCTCCCTCACAACACCGAGAGAGAAATCTTGGTCAGTGTTTTCAAATAGATGTATTTGACTCGTTTTGCATCCAGAAATTGAAAAATGCTTCGAAAGAGTGTTACACATGGCAAAGGTAAAGACTGTTCATTATAATTCTAAACTGTAGAAAAATTTCCCAAAACTGACTCTCGTCTTACACATGTGAGATGCAAACACGCCTAACTAGGATTACGAAATTAAAGTCGTCAAGGAACAAGGGGCTATTGTTTTCCGCTGTATATCTAGTTTAGTGTGTTGCAGGAGAACGGCGCTGTAAAGTTTTCACCCCACTCGTACTCAGTAAGTGGAAGAGATTGTGTGTTTCCTTCTAAAATACTACGGAGCTAGCACCTGCGTTGGAAATAAAAATGAAACACTAAAGTGCGTTAAAAATGGGTCGGCGGACGGCAGTGGTATCATGGGAATAGTTTCAGTGTCCCTCAGGTCTAGATCGGAGCCCCCAGTTGACGATGGTGGAAGTTCAACCTCGTGTGGGCACCTAGCCTTCTTCTGAACCTGCCAAATAAAAAAGTGCTGACAGCATCATCTGACTCTCGATCGTGCAAGTAAGAGATTCCTGAAGTAAACAAATTTGACGGGGTTATGTTTTGCTACTTTCCGATGGGCAGCACTTGCAATCTGTTACCTTAGAGCACTACAGGAGTATTTCAGTCGTGTCCCTCTCTCCATTTGTTTCAGGTTCTCCACTGTTTTAGAGCTGGCGTTAGTTTAAACATGATTCCACAGTTCAGTATGTAGTTCGAGCTTCCAATCGGGTCTCCACAAGACTTATGTTTTAGCCTGATTACAGATTCCACCACCCTTCCCTGGGTTTTTACTGTCAAGTTCATACCTATCTCCAGAGGGGTTATACTGCGATGTTTTGAACTACGAAACATGGACATACGTATGTCCTGTTCTCTAGACTCAGGTGGGCCTGCTTACGCATGGATTATAAAAGTGTATTGGCTTTACTACTCGTGTGAACTTGGCATTGCATATGATGAACCTAAAGGGATCATCTGTAGGATAATTGAGTCGAGTGTGTATATTTTCAATTTAAGTCTTTCTTTTGCGACAGCTAAATACCTAGTCATCATTTACAATCATTACCATCTATAAGGGTGCTTCTGATGGATTTTTATCACAAGCAATGCCAGGGGAAAATCGATAAATGTCTTACTGCTTTTTCAGCTCGAACCCTGGTAGGTCGGTAGCTTAGACAGACCGTGCAATGTCTGATGGCAACGAACTCTCCAGAATATGAGCAACCGTGGTTTGCTTTCTTATGTCGTTTCTTCTAAAAAGTTATCTTATGCCTCTCTTCAACTGTAAGGCTTCGATGTTCCAATGGATTTACTTCTAGCAGGGCATATGCTAGTGTGTCTCAGAAAGTCATAACTCTTGTAGAATGTCCCATGCAATGTCTGGATGCATTGCGACAAATCCTTTGTAGGATGGATATCCCGCAAAAGACCTCACCAGAGTGACTTTAACTCTGGTGACTCTTGCTAATGATTATCTTTATGCGGTCAGGCTATCTATGGATTCCTGCAACGCCAGCCATAAACTGAATAAGCGACTCCTCATATGTTATGTCTTCACAGGGAACTGATCACATTCTCTTGATAGGTGTCGAAGTATGTGATTATTGGATTCAGAAGCTGGGTCACCGGATGTAGGGCTCCGAAGAAACCGACTTTACTCTCCTCATAGGTGTTTGTGACAGGAAACTTAGCCCCATCATGCACAAGGAGATGAATCCCTGTGCTTTTTTACCATGAATCAACAAACCCCTTAGACATAATTTACTACAACTCTTGTGGAAAAACGTTCCAAACAACCTCGGAGAAATTACCATTCGATAGTATAATTCAGGATCAATGGCAATTTTGCGGAAGAGCTATCCTCTGAAGCCATTGAGAATTACAGCCAGATTTTTAAAAATGGTGTCCAAGTGTACACTCAGGGATATCTGGCCTCACCTTTCAATTTCAGGGTACCATCAGTGAACAACCCAGCCTATTCCAAAGTTGGCCAGTGGGTTCCACATCCAGAATCTTCAAATTATTATTATTATATCCTTTAATTCCTAGATGAACATAGGGTTTCAGCTGCGCGTCTCCATTGCCTTCTGTTTTCTCCCAACTTTTTCACCCCGCTCCAAGTCTGCACACATGCTCCCATCTCCTCTTCACATGACCTCCCCCAAGTCACCCCTGGACGACCAACTCGCCGCTTCTCTCCCGGGTTCCACTCGACCGATGGCTTGTCTAGTGATGTCACCTGATGGTCTCCTCAGCGTATGGCCAGCCAATCCATCTCCATTTCTTCCTGCCTATTTGTTTCGCAGTTGGTTCCTGGTTGGTTTGCTCCCGGAGATCTTTGTTGCTGATCTTTTTTGGCCGGCCACCTGATCTTGAGCGGAGTATTGAGCGAGGACAACTGTTAATGAAGGTCTGAAGTTTGTTGGGGATGCTTTTTATGACGCGCTGGCTAAGTCTCTGATCCGTAAAGTAGCACTGACTTCACATCGCGGTTGAAAATCCGGATCTTATTTTTGATACTGAGTGCTGTTGACCTCCACACAGACTTAAGGGTAATGAAAGTTTGTCTTGCTTTTCCGATTCTGGCTTTGATATCCTCGTCAGTTCCGCCTGTAGTTGAAATGATGCCTCCCAGGTACTTATTTTTTTAATTTTTGATTACAGCTTGACTCCACACCGTATTTTTGGAATTTTCAGCGTGGATATCGGTAGCCCAAAATTCGCAAGCCGACCATAGATATCAGGTGTGCGTCGGTGTGAGCTCGAACCCCGGACTATGTGCATGGTCGGCGAGAGTCCTAACCACTGTGCCACTGTGAAGGAGGTTGTTTCTTTCAGGTTCCTCCTATTTATGCTGACTGTCGTCTGTTGTTGTTGTTGTTGCTGGTCTTGGCCAAGAATCTCCATCACCTCTGTTTTATCTATGTTCGGTTAAAGTCCTATCTTTGATGCTTCTTCTGCCAGCTTGTTGCTTTTCACTTGCATATCTTCCAATTTGTGGGAAATCAGACATATATCAATGCGGGTAAAGTCCAGATCCTCCAAGTACTTTTTTGTGTGAGTCCATTTTATGCCTGTTTCCTCATCGCCCGTCACTGTCTGTCGCATTATCCAGTCTACTGCAATCAGGAAGATCATTGGCGATAATAGACAGCCTTACCTCACTCCCGTCCTCGCTTCGTAGGCTTCCGTAAGTTTCCCGTTGTGGACCAAGGGAAAGAGCACCTGTCAATCTCCATGATGAAATAACATTGACTAATTCTTATCGCTTGGAGAGTTATGCTTACGCAAATCATGAGGAGGTGCCCATCGGATTAGTATCAAACTCTGCCACAGACCCAAATAAATCCATCACCCAACAGAACCCAGAGACTGTCTGCTTGTCCCTCTTAGGAAATATGGTACTGAATCCATCGCGTCACACCCAGAAAAACGCACCAGTATTCACTGTTAATAGTAGTATCTAACGTATGTGGTCAAATTAGTAACGAAATTGTTTTACTATCTGTTGCTGTAACTGCGACTCTAGCGAAATTTTAAATTCTCCGGAATGACATAACATGTCGAAAAGTCGGTCATGCCATCTTGGAGATCAGTGTGCACAAATAACAAGACGTCGTACAATTTTTGGTGATGTGAAGGAATCTAACATAGTGTTTTGTGTTGACACCTCTGGAAGTATTCATAAACTGTGGGATCAAATTTCTTCTCAGATAATAGAACATCTGTGCAAGATAGCTATACATGATAAGAAGTCCACATTCAATGTTATAACGTTCGGTGACAATGTGAGTCTGTCACATTTCCTTTTATTTAATGAGTAGGTGAAACGTTTCCGCGCTAAGCTTGTGCCAGTAAATTACAAGAACATAGAAGAACTTAACAAGTGGTTACGGAATGTAATTTTCGGAACTAACAGCTATATATCCCCTGCACTATTGTCTTCCTACTCATATGTGGAAGCTGAGTGTGTACTACTGGTTACGGATGGTTTGTTAACAAAAGTAGTGAATTTATCAAAGTTTTACATTATATGTAACTTTATTCATAGGAGCTTTATGATACAAGAAAATTATCCTCAGTTTGCAATTCACGTCCGTTGTACCTGACTCTTTTGATAAACAATGTGAAACCAGATAATGCAAGTCTCGAGCTGGCCTCAAAGTTGATAGCAATGACTTGTTGTCCAAAGAGTAGACTTAACGTGATAATGGTGGCTTTCAGTGGATGCTTTGTTCAGTTGTCACCACTCGAATGGTGTGTTAAAGTTCCTTCAAAGCTGTATGGTTGTCCCAATCTATGCTACAAATACATACTTGACAACCTGAACAAATATAAGGAGATGAGAGAAGCTGGGGGTTCAGTTGAGGAATTAGAAGTACGTAAACCTCTGGCACATAGAGACTCAGAAGGTAGGACCCGAATTAATAATCATCAGTTTGCTCAAACTTACTGTTCTTTACCTTTCATAGTTCGAACTAGTTCTTTCTAAGAATTGTGATAACCATTTACTAATTTTCACAAACTTCGTATCATTCTCTAGTATGTTGTGTATTTTTTACAAGGCAACTCAGGGATTTATAATTACAGGTTGATTTTTTTCAAATTTCAGTTTGAGTTTTATTCAGTAGACTCCCTTCCATAGTAAGTATAATACACGCATATTAGACATGCTCACTCATTTAAATCTGTCATTTGAAAGCTTTGTTGATGATGCAATTTCCCCCGCTCTAGGGGAATATTCTGTGAGGTTCTAGCAACACAAATATTGCTCCCAAATGTACACATTTTTATTTGAAATTACATTAGGAGCCTATGGATGGCTTAAAGTTGTAAATGTGTATACCTTCAGGACTCAAACAATGGGCTAATACTACTTACCAAGAACCAACACTTGAACGAAAAGGTAGATTAAGTGAGCCCTGAAAAACAAGAAACACTGAATAGATGTTTTATCTCATTTTGGGTTGCTTCAGATTCACAGTCTAGGAGGCTAGTATATCACCGTTCTATAAGTAACTCAGAGTTTATTAGTTGGTGGAACATATTAATCTAAGCACGTGGTTCTATGTACTTCATTCTAAGACATGCAGGTTTAAATAAATTTTTGCGTTTTAACTTGATAAGACGAAAGCTCTCTTTTGATATAAGTATAAAATTTGGGCACTATGGTACAGTATAACTTCATTGTCGATAAGATTTTATTTTGATGAATCACACAGTGTTATATAGTAATACTAACTGATGATATGATATGATTATGATCAATAGTTTGTGCTCGAAACGTCATCAGTTTATATTATATATATATATATATATATATATATATATATGCGGTATACTATTCTAGAATAATCGTCATTAACAATATTGGAGTTTTTTGAAATAATATTGATTTGTCAAGATCAGTGGAATTACAGATAGTTCAAGAAAGATGTTCAAGTTATAATAAGGATGAAATTGTAATTGTAATTTGAATATGGAATAAAATTAAGTAAATCTCCACAACAAATTAAGAATCATTAAAACCTTGATGGCCAGCAAAGTAAGGAAAGTGTCTGAACCAATTTATTCTTTTGAATAAATAGATTAGCTTTCTCAGGGCAGATGCCAGCAACATCAACTATATGTAATAGTCAAACTCTTGAGGTAAAATTGAGCCTAATTGGTTCACGGTAGATGACTTTGAAGGCCTTTGTTCACATCAATTTTGTGTTCTGTATCTAAAATAGGAAACAGTATTCAGTCACTATGCAGGGTGATGTTCGAAAATCCGATGATATATACGCTTAATTGTATGGCCTATGCAACTAACTGACTGGCTACACAGGAGCAGTCAACCTGTGATAGATACATATAGAAGAGGCGAAATTAGGCAGTTTGCCGTTAACTCTCGAACCCAAACTGCGGGTGGTTTTGAAGACAAAGAGCAATTCAGCAACAGCATTGAAGGCTCCTTTTACCACCGCCATGTTCCTTAGGCGTTGTGTTAATATCTCGCCGGTTTTATCATCGCTGAGGAACTAAAGTTGTAAGAACAAGGCCTTAATTTTACAGAACTGTTGGTTGGTACTTTGGACTGCCTAAACTTTTGATTCAGATTGTTACCGATGAATTTTTCTGGGTAACCATTCTTACTCAGCAATTGTTTATTAATACTGAGGTCTTCACTAAGAAATTCATCGGAACAGACTGCTGTTACTCTGTGGAGGACCAAGCACTTTATCAGCTTGCGTTTGTGAGATTCAAAGGTATGAAGCTGAAAAAGTTAGTGTACTGACCAGTTGATGTAGACTTTCCATCTAAACGTCTTCTTATTACTATACCGCCCTCTTTTCCAGTCATAATGACGTCTAGGAATGAAAATTATTGAAAAGAATATTCTTTGCTCAAGTTTTCTTTTATATATATATATATATATATAATGATTTACTTTATTGCATAACAGCACTTATTACTCTTTTTACTCCTTTACGTTCTCAGGGGAACACAGGTCTTCAAGCTAGGGCTTTGAAGTTTTGGTAGCTGCGGTGTTTATTTTTACGGGTTGGGGTTGCTAGCCTGATGCCCAACCTCCCCTCTTTATCACTATTATTACTGGCTTAGCGAGCGTCAGCTGGGGATCCGACCCCAAATCACAAGAGTGCTTGGTGAGCATTCTACCGCTGTGCCACCGATGCCCCGGCCCTTATGATAAATTTTAGAGTCCTCAGGATGTGGTACAATATTCCATCTAGTTCACTGAACAAAAAATATTTATTTAAGGGCATAGGCAATCAAAATTTATTCACAGTCGTAATATTTTGCTACTAGCAGTGGTAATACAGTTGAAAATAACAATTAAAATGTTAGCAGATAAAATTATAAGACAATTGAAATAAAGCCAGCATAAATTACAAGCAGGAGAAGGTTAAGAAGCCGTTTATTTCGTTAATTACATTGTAAGTTATAAACTTCACGCCTAGCGATTTCTCTATCAAATAGAATGCGGAAATAGCAAATAGGTTATCGTTGAGTTTTTCTACATAGTTGTACAATCTCATAATCTTTTATTCTCACTTCTAGTCCTACATGATGAGATTCACTGACGGGGTGGGGAAGAATCGTGAATAAAGAGGGTGTTGACAGTGTCAGAAAATATGGATTTGAACAATTTCTCTCTCATTTGGGTTCATTTGTCCGTCGACTACAACAGTAACGAGTTGACTTAGTGGCAAATCCCTTGTTCTATTGGCAAAATTTAGTACTCTTCGCAATATGACACAGACTGAGAGGGATCAATTAAGAACAACAGATAAGTTGCAAGGGCTAACAAACTTTAAAAGTACAGGTTAAGTAATACCTACCTGATTGTCTTAACTTCTTAATTTAGAAGGTTGGACGGAACACTGTTAGAAATCAACAAGATATGGTACAAGCATCATGTAAACAAACAAGTTCGTGCGGTTAATGTTTATTCTTGAAGGTGAAGCTAACTGTGTTACCCTTGGAGGGATTTAACTTAAGACCACTTAGCTTCGACTAATACCTGGTGTCCAACAAAAAGCTATTCAGTTTGGACCGGTTGCGTCGTGATTCACCTGGCAACAATACAGTCAGGTGGTCATCAGCATATTTAACAAAGCTAATTTCTTCCTGATGAGTCAAGTCATTTAAGAGGAAAGGAAAAAGCAGACGAGACAGAACAGCACCTTGAGGGACTTTAGGTTTAGTAAGAGTTATTTTTATATTAATTTCAAAAAAGGCTAAATGTCTACCATACGTCAAAGTTTAACAATCATAATCCAGTACATGATTTAGGTAAAGTGATAATTTTAATGTCTTTCTATGCGACGGGCACATACATTGTGCTGGGAAAAGAAGCTATGGATAGAATAGGTCACTCATTAAAGTCTCAAGGCGATCAAAATAACTTTGTATTGCTTCCTACTTGACAGTTATAATACATAAGTGTCAAACACCTCAGATGACTGCACTAATTTAATCATATAGAAAAAAAATGACCTGTTTCAAGATTTGCTTTATGCTGGACAAAATCTTGGCGTGTAACAAAAAGTATTTCCAACAGGTCATGGCAGACTCTCATCAACAGTTGCCACCTTCACTGGCTGGCTAGCTGCATACTGAAGATCAAATAGACGGCTAGCCAGAAAGAATTAGTAACAAGAAACTCTTCAGTGAAGCCCGCCAACCGAGCAAGATTCGATTGCTTAACAAATATGTAGGCGTAAAGAGAGATGGATTGATTGCACATGCATTGAGGAAACCGTCGGACGACATCCCACGCAATATAGGCTATCCAATACTCGAGTGGAATGCAAATAGGGAAGCAACGAGTGTGTCATCAGTCCTATTGTGACTTGGAGGAGATGTAAGATTATGGTCAACCCTGGAGATGAGCCAGTTGAAGAGGAGGACAGCACAAAATAGAAGAAAGTAGAAATGTGTGATGTTGTTGAAGCCGGCCAACCCTACTTTCCACTAGGAACCCAAGGGAATAATAATAATTAAGCAGCGTTTTGTTGTTTTGTTTAACACCCGGTCAATACTTACAATAATGGTCCACAGTTTCTACTTCACGTAATGCCTCTATTGCTTTGAATAGATTACAGTACTCATAAATATCTTATTAACTTATTATGAAGTTGCCTTTTTTTTGTTTGTTAGTAGTAGTAGTAGTAGTAGTGATTAGTGGGGACAATGATACAAAAGGGTGAACTTGAATTAGTGTGCTTTTTAATGACCTCAAAATTTGTTGATTTTAATTCATAAAATAGAACAAGGGGTTTTTGACTGAATATTTTCGCTACCGCCTGCTGCTTCCTGAATACCTGCATCACACTTTTCTGGGTTCTGCAATTTAGAAATATATTACGCTTGCATATGTATACATATATATATATATATAAATGTCCTGCAATATTTGATAACATTTCCCCTATTTCATGAGAGACTTTCTGCTATGAGTCTAGAGAATTAATTGACCTCACTAATAAGAAAGAAACAGGTCACTGATATTGGAATATACGGTCAATACAATTTCTTGTTTTTCTCTCTAAAACTAATAATTAGACAATACAATGAATGAATAAATTATGCATAATTATATTCTATGTATGACACTACATTCCCTGCATACTTGGATATAATTCTTTTAGTAACACATTTTATATTAAAAGACGTAAATTAATGAACAAAGAATATGCTATTCGATAACTTCTTCTTCATCAGGTCCTGCATTTTTATTTGAAAGTGATAATTAAAGAAACATTCTCATTTGCAATTAGTTGTGTTCACTGAGCTGGTTGGCTTAATTGACAAGGTATATCGATAACAGGTGATCACAGTTGACTAAAATGTCATCAGTAAGACACACACACACACAGAGATAATATGCATTAATATGCTACTAAATTGAATACCGGAAACATTTTAGAAAGTAATAGAGAATTTATGAATTCATAGGTTCGACAGCAGGTCAGAAGGGTAGCAGTATAGTGGCAGGCTGCACCTGTTTCTTTGATATACACACACACACACACACAGACACAGAGACCCGGTTGATATTCGAAGCCTTTGGTAATCTGTTCAATACCTGATAGATGAATGAGAAATATCCTTGAATGCTAGCCGGCTATGTAGCCTGTTCGGGATAAGGTGGTTTCAACAACACTTTTATCAAACCACATTAGTGAGTGTTCCCGAGCACGAGGAATCAACTTTCTGGAATAAGAGTCAGTATAACTGGTTCCAATAGAGCAAGTGGATTGATAGATAAAATTAGAGGTGGCTAGCTTGTCTAGATACTTCATCTTTCAGTTTAGGCATCACAACTGGTTGAATATAAAATATAATGTGTATGAACTTGAAAAGAATTTGTTGATAACAGTATTTCTCATTGTGATTAAACTTTTATCTAGTAGCTGACAAATTTTTAGTTTTCAGTGGTATTATCGTTTCAGTGCATGTATCATTTACCAATAATATTATTATTATTATTTACTGTAACATGTTAAATATGATAAATATTCTTTTATTGCCTCGCATTCCCAGTGGAACATGGGGCTTAAAGCTAGAGCTTTGAAGTTCCAGAAGTGTTTTTTAAAGGATAAGGTTGCTGGCTTCATGCTCAGCTTTGCCTCTCTAGTGAGCTTCCAACCAGCTAAGCGAGGCTTAGAAGTCCGTAGGCCGAGAATCAAACACATCTATTGGTTGAGCAATAGGTTGATTCGTCCCCACAGTTCCTTGTTCTCAATTATTTCTGGCTACCTGATCTTCAGTATGGAGTAAAAGCAACTGTCGATAAAGTCTGAAGTGACACACTGGAAATACCTTTGGTGATACGCCAAGCCTCTGACCTATATGTAGAAAAATCGATTTAACATTTGTGTTGCAAAATCCGCATTTTTTGTTGTTTGTGCTGAGTGAAACAGAAGATTTATCCACTGTACTCAGATTTATGAAGGTTGGGTATCGCCTTTACTATCCTGACTAGTTTTGACCTCATCATCCATGCCGGCTGCCTATAGTTGAAACGATGATGCTTAGATAAGTGAAGGAACAGACTTATTCCGAATTTCTTCCATTGACTGTGATTGGTGTTTGTTGTTATCGTTGGTATCACGGTATCTTCATCACCTCCATCTTCTCTATGTTTACTTGAATTCCTGTCTTCAGCGCCAGCTAGCGCCAGCCTCTTCTGACAACATGTTAGTTTTTGCCTATAAGTCTACGAGTTTGTGTGATCACTATTACTGTTTGCTTTAGCTCCTAGAGGAACATAAGACTTCACCTACACATCTCCATTGCTTTCGGTTCTCCACCAACGTTATCACCTAGCTCCATATCTGCTCACATGCTTTCATCTCCTCTTCGCATCACATCCTCATCACCCCATGTCACCCTCACCCGAGGACGACCAACTAACTCACTGCTTCCCTACCATTTGGGTTCCACTCGAGAGAGAGAGAGGGAGAGAGACGGCGTGGTGTGTGATATCACTCACCTGGTGGTTTGCTTCCTCACTGTATGGTCACAATCCAATCCACCTCCATTTCTTCCTGCATATATCTTGCTCAATTGCTTCCTGTTGCTTGCCTTGCTTTCCCGATCCTTGCTCAAGTATCCTCATCAGTTATGTGCGCCTGTAGTTGAAACGATGCTTCCCAGGTTGGTCTGTCGGTTGGTCGGTAGGTAGGTAGGTAGGTAAAGGGGACGGCTTCTTGCAGACTCCTCCAATTTATGTTGATTATTGCTTGTTGTCTGTTGTTGTTGACCAGGAATCTCCACCATCACTACATCTGTTATCTCTATTTTCACCTGAAGGCTTATCTTGTGTGGATGCTTCTTCTGCCAACTCGTTGCTTTTCACTTGCATGTTGTCCGGTTTGCGGGAAATCAGACATATATCGTCGGCGAAAACCCGATCCAGATCGTTGAAGTTTTTTGTTTGGTTCCATTTTATGCCTATCTCCTCGTTTCCCACTGTGTGTCTGTGTGTATTACGCAGTCTACCGGAATCAGGAAAATCATTAGAGAGAGTAGTAGGCAGCCAGCTTGTCTCACTCTCGTTTTCACTTTGAACGATTCTCCGTGAGTTTCCCACTGTGCACTAAACATAAACATACAAAACATAAATCATCTACAGGCAAATCCAGATTTTCTAGAGTCATTTTATCGGTCATTGCAGTGTCTTATTGCTTCGCACACACCGTGTACTGCGTAATGCAGTCCACAACAACTATATTGAATATAATCAGGGTTAACAATATTTATACATTAGAGAATTTGTAACAAGAACCAGTGCAAATACACTGCATTTTGAAATACTGTTCAGCTTAGGATTTCATCATGAACTGACATTGGTGTTAGAGAACCATTGGAAAACATGCCACAGGGAGTGTTGGAGTGTCCTTGAATTCTAACTTCTGCCAATTCACGACCATTGGATCGGGTCCCAGTGGCTAAATGGTATACGAGCTCGCTTTGTAACCGGTAGGTCCTGGGTTCGAATCCCGGTGGGTGCGTACTGCTGAAGAGTCCCACACTAGGACGGGGAAACAGTTGTCCAACACTCCCTGTGGCATGTTTTCCAATGGTTCTATAACACCAATGTCAGTTCATGATAAAATCCTGAAACCAATCAAATCCCTACAAACCATCACTTGAATACTGTTCAGTTTATTTTTAATTATTCCAAATCAAATGATTCGATGGGTTGAATTCAATGAGAAATGTTCACACTGTTTCATCTTATTTTTCTTTTTCTCATCAACTGCACACAACACAAATCATTCTAATTCCAAAGAAAGAATACTACAAGTGAAGAAAATGCCTACTGATCATCTTCAAACCCAAGAACAACAAGTACAAACAAGTTCATTGCTTGAAATTAACCATTCACAGACTCAAACAGTTTCTGAAACCTCAGAAGAAGTGAATACAACAGATCCATCATCAGTGAATAACAGTTGTAATGGAAATCATTTTCAACACTGTTATAAACGTGGGCATAGTTCATGTTTCATGTGTTCTCAGTGTTCTCCAAAATATTCTAGTGATAGATTTAAGCAAAGCAGATATCGAGCTGCAAGGTTAGTGTTGTTAATTCATGTAACTAAGCTTAGGATATAGTATCATTATAAATTGAATAAAGTGATAACAACGGTGGTTAGTACACATCATTGTCAAATTTCGATTGACTTCTCATCAGCTGAGATGCCTACAGACTAAATAAACTGTTATTAATTTTATGTACAGAGACAATTTTAACATACTTCCAAATTTTACATGATGTCAATAAGTGACAGGAGGTTCTGGACTTAGTGAACAATGCTCAGGAAATTGCGCTTATATAATTTTCGCACAGTAATTTCAAGTTTAAACAAAATAAATGTATGCAGAAAATGGTAAAGGAGTTAAACAATAAAGACTAGAGGTAGGATATTTGGTCTTCACTATGGAGCCAATGAAAGCAGCAGTTGATGAAAGTCTAAACTGACCTCTTAGAAGTGCTTTTTGTGGCGTCAACAGCAAGTCTTTGACCCATATATAAAAAACAACTGGCTGATTTAACACTGGTGCTGAAAATACGAATTTTCTTCTATATTTTGTAGAGTCGCATTCATCCAGAACTTTTCTTCCTGTAAAAGCAAATGATAACAAAAGTGATGAGTTGTCATGATCATAAGAGTTGTGCACAACCTTCAACGCATAAAAGACGTTGAATAAATGTATTATAGTTACGTTGTAAGATGAATAATTCGATGAATGCATGAGTTGTAATCAGGATGCACATAGAAACCAACGAAAATATGAAGTTACGAGAACCTTCTCAAGAAATACAAAAGTTATAAAGAATTAGAAAAACAAATCAAGTCATCAAATCACATCAATCTTTCTGTCATTCTCGCCTGCACGATGAGTCTTCTCAAGTCCTAATGAAAAGTCGAAGCCAGTGAGGTATGAAGTGGTGACAGAATTATCCCAAATCCATAGGAGCTAGAATTCATAACACCCAACTCAATCGCTGAAAGGTCAAAAAACCTGCATCGTAACCTCAAAATTCTGGTTTCCATCTCCGACAAGATGTTCGGTGCTCACTCGTGTGGACCTAACAGACTAATCAAATAACCATGGAAGAAGTTAGAAAAGAGCTAACCGCTGATCACGAACCGAATAATAGGACAAAACTGCACCCGCCCCCCTCCCCAATGAGGAAATTATTTCAAGAAATCAATTATGCATGAAGTCGACTGCCTTCAGACACAAGGACAAAATATATAGAAAAACAGTTGGAGTAGCGATGAAATTACCCATATCCCAAATCATTGCAGATAACTTAATGGATAATTGGGAGAGTATCGCTCTTCATAAACTCAGTCAAACTCCAAACATACGGTAGAAGTATGTGGATGGGGGACACTATGTCACAGGGTTGCAAAAAAGTAGTAGTGGCTCCATAAGGAGAGTGATAATCAAACACCTTGTCAACACTCGTCATTCCATCTCAACCAACGACTCCTCCTTCAAATCAGTCTACAAAGTGAAGAAGAACAACGCAACAAACACAATAAGCTTTCATACTAGACGGTTGGAGACAGTCACCAGGAAGCTTAGGACCTAGCTTTGGTGATGGCGTGCCACCTAGAATGGTGGTCACATTACAAACTGTACTGACAGAATTCAGTCTGCACCAAACAAAGGAGTAGACACATTACACTAGCTACTAACTACCATCCAATCAAACTAATAGGCTCTCATCTCCTTTGCATTTCTCAAGCTCTAACCATTCACATAGAGAAACAGCAGTTACTCATACAAAAGAGAATTATCCCACCACCGATTCTACTGTCATGGTAACAATCTCGTGGATTTCTACTCACTCGATTACTTTTCGTTTGTTTGTTTGTTTGTGTGCTTGTTTGTTTGTCGAACTCCTTGTAACTCCCTTACTTCCTTAGAATTCCTACATGACTCCATATTTTCCTTCATTTCTGTGTACATCCTGATTACCACTCATTCATCCATTCATTGATCCATTCATTGAATTATTCATCTTACTACGTAACTGTAATACACTTATTCAAGTCCTGTTATGCACTGACTAATAATGATAACGATGATTTTGACAAATCATCATTTTTGTTATGGTTAATTCCATTAGTACACCTATGATGAAACTAAACAGAAATGGGAACAGTGGTCATCCATGACGGACACCACTGGCTACCATTACTTCAGATGACATTTCTCCGTAAGCCCTTACATGTTTGTGTGAGTTTGAGTAGAGTGCCTTGATTAGTGCCATGTACTTTCTCGGTACTTGTTTCACGGCCACATATTGTGGTAGTACCTCTTGGTCAACGGAATCAAATACCGATTTAAGGTCAAAATATATGACGATCGTTGGACGCCAGTAAGTATTCCTATGTTCCACAATCTGTCGAAATGTGAAGGTGTGACCAATACACTCTCTACCTGGTCTAAAGAATGCCTGATTCTCTCGTATTTGTTTCTCCTGAGAATCGCTTAATCTACGGATGATTACTGAGCCTAGAACTGTGGATATCGTATTAATCAAGCTTATCCTTGTATGATTATCACAGGAAGGCTTGTCTCCCTTTCTGTATACTAGGATAATCAATGACTTACATCATTCCAACGGGGTTATCTCTGATTCTCGCAAACTGCCTAATATCTAAGTTAACCAAGACAGCAATCTGTTAGTACTGTCGTTGAACAGCTCTGGAGGTTCTGCCGCTTTGTCTTGTTTCAAATAGGAGGGACAGGCTTTGTAACTCGAGTTACAGATGGAAGACTGGTGTCTACATACCCGTATTCAGACAGGTGCTGGATGGTGGGTAAGCTGAGCGTGATATCGCCTACATAGTGAAAATATACACAAAAATCGCAGAAGAAGGAGATTATCAGAGTTGGTGGTCAGATGACTTGATAATAAAATAAACTGGGTGAACAATAAGTACCTCAGTTGGTTGTACTCCTAATGGTAACTTTGAAAGTTTTTCAAACCCATATATATGATTTAATTCTTTTGATAACCTCTGAAATTTTTATGTTAATCGTCAAATTCGATTTGTACAATCGTAATAGATCTTTTATGAATGGTCGGGATCAACTTGACTGGTGGGCTGATGATATTCGAATAGCACCTTCAGCTGGCGCTTTACTTTTAGGTCATATTGTATTGGCTCCAAAGTATAATGATGGTAATCGAATATATATGGCTACTGTACTTTCTCAGGTAAATGTGTCCTGATTACACGAATGTTTGCTAATATTTTCTCAGTTTAGCCCAAATTTAATGACATTTATCATTGTAAATTGTGTTTTATGTTCATAAAATGTGTATATGTGTAATTGATTGATTTCTCAAAAATAACACTATCTTTTCGTCACATGATAATTTACAGGTGGATTACTGCACATTTATTATTTGCTTTGAAGATCCTGATTCAGAGATAAAACATCGTGAAAACTTTCAAGAAATTCACGTGCATGAATTAATATCCTATTTAGATTTTCATCGTCATCCAATTCACCCTGGAGATTTTGTTCTTGTGCCTCAGTCTGCAGTTGTTCCGATTGGTCAGTGTTGTAAACATCCTATGGATAAACACTTTCTAGTTCCTTTTCAACTTGGCAAAGTCCTATCTGGTTTTGAATCACGTTCATCTTGTAGAAAAGGTAAACACACAGGATTGTTTTACAGCCTTGGAAATTTAATGATTCTGTGCATTGAAATATGAAAGCCTAATAATAATAATAATAATATTCTTGACCAAATAGTTTTGGAATCATGAAAAGGTTAGGTGATTTTGTTTTACCACGACGCATGGTTCATCATCACTAGTAACTTTTCTATTCATGTAGGCTGACCTTCTAAATGATGTCAGACATCATTACAGATGTTCTAAAAAAATATTAAATTCGCTAAATTCGGCATAGACTCAAGAACCGGTCTAACGGTGTACAACGCAAGAAAGAGTTTAAGACTTTATTATTATTATTATTAGAATGGCAGTACTCCTGAGCAGAGTTGTTTCGTCCTAGTTTATGACTCTTAGGAAGTACACCCACTAGGGTTCAAACCCAAGAGCTGTCGGTTACGAGTCAAGCTCACAGACCATCTATCCACTGGGATCCGATTCAAACTGCTACCTATCCCTAGTTTTTGAATTCACGGATCCTAGTGGCTGAATGGTCTATGAGCTTGCTTTGTAACTGGGAAGTCTTAGGTCCGAACCTCAGTGTGGAGGGAAGAGAGGGGGTTCCTGCTGTTCAGAGTCTCGATCTAGGAGGAGACAACTCTGTCCTCTGCCCCCCCCTGGATGGGTTTAAATGGTTCTCTAACTGATATCGATCCGTGGCCAAAATTGAAATCCTTGCAAACCAACTCTTAAAACTAACGTTGTGTTTAGTTAACAGTGATAGAACAAAAATTAGGAGCAATACATGCAAGCAAGGTCGGGCAATCTGAACAACATTATCATTAAAAATGATCACCGTTTCTGAACTCAATTCATTTCTACATATTTCTTAGGCTGCATACGACTACTTAACCAAGTTTTGTAGCTGCAGCAGGTCGGATGTGAGGTGAAACACTCGCCGAAGACATTGACTAGCGGTTGCGCTATACCGTGAATTGGCAGAAGTTAGAATTCATGGGCCGACCATTGGATCGGGTCCCAGTGGCTAAATGGTATACGAGCTCGATATACTTGTAACCAGAAGGTCCTGGGTTCGAACCCCGGCGGGCGCGTACTGATGAAGAGTCCCAAACTAGGACGGGGGAAACACCTGTCCAGTACTCCCTGTGGCAGGTTTCCCAATGGTTCTCTAACACCAATGTCAGTTCATGATGAAATCCTGTAACCAATCAACCAAATCCCAACAAACCAATACTTGATATATTTCTTGTTTCATGATATGTAATCTCATGTTTTGATCCTACCAAAAAAGATTATAACACATGACCCTTACTGACACTGAATCATAGTCTTTAACTTGAACAGAAGTTAAGAAAATAATATTTTTTGCTGAACAATGTCTGTTTTTAAACTTATATCGAATAGGTATTATTGTTAAGCCATTCAAAAGACTGTGAGTGAACTAGTATTTGAACACATTTGATTCTTATGTATTTGAAACACCCAGCAATGTTTTACACATATACAACGCTGTTTGTAACGATTTCGCGAAGGAACACTGAGAAAAAAAATTCAGACTTATTCTGTGTGTGTGTGTGTGTGTGTGTGTGTTATTGGAAGTGAAAAAAAACACGCATAATTCATGTGTTCACTTATGGTTGTAATAACTTTTATTTCTCATACGGTCAGCATTAATTTAATGGAAACTTTATCCATCAAAGATTTCTATCCCTACTTTATTCATCACTCCTTTTTTGTAAACCTGAAGTTGTAGGGAGAGATGGAATGAGATGCGGGCTGGTGAAAGTCTTTATGAAGACAGTCAGCCGAGGTGTGTCCTATTTCGATGAAAACAGAAATAAGCCATACAAGACTTCATGTAAGCATAGAGAAGATGAAGGTGATGATTGAAAATAACCAGTCAACAAGAAGAAAGAAAGAGGTCAATTCTTTCACCTTATCTCTAGCCAGTCAGCATCGTTTAAACTATGGGCTACAGTATAGATGAGGATGTCGAAACCAGAATCGAAAAGGCGAGGTAGACACCTTCATCACTCTAAAATATTGCTCAGGAGTCTTCTGCACTCAACACAATAAAAAAGAATTGGATTTTCAACACTATGAGTCAGAAACTTGGTGAGCGCATCACGAAAATACTTTTAACAGGCTGCTGTAGACTTTCATCAATAGCTGCCTTCTCTGGCTCCATGCTGAAGATCAGATGGTCAGTGGAAATCATTGGAAATAAGGAATTCTGGGAACGAACTAATCAACAACCTATTGAGCAACAAGTATACAGAAGAAAATGAATACGTATTGGATGTAGGCTGAATAGGGAGGTCGTTGAATGACATGGCACACTCAACAGGCCCTCGAGTGGTAAACGATGAGTTCAGCGTGTGTCCGAGAGTGATACAGAGCAGATCGTGTAGAGAGGAGATGAGAGACTATAAGCAATCGTAGAGCCCGATAAAGAGGACGTCACAGCTGTATGTGCCACTGAGAACCCAAGGGAATAATAAATAATAATCATCGCATGTCTTGGGACCGGCTTAGCTTTTCTCCTGGATTCCAGCATTTCTTGATTTATATTTTTCTAGCCGTTTTCCCTGGATATTGTGACTGAATCCGTTCAACTGCTTCAACCTATTTACTTCATCTGAATTTGACTCATACCTATCTATTAATTGTGATGACGAGGTCATCGCATCAGTTATTGCTATTTTTAAAATGTAATATCGATTGTAAGAGAGGAAGAACATTGTCATTCAATGAAGAAAAAACACTTATTGGTTTCTGGTCAGTAAGCCAGTTGTAATCATCGTTTTAAAGGTTATCAAGAGGATTGCCTTCTCAAATACGTGTACAGAAAACGATGGATTTCAATTTACGCCCATGCACCATGCACTCACTAATCGACCCGATAAAGTATGACTGGTTTTAAAGTAAATTTTTTCAGAAACATCATTGAGAACCAGTTACCGTACACACGTGTTTCATCATTTTCTCGGACTCCTCAGGAGAAGTGCTGCTTAGAATCAACGCTTCTTCTAACTGTTTCATTTTGTTAATTAGCTTTTCTGATATTCAACTCAGAGTTATTTCTTGTTAATTTAGAGACTTGAATAAGCCTGCCTTTACAGAAAACAGATGAGATGTATTAAAGTCTAAATACCTGTCAGAGTGGATTGGTTTTTTATAAACACTAGAGTGCACTTTACCTCCCTTTGTTAGTTTTATTTTACAACTTAATATCACAGCTAATTCTCCTAGTTCATTTTCCTGTTCTGATGTAAATTTTTACTCCGTTTAAAAGTGAGTTTATATGTTTGAAGGAACCAAAGGCATTATTATGCTTTTAACAGAATGAAAATTTCATTCCACTTACTAATGAAGAAAACAAAACACGTAACTCAGTGAACAGGCTCTTCTCAGAGAATTCACTTTCCAGTTTAACTGTACAATCGCATCTATATACAATTTTGTTATTGTGAAAAGGAGCAGCAACAATAATATAATCAGTTCTCATAATAAGAGTTGTTACTTAATATTCATAGTCAATGAATAATAGGACTTGAATAAGTGTATTACAGTTACGTAGTAAGATGAATAATTCAATGAATGGATCAATGAATGGATGAATGAGTGGTAATCAGGATGTACACAGAAATGAAGGAAAATATGGAGTCATGTAGGAATTCTAAGGAAGTAAGGGAGTTACAAGGAGTTCGACAAACAAACAAGCACACAAACAAACAAACAAACGAAAAGTAATCGAGTGAGTAGAAATCCACGAGATTGTTACCATGACAGTAGAATCGGTGGTGGGATAATTCTCTTTTGTATGAGTAACTGCTGTTTCTCTATGTGAATGGTTAGAGCCTGAGAAATGCAAAGGAGATGAGAGCCTATTGGTTTGATTGGATGGTAGTTAGTAGCTAGTGTAATGTGTCTACTCCTTTGTTTGGTGCAGACTGAATTCTGTCAGTACAGTTTGTAAAGTGACCACCATTCTAGGTGGCACGCCATCACCAAAGCTAGGTCCTAAGCTTCCTGGTGACTGTCTCCAACCGTCTAGTATGAAAGCTTATTGTGTTTGTTGCGTTGTTCTTCTTCACTTTGTAGACTGATTTGAAGGAGGAGTCGTTGGTTGAGATGGAATGACGAGTGTTGACAAGGTGTTTGATTATCACTCTCCTTATAGAGCCACTACTACTTTTTTGCAACCCTGTGACATAGTGTCCCCCATCCACATACTTCTACCGTATGTTTGGAGTTTGACTGAGTGTATGAAGAGCGATACTCTCCCAATTACCCATTAAGTTATCTGCAATGATTTGGGATATGGGTAATTTCATCGCTTCTCCTACTGTTTTTCTATATATTTTGTCCTTGTGTCTGAAGGCAGTCGACTTCATGCATAATTGATTTCTTGAAATAATTTCCTCATTGTGGAGGGGGCGGGTGCAGTTTTGTCCTATTATTCGGTTCGTGATCAGCGGTTAGCTCTTTTCTAACTTCTTCCATGGTTATTTGATTAGTCTGTTAGGTCCACACGAGTGAGCACCGAACATCTTGTCGGAGATGGAAACCAGAATTTTGAGGTTACGATGCAGGTTTTTTGACCTTTCAGCGATTGAGTTGGGTGTTATGAATTCTAGCTCCTATGGATTTGGGATAATTCTGTCACCACTTCATACCTCACTGGCTTCGACTTTTCATTAGGACTTGAGAAGACTCATCGTGCAGGCGAGAATGACAGAAAGATTGATGTGATTTGATGTCTTGATTTGTTTTTCTAATTCTTTATAACTTTTGTATTTCTTGAGAAGGTTCTCGTAACTTCATATTTTCGTTGGTTTCTATGTGCATCCTGATTACAACTCATGCATTCATTGAATTATTCATCTTAGAACGTGACTATAAAACATTTATTCAACGTCTATTATTCCATCATTACTTCCGTCTGCTTTACATAACTGATTGGTCGTCAGGGATGTTTATGTTTAGCTACCGTTTTGGTTATGATGGAACCACCAATCTAGCATTTTTGAATTTCAGAAGTTCATCGTAATGGGGGAAATTGCAAATGTTGTTTTATACTACTTAATAATTTATAAGTAATATGAATTGTTTTGAAGAAGTTCTTCCACGCTATGGTTTATATTTTACGGAAAGCATTAATAAACACTGGAAATCATCAAACAATCAAGTTTATCTTAAGCGTGTCTGCATGGTCGATTGCTGAACATTAGCCAAATTCACTCATCACTGAACCGAGGACAACAGAGAACCAAGGAAATTATTGGTAGTCAACCTCGAAAAATGAATCTTATTTTCACTAGCGCCCTTTTTCAGGATATAGTTCTTGCAATTTTCTTGGCAGAATTCATTACTACTGAATTGAAAAGCGAAAACTGACCTGTTGCACAAGACGTGGCTTTTGTGGCCCAAGTGGTCTAGTGGATAACGCTTTAGGGTTTGAAACTATGGGCACTAAATTTTAGCAACGATTGGAAAATAATCACTCTTTGCCGAATTTCGGCACATCCAGCTGACGCCTCCCAAATTGGGAGATATGCGCATCCTGGATTCCACTGCTAGTCACCATCCACCAATAAGAATTCATGATTGGTTCCTACTACCAAGTCGATTAGGAAGTTTCCAACTCGCTGATGACACCAGTCAGGAACCAATTGTGAAACAAATAGGCAGGAAGAAATGGAGATGGATTGGCTGGCCATACTCTGAGGAAACCATCAAGTGAGTGACATCACTAGACAAGCCATTGCTCGATTGGAATTCGAAAGGGAAGCGGGCGGCGAGTTGGTCGTCGGTGTGAGGGTGACTTGGAGGAGGTCATATGAAGAGGAGATGAAAGCATGTGGGCAGACTTGGAGCGGGTTGAAAAAGTTGGCAGAAAACCAAACGCCATGGAGACGCGCGGCTGAAGTCCTATGTTCCTCTAGGAATTAATAATAATGGTAAAGCTTTATTTAAGACAGTATGCGAATGTACGGTACAAAAATTTTCAGCGTATTCAGTTCCAAAGTACCTTTTCTTCACACAGGATTCACATGTAAAGTAACAATCTGAAGTATATCTTCATTTCATTAAAGAATTGTACAGCGTTTACTTGGGAGCAAGTTAAATCATCGCCCAAGTTTATGTATAGGTCATTTGATATGAGTGGACGATTTAAATAATGATAAATTCAGATGAAATAAGGCATTTTAGAGGAAAGTAATTTCGGTAGCCCAATGATTTAAGCAGGCCACCTTAAACGATATAATAATAATAATAATAATGACACTGCCTGGAAGTTACGCTAAATTTCATGAATTTCTGGAAGATAAAATTCAACGAGCAGTGTATTCTATCCCAGTGATTGAATCGTTAATAGACTATCATCGCAGCCTGAAAGCCTTTGGTTCTACCTACAGGTACAGTCATTTGTGCGCACTTCTGTAGAAACTCAAATTAGTACTATACAGATTTATCAAGTACTTATTGGTTTCTAATGATCAGAGGAAGAATTTATGTTTCTAGAGAACATTTTGAAAAACAACAGTTACCCTTAAAGGTTCATTAACAAGTACGGAGATCTTAAGGCTCAAATGTCAAGGAAATCACAGTAAAGAAAAACAAACAAACGCTTTCTTTGAAGATTGGCATCACCAGGCATCTCTTTGATACGGGTCATGAGGTGGACGTTGCAGGATTATTCAAAATTATCAATGGGCAAAAGAGTTCACTTCTCCTTAATTTTGTCGAACCGATCTCCATCAAGTGCCTCAAAGTCGATCTATGTGTTCAGAGAGAAGCGGTTATCAGTCTTTCCTTGCCCTGCATCCTGGTAACTGGATATTTTCATTTTCTCTTTCATCTGCAGGCATACTTAATAATGACTTTAGGCTGCAAGCAGCTGAGCTGATGACATGCCAATGAAATAAACAATGATAGTACCATTTTATTCTGGAAAAACTGTTGTTCTTGCTTTATTCAAAATCTTTTTCTTCATCAAGTTCTGCATCTGTGTGACAGTGATGAATAAAGAAATATCCTCATTGACAGCATTATTACTGTTATAAACCACAGCGAATCAATCAATGGTTTCGATAAGTGTTTACAGTTGACCAAAGTGTCATCAGTAAGACCGACAGATAATATGCATTAACATGCTACTAAATTGAATACTGGAAACATTTTAGAAAGTAATAGAGAATTTATGAATTCATAGGTTCGACAGCAGGCCAGAAGGGTAGCAACAACGGCTGGCTGCACCTGTTTCTTTGACACACACACACCCACATACCCCACACACAGGGACCCGGTTGATTTAAGCGAAACTACTTAAAACACTTGCTTAATGCCGGTTGTTACTTCGTTTCCATGTTCACCCTGAGCACAACTCTTACATCAAACTATTCATGCCATCACGTAACTCTTATTTAACAATCATTTATGGCAACTCATCACTTTTTTTTTACTATCCTCTTATATTAGCATTCAATTCATCTGAACTTACTAATTGTATTTCCGTTTGGCAAATTTAATGTCCACACACACACACTCACAAAATAACCACATAGCGATTGTACAGCTATGAAAATGAATTCGCCAAAAAGAGACTCTTCGCTGAACTACTGATCTTCTTTCTATTAATGTTCGAACGGGGATTTTTCATGAATTAAAAATGTTGTGATGTCTTCTGTTTGGAGTATTCGGTGTCTAGAGTAGGATCTTTTTAAAAAAATTATTCGATACCCAGTTGTTGATAGAGACTCTTCAATGCTCGCTAACTTTGTGAAATGTATGGACAAGGTGATGTAATGTAGAACTTTTGATGGCTTTAATAATACAATTTGTTTAACCACATTGGCAAGTGTTCCTAAGCAGGAAAAATTAGGTTCCTAGAGCAGACAGCGGCTAATATAACTGGCTACAGAGGAGTAGTTGAATTCATAGAAACGAGTAAAGGTAGCTAGCTAGCCTGTATACTTCAGTTTCAGCGTTGAAATGACAACCGGTTATGCTGCAGCTTACCATCACTTAACATTCTTTGAACCAATTTTTTCAACTTATTGGTTATTGGTATTTTACTTGGATGTCTATCACCCTTGAAATGTAGTCGTATATATAGATAAGGTTCCTGTTAACAACTATAGAAGCATTGTTTTCTACTTCATTGGCCATGTGTTTAATGATGAACTACCCAGGGTAGTTGTTTTCATGTTAAGTCTAATATACGCCAGATCTGGAATTTTCAATACAAATGTGAAGTCAGTCAGTCCGTTCTTCTATACGGGTCAGAAGCTTGACCAGTGCGTTGCAAAAAAGGATTTCCAACAAGATGCAGAGGTTTATCAACAGCTGCCACCTTCACTGGCTGGCTAGCTCCACATACTGAAGATCAAATTGCCTGCTGGTCAGAAAGAAATTAGTAACAAGAATCTCCTCAGTGGAATAAACCAACAGAGGAAGAGTCGATCGCTCAACAAATATTTTGGGAGAGGATGAAGGTGAATTGATCGGTCATACATTAAGGAAATAGTCGGATGACATCGCACACACATGCAGTCCACCGCTCAAATGGAATCCACATGGGAAGCGATAACTGGGTCATCGGTGTCAGGGTGACATGGAGGAGATCGTGTGGGGAGCTGGAGGAGATGAGAGATTATGTGAAATGGTGGGCTCTGCCAGCTGAGGAGGACAGCAGAATATAGAAGAAAGTGGAGATGTGTTGTTGAAGCCAACCCTATTCCCCTCTAAGAACTTAACGGAATAATAATAACGATACAACCTTAAGTTTATCTTCAATCGCATTTTCTAGTAGAAATTAATTCTGATCCTAATGCTAAGAGTCTTTTACGAATTTCTTTCACACTGAGGAACAACAATTCTGTGAGAATGTGCATATTAACCGGTCCAATTACTTTCCTTCTGCCAATTCCCTTTTATACTACCATTTTTGCCTTCTTGTCAGTTGGACACCTGGGGAGGTAATTTTACCCTAGGATTCTTATTCACATGTGAATTTGATAGGTGAATATACTTCACTGAAGTAAGACCTTATTGCACTTCTGTCTAAATTATTACCTAAAAAGATGAATTTATCATCTATGTACATTAAATAAAATGAGAATTTTCTGATAAGGTTGTTTAAAAGACAAGAAAGAGGTCAATCACGCGTCCGAATGGCAAGCGTTAATGGGTGATGTGGTTTCGAATCTCAGAATCCTTCAATGTCGTTGCAGATGCATACGCCTTGTTGACTGATGGTGAGCTCCAACAAGCAGAAAACCTAGGCGGGAGGCTACCTGTAGCCAATTGCCTTCAACCATGTAATATCAGACCAATTCCTAGTTTCAGGATTTCATCATGAGCTGAGATTAGTTAGAGAACCATTGGAAAACCTGCCACAGGGAGTACTGGACAGCTGTTTCCCCCGTGCTAGTTTGGAACTCTTCATCAGTACGCACCCACCGCCAGGGTTCGAACCTAGGACCTTGTGGTTACAAGGTGAGCTCGTATACAATTAAGCTTAGTTTATTTAGAAGGGAATCTGTCCATCATCAAATTTAAAACTCTCATTCATGGTACACTTTAGCAACAGTACTGAATTGAATTCTGTACTGAGATTATCAGATCTATTGAACTGTTATTTGTTTGTTCACAGATAGAACTAGTCGTTTCATCGATTAGAGGTAAATTTGTGAAAAGGGATGTTTTACTTCTAAAGATATCAAAACTTTTATCTTTGATGTTGATATCTTTAATTCCGCCCCGTAGATTCAAATACATCTTTCACACTACATTTCACTAACTATTCATGTAAGGGTTATAGAATAGTGATCAGACATTTAGCCAAGGCATTGTAGGTTGAATTGTGCATATTTTAAAATTGATCCTAATGGCAATTCGAGTTTTAATGAACTTTGTGTAAGCTGTATAATTTTGGTGTGTATGTAACCGTTAGTTTGATTTTTTTTTATCGTATAAACTCTTGCAGAAAGTATGTTTTACTGCTTTAGTTTTATGGTATCTTTCATTTACTATTTTCATTATATTCTTAGATCTTGTGGAGGCTCAATGAATTTACATAAATTCTAATCCATTTTTATTTATGTATTTATTAATCAAAATTGTGATTTTCGTGTTTTGTATTTGTTTTTCTTCTGCACTGTGTAGCTTTCACTGTGTCCGATATACCTTTAGAAGTAGAGTTTATTCGACAGGATAATAATGCAGAAGTAGCAAGCAAACGTTTTAAAATCCCGCTAAATACAGCACTATGGATACCACATGAACTTGTAGTTAAAAAATTGTTATCCAATAAAACTCAATGTCAAGTAACTCCTTCTACCGGAGAATCCCCTTCTGGTGTATACATGAGTACTTGTAGCACTTCTCCTGCTGATATTACTTCATCACAACCTGGATTATCAAAAGAACAGAAAAGTGAAGCTTTAGAGGTAAAAGATGCACAAGGATTATCGTCTGGATACTTAAATAGTCGACAAGAATGTTATACTGATGATATCAAATCAAACAAAAGCCTACTACAACGTCCATTCTGTCAATTAGCTCCATTCTCTGTCGGAGGTGTTATCAGTGATGATAACACCTTCAAAAATAAAGGATTACAGTATGCTTATACAAAAGACGAGATAGAACGGATGAAAAGTGAATTTATCGATTCAGATTATGCTTCAAGCATAGATGAAATTGGAAGTGCTGGTAACCAGCAAAAAAAGAAACTATCGAAATCAGAATCGAATATCATTTCAAAGGCGTTTTATGACTTTCATTCAGATTGTGCTAATCAATTTATAGAAAGAAAAAGCTATGAAAGTGAAAATATTTATCGTCCTACAAATGATGAAGGTAAGGAAGGCATACTTACTTACCTCTAACTTGACAGCTTGTCTTTTTTTTTTTTGCATTTTTCGCTTGAAAATTATCGATTTACTAGAAAAACAAATGTACAGGTCACTCATTCACTGTTAATGTACATAGAGATGAGTATTTTAAAAAGTTAGGCAGTTACTTTTTTTTTGTTTTGTTTTGTTTCTTGTCGCTTGCAGACACTTGATAACACAGTCTATTTATTGCGTATACAGGACACTTTAAAGAAATGAACTGGATTTTATGAACATACAGGCTTTTGAATTGCATTAATAAAAGGTGTAGTTTATCTTGAAAATGTAGCATATTTACACAACACATTCCAAGCAGTATGAGGACTTTACATCTTTCATTTATTATTCTTCCATATGTGTAGAACTCATTATTACTATTATTGTTGTTATTATTATTAGTATTGCTATGTAGTGATGACGTTCATATAACTTTGAAGGTGATCAGTTTTGAGAAGTGGTTAGCATTGTTGTGGAAAATCCGTTAGGATCATCACAGGTTAATGTGTTTTATATGTTGAAAATCTAGCTTGTGATCTGATTACCAATGTCACATTTATAAGTGTGTGCATCACTGCTATGTGTGGCAAGTATGAAGATCTAATATGTCTACAAGATAAACTTAACTCTGAGCTGAATCCCACTCACCTTAATTTCAATGGTGAAACTTATAACCGACTTGCATTTTTAGCAATACTTTTTATAGTGGAGAGAGGGTGAATGAATAATGATTTTAAATATGATAATAATGATAAGAATAGCTTTATACTATTCTCGACAGTGTTTATATAATGTAAGGTTTATTGCATGATATTTTGCCTGCATACTGGATCTTCAAATTAGGTATTTTATTGATAGTAGATCGTATGACACAATGCTGACTTACCTGGTGTGTAAACCAATCCCCTATGATATTCCTTCTTTTTTATCTCATTAGAGAAGTGTACAATATTTGACTGGAAACCAAAGGATATAACTCAGGAACAGTTGTCTCATGTATTGGGATACCTTTCCCTCACGAGAATGCTTTTTCTCAAGCTTAGTAGGAACACTAATAAATCAACAGTTTGAAAATACTTTAATTCCTCGTCAGACTATAAATAATACGATTTAAGGTCATATTTTATTCGATTAAAACAAAATGAAACTACATGGGATATACTGATCGAGGATCTTGTTAGCTCAAGTTTTTAAGCAGGCCACACAGTGATCGATTTGTAGAAAGTTCACATGTCAACTGACTCAATATTCAAAAGCAACATTTACAAAGTAATCAAAAATCTATCATATAGCCAGAGTGTTTCCGATCTCTTTGTACTTTAGAAGCCTCCGCTATATGCATTCAAGAAGAAGCGCACTGCTATGTGTTCAAAATAAACCAGTCCAATCTCTGCCTTTTACTATCATTGTTCTAGTTCAATTCAACATGTTAGCTTTTGTTTATTTGTTGTTGTTTTTTCAGTCCATTCATCCTATAAAAACTTTTATCTCAATTTATTTCTCTCTGCTCATCCTGTCCACACATTTGTATTCGTCTTTTAATGATGAATACGCTTTTGATTGAACCAGTATCATACTAAGGTACTAATCACACTACTTACATTCTTGCTTCAGGATTTCATCATGAGCTGACATTAGTTAGAGAACCATTGGAAAACCTGCCACAGGGAGTACTAGACAGTTGTTTCCCCCGTCCTAGTGCTTGAGACTGTTCATCAGTACGCACCCATCGTCAGGGTTCGAACCTAGGACCTTGTGGTTACAAGGCGAGCTCGTATACAATTAAGCCACTGGGACCCGATCCAATGGTCGACCCATGAATTCTAACTTCTGCCAATTCATGGTGAAATCCTCCATTCAATCAAATAACTTGTTGTTAGAATGCGATTTACAAAATACCTTGAAATGATGACTGTGAGTTAGGTCAACTATCTACATAGATCAAACAGACCAGTACATCAGGCAGGGGTAGTGAGATCGCCTGTCAGAAGATAAGAATTTAGCTAAGGTTAGAATGATTGATCCCGCCCATGAAGGTAAATAATTTAGAAGACATCTCAGCACTACATTGCACTTCGTGCATTAACACAAATGGGGTGGATAAGACAGACTCGAAATTCCAAAAAAAAAATGTAGGTAGCTGGAGACAGAGGGAGAGAGAGAGACTGGTCACTGAATCCTTGTTCATTGAGTCTACACCCAACACGTGCAAAAGGAATGACTCATCACTCACATACCGGAAATGCGGAAAATACTAATACTACCAATCAAATCAAGCGATGGAATATAATGGAATTTTATAAGGGAAGTTGTGCATCGTTGGCATAGTGGTAGAATGTTCGCTGACCATGCACATGGTCTGGGGTTTGATCTCCGGTCGACTCACTCCTTTACCTTGCTAATTCAGTAATAAAAACTGATCAAGGGAAAAGGTTGGTCATGAGGCTAACAGCTCCATCCTGTAGATAGATAGAAATAGACACCACTGCTACCGAACTTTCAAGCCTCTAGCTTGAAGCCATATATTCCACTGAGAACGCGAAGGAACAAAAAAATAAATAAATAAACGAAGTTATACATTTGTGTTAGTACCTCAACATGATTATGTTACAGTATAACACTGTGAGACTTCACCGAGATGAATTGTATTCACAATGAAATGTATATTTACACCTTGTAATTTGCATATCAAGTTGAAAATCATCATAACCTTTAAGTCATCTTTGTAATTATGTCGAATTAAATATAAACAGTAATTGCATTGTATATAAAATTATGTAAATAGAATGTAACTGTCCAGCTTTGTGAGAATGAAAGAGCTGAAAAGATATCTTTACTGATCACATCAGAGACAGATATTTCCAGGTTCACAAGTTGATTGATTGACTGATCGACTGACTGACTGACCGACTGATGCTTTTATTTATTGACCACTGATATTGACCATTGAATGACTCATTAGATGTACTGTGATACCTGGCATCTAAAATCACGCCTGTCGCGTGCATTCAAAACTGTACAAGTGAATTCTGTTCTCAAATAATATTATGAAGAAAAAAAGGCGAAAGACAATTCATCAGCAGAGAAAAGATTTTCTTTATCGACAAAATCATCTTCCATCACAGGCTGGCTGTAGTACAGTAGCCGTATTTGTATTCACCAAAAATGTATAGTGTAGTCTATTACTGAGTAAGAGGTTTGTGTGTAAGTGTGTGTAACACAACTGATATAGTTACTCAGAAATAGCTTTGTACCATTTTGTACCATTTGCCCGACCTTGTAGGTGATCGTGAAAGATGATTATGGTGGAGATACATGGCTTGAATTCACCGAGTACTGGAGAACTGAGCTAGTAATTGCATTGCATTGTCCTTTTGCTAACCATGCCAGATAATGTTCAGATAGGCGTTTTGAAAGTGTTCGCCAAGTTGTGCGGTCAATATAACTAGCTCCACAGGAGCAGGTGAGTTTATAAACACATATATCCACTGATCATTTGTCGATCCGTAGCTCGGCCGTGAAGAAGGCTTCGCTCAGTGATTTGCATATACGATTCTTCAGTATCTCAGCTGCGGTATCACCTTTAAATTCAATGTTCATAAGTGGCAGTCTTCACTCAACAATAACTTTAAGCATATCAAATTTCTAATTATTTCTTCCTTTTACCGTTATTCAGTATTCCGTAACATTAAAAACTTCTATTTTTACTTCTAAAGCCATTTCTGAGTAACTATATCAGTTGTGTTACACACACTTACACACAAACCTCTTACTCAGTAATAGACTACACTATACATTTTTGGTGAATACAAATACGACTACTGTACTACAGCCAGCCTGTGATGGAAGATGATTTTGTCGATAAAGAAAATCTTTTCTCTGCTAATGAATTGTCTTTCGCCTATTTTTCTTCATGATTCAATGGGTATTTTTAGTGATTTAAATAATATTATTACAACAGAAGCTTCATTTTGTGCACTTTACTTTTCATTCCTTCTGTTTACTATTATGATTTTCTTCATAAACAAGATGTTTCTGACAATTAGAAGTCCTGTACTTTTCTCCCCATCTCATTAAGTAATCAAGTTAGGAAGTAAGTGACTAAGTAAGGTAGAAAGGAGGGAAGCAAAAAGAAGAAGACGAAGAAGGCGGAGACGACGAAAATATTCATCATTCTGTCAGCACTGATTAACTTTGTGTACTACTTCTGTCATCTGACGCAATGAGTGAAAACAAAAAATTCATTTTCACTCTCGCCTATTAAGTTTACTTAATACTGCGCTACAGAGAACGAGCGAGCGAGCGAGAGAGATTACGTTTAAAAGATCCTCCGATGCAAAAGATTATCATTCATTACGCCACCCCCTTCCCGCCCGCCTTTCCCCACATCACTTCCACCAAAAAAAGCAACAACAACAACAACACAACAATCATAATAAAACGATACTGACTACAAAAAAAAACTAGACGTTAAAATACAGGAAAAATAATAAAACTGAATAATAATAATAATTATTATTATTATCTAATAAATAATTTCCGAAGAAAGTTAAAGCAAAAACATTCAGCAAGACAGAGAAAAAAGTGATTAAGTCAGAGTTTTACCAGGTCAAATACAGGTAGAAATAAAGCACAACAGACACACACACACACTGTGTCTAGTCTAGACTTTGTCATTTCTTTCAAATTTATTTATCTTGGTGTTTTCTGCAAAAAGTTGGAGTGGGCACAGTGAGGGTTAGGGGAAGAAGCACGCTGACGACGACGATGATGATGATGATGATGCTAAGGGATATGTATGTGTATAAGTGCGTACAACGATAATATTCTCCCTGTCAAGGTGTATGTGACATCATGTACAGAGAGAGAAAACAGATTTAAAAAAAAATACTGACGGCTAATGACAAACTCTTCTATCCAATCCATTTTTCAAATTAAGAAAATTAAAACTACCCACAAAACAAAACACAAATAGAAATGAAGGTGGATTGAATGAGAATGAGAAGAAACAACAAACAACCAGCAAACAATCACAACTACTGAAATTATGGTAGGGGTGAAAACGAAAGAAAAAAAAAAGATAAAGCCTTTTTAAAGTTTGACCACAGATTTACATATCACTTTATTATGACTACTGTTATTCCCTTTGGTTCCGAATAGTACATAGAGCTGGCTTCAACAACATCAAATCTCCACTTTCTTCTATTTTCTGCCGTCCTCTTCAGCTGGCCAGCTCCACGACTGCCCATAATTACTCATCCCCTCCTCCTCCTCCTCCTACTCCCCACACAATCTCCTCCATATCACAGTAGCACCGACAACACACTCGTCTATCCCATTTGGTGGATTCCACTCGAGTGATAGATAGCCTGAACTACGCGTGGTGTCATCCGACGAACTCCCTCCTCAATGTATGTATGCCCGATTAATCCATCTCCAGTTTTTCCAATATTTTTGTTGACCAATCGGCTCTCGCTCGGTTGGTCTGTTCCACTGAGGAGTTTCGTCTTACTAATTCTTCCTGACTGGCCGACTATTCCATCTTCAGTATGGAGTTAGCCAGCCAGTGAAGGTGGCACCTGTTGATAAAAGTCTGCCACTAGCTAGCTGTTGGAAATGCTTTCGTGACACCAATGCCAAGTTTCTGACCCATACAGAAAGACCAACTTGACATTTGTGTGAAATAGAATCCGAATCTTGTGGTCTACGCTAGCTGAGACGGAGTGTAGTGCAGGCGATTGGCAAATTGGTTTTTAGGTGCATGAAGGCGTGGGTATCTTGTCTATCCGATTCTAACTAGCGTTAACATCTTCATCCGTTCCGACTGCTTGGAGTTGAAAGGACACTGACTGTGTGTATAAGTGAAGGAGGTAACCTTTGTCAAATCTCTCCCATTAGTGGTGATTGGTGGTGGTTGTTGTGGCCGTTCGTTGGTCATCTTCATCATCTCCGTCTTCGTTTTGTGTATGTTCACGTGGAGTCCTGTGTTCAGCCTGTTCAGCCAGATTGTTGCTCTTCGCCTGTAAGTCTTTGAGTTCATGTGATATTAAACACATATCATCTAGGCATGAAGTTCAGATCTTCTAGAGTCTTCTTTTATCAGTTAGAGAACCATTAAAAAACCACTAGGTAGTACTGAAAGACTGATTTCGTCGTCCTACTTTATGATTGTTCACATCAGTATGTACCCACGGCGTTTCAAACCCAGGACCTTCCGATTACAAGGCAAGCTAGTAGACCATTCAGCCACTGGCATACGATTCAATGACCAGTAGTGGTCACCCAATTGTTCATTCACACTTCATCACATGTTTTCTGACTAAACACCCTATACACATTTTTTTTGATTTTACAGCTTGATTCCACACTGTATTTTTGGTACAAGTGTGGAATTTTCAGCGTGGATATCGGTAGCCCAAATTTTGCAGGGCGACCATAGATATCAGGTGTGCGCCGGCGTGGGCTCGAACCCCGGACCATGTACATGGTCGGCGAGAGTCCTAACCACTGTGCCACCGACGCACATTTAATTGACTATGCTAACTAATGGACTATCACCTCAACTTAAACATGCATCCCAATACAGTTTCTGATATTATCTTCATTTGCCTTTATTGGCTATATATACGCTATTATTCATGGATTTATAACTGTAGAACCTGAAGAAGAAGTTATCGAAACCACAATTGTGTTCGCTCAAAATCTTGTTTTGATAGTAATCAATCTCTCTCTGCCCCTCCCCCCAACCTACCTATATTACTTTTTGGAATTTCGAGTCTGTCTTATCCACCCCATTTGTGTTAATGCACGAAGTGCAATGTAGTGCTGAGATGTCTTCTAAATTATTTACCTTCATGGGCGGGATCAATCATTCTAACCTTAGCTAAATTCTTATCTTCTGACAGGCGATCTCACTACCCCTGTCTGATGTACTGGTCTGTTTGACCTATGTAGATAGTTGACCTAACTCACAGTCATTATTTCAAGGTATTTTGTAAATTGCATTATTTTGTCTAATTGTGTCAACTTACACGATTCTCTAGCCTACAAGGCCTGTCTTATCTGAGTTTGTTTGTATGCTTGATTGCCATTACCCCAATTTCTGCTTTATTAGGAATCTTACTCAGAGTGTCAGATATCCCCTTCCTCCTTCTTATATAGTAAAACTACTGCAGGTGACTTATATTCTCTCTTATTTATGTTATTGTGATTATTAGTCTCACCATCATTTTTATTTTGCTTTAGACCTTTTTCATCTTCTTAATGAATTTCAGAGGATAGTTAGTTATTTGACATCAACCAGGCATTCTTCTATGTGTTTCATTTCATCGTTTTGGCTTTTTGTTGTACTACTCCGTGCTATTGTTATACTTTTAACAATACAAAAAGGCATATAAATTACATTATAGAGGTTTGGACATATATATATATATATTTTTTTTTCCTATGATGACAAGGAGTAATCGGTGGGAACTAAGAGTAGGCAGGCGCGTCGGTGGCACAGCGGTAGAATGCTCACAGACCACGTATGTTGTCCTGGGTTCAATCCTCGGCTGACGCACTGCTTGACCTCTTCAACCTGGTGGTAGAGCCGACAAGGAGGGTAGGTTGGACATGAGGCGAGCAACCTTATCCTGTAAAAATGAACACCACTGTTACTGAAACTTCAAGCCTCGAGCTTGAAGCCCTCACTTCCACTGAGAAGGTAAAGGAATTTAAAAAAAAAAAAAAAGAAAGCAAGATAAGTCCCAAATGATGTGAATTGTTAAATAATTAGGAGTTTAAAGGATTGAGTATTTCTGGGATAATTAGATGAATATGCTTGGAAACAAAAAGACACAGTTCAAGGATTGCTTTGAGTAGAAACCAAGTTAAACTAGAAACAGTACAACAATACACTAGGCTACTCAAATACATAAAACATATCTTTGTTTAAATAGGAGAAAAACTGGTGGGGTAGAGTGAGTGAGTGAGTGAGTCGTGTGTAGACGAAACAATAAGATTGTTTTCTAAAGAGGAAAGAACAAGACGTAGTAAGATTTGTACACTTTGTTATCACTAAGGCAGTGCAATATTCACCAGAGTCTCATTCTGCCTACATAGATTTTGGTTTTCATTGTTTGACGATTGACGTTTGCCTCAGCAAAAGGTAGCAAGTTACCTTTCGTTTGCCTATTGATTATTTTCAACATCTTCGCATTGTCCATACCATGGCCAGAATCCGGTAGACAGTGCAAAACCCCACTGTGGTTTAATACCTGTGAGCCGTTTAGTCTCTCAGATTCTTTTTTTGGTATGTGTTCAGAAATGCGGACAAATTTATCCTTCTCCCCATTCTCTCACTGTATCTGCTCTGGCACGTACATTTAAATTGGTAAACACAGTTGGAGGTAATATGAGGTGGGACGAGTCATGGAGAGATTGTAACCAGTTGACAAGAATCTTTGAAATAGTAAAAGGTGAGCTTATATTATTCTGGTACACATTTGTCGTAACGATTCTAAATAGAATATAGTGGTTTTTTGTAGTAATTTAGGCAAGAGGAGTGTTCACTTGAAAATGAATTTGGCTAAATCTTGACTATTTGAAAAAGTAATTGGCTGCTGCGGTAAACCCTTAAGGAAATTAATGCAATAAGAGAAAATCTGAATTTCATGTTCCTAGGACACATATCTACTGGCATATATCTGGCGTTTTAATTTGTAAAAGAATCATCATTACTCTTTTTCAATTATCTAGTAAGTGGAAAGCAGTGATCTCCACCTATTCTGGTTGTCTGATAAACTCAGAAGTATCCAGGTGACCCGTTTCCCCTCATTGCGTATTTTAATGCACTTTTTGGTATAACCTTCTAGCTTGTGAGCTTTGTGAGCCCTTCCCATCAGTTGGCAGAAATTCCAAGGCGACTATTTTTTTAAAGGTGATTTCAATATTTTAGAAATTATCAATCAAGTATTTGTTTTGAAAATTGATTTGATGCTTACTAGTGACTGGCCCTATTCAGGCAGTTACCTGGGGTTTTAGTGGGAAGCCATAACCAGTAGGTTACATCAGGTTGAAGGTGAGGGAGTAACTCATTGCAGAAGACATTGTGAAGTCGTCGTGCTATGTCGTGTGTGAATTGGCATAAGTTAGAATTCATTAGCTGGGCCATTGGGTTGGGCTCCATTGGCTGCCTAGTGGTCTACGAGCTAGATAGCCTTGTAACCAGAAGGTCCTAGGTTCGAATCCTGGTGGGTGCGTCCCAATGAAGAGTCCCAAACTAGGCTGACGAAACGGCTGTCCAGTACTCCCATCTGGTTTGCCAATGGTTCTCTAACTGATGTCAGCTCATGATGAAATCCTCCAACCAATTTTCGAAATTAGGCAATAAATTATTATAACCAAATTTCAGGCACTTGTGTTCATCATTTTCTGATTTATACTTCTAGTCTCAACTAACTGGTGATTTGTGCATATGAAATCCATTAAAACTTGATTAATTAGCCTATTGTATCTACCTAATGCATACACGTGCAACTGTAGCCATTTCTGCTTTTTTTTTTGACTTTTCGTTCTCATTAGCACGCAGAATATACAACCAAATGAAAGACGTTTCAACTAGCGTGGATGCAGAATTACAACATGGAAAAATGCATATTAAGTGGGTAAAACAGCGAAATAAGCAATCCAATCGTCCTGAATGGCGTTATTGGGGTACAAAGCCTATACCCCAGTTGATTGGCCCGCCGATATTTGAACCTTTTAAAGATGCTATTACATGGGGACGATCGGATCGTTTGACAGCTACAGGTAGGTGGACTTGGATCTGTTGTTAGTAACTTCACTGATGTATTTATTCTCTTAGTTGAATGCTGCACAATTTTCACGTGAATTAATAAAGACAAATAGATGAAACTTCAAAATGATACAGTCCTTAATGAGTATTCCTTTACATAAAATTATGTTCTACTGATTGAATGATTGATTGATTGATTAAATGGGATGACTAGTTGCACACTACTCATATCAACCAGTAATCATTGCTAGCTGGTCAGAAAACTGGACATCCGTTTCGCCTGTCTAGGGCGAGCTGATCAGTGGTGTACATGTTTTGATTTAACTGAATCAGTTCAAGCCACACCCGATTTCTCGTTAGCTGTCAGCTTCGGCGAATTGGTCACACTATAAAGCAGATTAATAGTCTGCAAATTACACATTTCGAGGGGTGAATTTTCCCAAACCCAGTCTTCTTTGAAAACCAGACCATTCAGATTATCACAGTATGTGATCCGCCTGATCTCATGAATGGTAATCAAGACATATATATTATATTATATTATATTATTGTTTATTGGATGAAGACGCTTTTTGAACACAATTTATTTATTGTTCATATTCATTTCATCAATCATACTCACACTGCTTCGAAACTTGAGTTCTATAGTTTTTTTTTGTTCTCTCCTATTTGTCGTAGGGATAGTAGAATAGCATTAAACCCTCTTAAAAGCCACTCGAAATCTAGACTTACAAATTCTTATGAACTAAAATAGATTATATAATTTAAAATAAGACAGTGAAGAAAATTGGTTAGTTTTGGCATTGTAAATCTATATATCTAAATATATATATATCTATATACATATATATATCTAAATGAACTCATTTCTGACCAAGAACTTGAACTTAATAATAATAATAATAATAATAATAGTCTACTTCCACTTAGAGCGAAAGTGCCAATTGAGGACATAATGCTGGGAGTGCAGCTATGCCTGACTTTCACAGTATTTAAATTCCAGGAAGAAATATACAAACAAACTGAGGGTGTTGCTATAAGGTCAACCAATATCTCCGGTTGTGGCAGATAGGTGGGAAAACATAGAGATTAAAACGCTATGACCCACTCCAAAAGTATGGTGGAGGTATGTGGATAACAAATTCAGTGTACTTAAAACACAGGATAAATACAAATTTTTTGAATACATCAACTCAAAGATGGAGGCAATCCAATTCACTTATGAATTGAAAAGTCAGGAAGGGAGGGAGCTTCCAATATTAGATTGTTGCGTAAAAGGAAAGAAGATGGGAAGTAAAACACTAGTGTGTTTACAGGAAACACACACATTCAAACCGATATTTGGACTTCCAATCATTCCATTCTATGTCAGTAAAATTAGGAATGGTGAAATCTGTAAGTGAAAATAGGGCACAAAAACTGAGTAGTACGAAGGGAAATCTCAGACAGGGAGTGAGGCATCCGAGAGAAGCTTTAAAAAATTAATTAGTAATTACCCTGACAAATTAATCAGGAGGTATGTAGGGAAATGTAAAAATGAAATAAATAAAAATAGTAGGGATAGTGCTAATGACAATAATAATAGTAGTAATAGTAATTTCAATGACGATATGCATGTCAAACATGCGCATGATAATGACAACACCAACGACAGGGAATCTAAATCATCATCAGTAGTACTTCCATACAAAGAAGCAATCTTGGAAACCACATGGCGGAAAATTCTTAATAATGTAGGGGGGGGAATAAATGTGGCATTCACACTCCCCAAAAGTCTTAATTAGAAACGAAATTTGTCGGTTAAAAGATCCCGCCGATGGAGCCAATAAAACAAAACAGCTTAGTTTATTTAATACCCTGGTGTAGTGATTATTAGGTCAAATACATAGGTCAGATTAGCAGAACTGGGTCAGCCAGAGCAATGGGGCACAAAAACCTAGCGGAATCTAGATTAGTTATCCCCAAAATAAGATAGGAAATCTGGAGAGTACTTCAGCTATAGCACTCACCACATGACCTTATACACAACTATACAATATAGGATGATGGCATAAAATGCCAGTTCTTAAATCTAGCTTAAGAGAGTGGAAGGAGAGATTGATAATAGAAGCTTTATTTATCGAATCAACTGAGAATACATTCAGCAATAAGAATAGGCTGGCTGACAGCCTGCTTGCATATCATCAACGAGGATATTCCTAATTGTCGTGGACTGGATTATGCATCACACTGTGCACAGGCAGTGAGTGATTGGGTGACAAGACATGAATATACTGTACTGACCGATAAGAAGACTTTAGAAGATCTGCATTTCACATGTGGATGACTAATATCGTTGAATGGGACACTAACTCGAAGACCTGAAGGCAGTCAGGCAGGCGAAAACTGGCAATAAACTGGCACAAGAGGCTGACTGAGTGGCAGCGAGTACAGGACTGACTCCATCTAGGTGACGAACATAGAGAAGGTGGAGACGGAGGCGATGAATACAGTCAACCAATAGAAACAACACCAACAAACAGTACGCATCACAACCAATGGGAGGGAAGGGGTTGAGAGAAGTTTTTTTCTGCCTCCACTTATCTAGCCTAGGCAGCTAACGGTCGGAATGGATGAATATGTCAAAGCCAGACTGCAGGCTAGCCAGTCAGCCATAATCGGAAAAACAAGCAAAAAACGAGTTTGCAAATGTTCTGCACTGCACTCCGCCTCAGCTAGCATCAATCATTGCAACCAACGTTGAAGTTAGCAAAACGTATCGTCAAATGACAAAAATATATCCTATACGACGACAAATCATGTGACACAGAAATGCTCTGTTTCCTTCCATATGATAGTTATTGGGTTTACATGGGAACAGTCAGTCAAAATATTGTCTCGTTTGTCGGTTGTTTTTGGTTAAAGAAAAATATACACTTACCGCTAATTATTGTTATTTATGTCAGAGGAGAAAGTTATCTCTGACTGACTGGTGAGTGAGTTAGTATCTCAGTGTTTAAAATTGTCATGATAAATGCGCAGCAACTTCCTGTCATTTGTCATATATTAGATTTGTTTGTGAAAAGTGGAACAATGTCAATTAACAGAATTTAATGTAACCTGAATTTCTATTATCTCTTCCGTTATGATGGGAACAAAGGCTTATATATGTAGGAGAGTATTTATGTTTCAAATATTACCCATAAAAGGAAATTACTATCTTTTTGTTTCTGTCACTTACCATTCTGTCTTTTAGTAACAAAGTTTAACTGCGAGTCCCAAATAGGACGAAATGCGCATCCTGGATTCCACTGCTAGCCACCATCCACCAATTGTATACTAAAGTTTAACTGCCTTTATAGGTCCAACTAAAATTTCACCTATGAAATACACTACAGACTTTTGGTGTGATAACGTCGACATTTTTGTCATATGCTGGATGTCTCAGTGTTAACTGGTAGTTTGCCTCGACAGATTCAGAAAGTCACGAGTTAATAGACGTTTAGTTATGGGCAATTGGACAGTTGACCTGTATGACTGCGACCACGGGGTGTAAACGCATACATTCCGTTAGTTTATAGAACCTGGTGTCATTACATCGCCAGTATGAACGCTGTACGTGAACTGATGTGCAAATCTCATAGTAATCTCGTTTTTAAGCACTGTATAAACAATGGTTTGACAGAATGTGAGAATTAGTATTAGGGTTATGCTTGTGGTTAGCATTAGGGTTAAAGTAAATAGAAGGGTTAGGCTGCTTCATTATTGTTTGTATTTTTCCTATAAATAAGTATATGGGATTAGGGTATTTTGTTGGTCATAAAGATGAAACCGTTTTAATAGCTATACAACTTGAAAACTGATAAACTTCATTGTAGTAGTAGTAGTAGTAATATCAACAAAACACGTAATACAGTGGAGTGTCTCTTTTCGGCGAATTGTTATGCTAAATGTTCTCGTAAATGTTCTCGGCTCTTTGATGTATTACCTGTAATGCAGCGAATGTGCAGATGAAATTGCATCATCATCATCACAGAACAAAGCGTGCAACAGTAGCGTATCCGATTCATCTTCATTTTCTTTGGGATATTTGTCAAGCGGCAGGTTGTTAGTTGGTTCCTTCTCAGAGTCCCTTGCTATATATCCTTTTTGGACGACTATCTGATTTACATTATGGAGCTAATGAAGACAGCTGTTAATAGAAGTTTGCACTGGTCTGTTGGATACACGCTAAGTTCCTGACCTACATAGAAGGACTAACTGACTTAACATTGGTGTTGAAAACCCGAGTTTCATTTCTTCTGCTAGGTGTGGAAGATTTCCAAACTGATCTCAGAAGGATAAATTTCACCTTTGCCTTTCAGATTCTGGTTTTGATATCCTATTCCGTGCTGGCTCGTGGCTGGAATGATGCTGCTTAAAAATAAGCGAAAGAATTGACGTCTTTCAAGTCTCTTCCGTCGATAGTGATTGATGCGTGTTGTTAGTTAGTTGTTTTCATCCCCTTCGCGTTCTCCGTTTTCACTTGGAGTCCTGTCTTCACTAAATTCTTCTTCTTTTTCTAACGGCTATAATTGTTACCGATGGTTCAATTTCCCTGAAATGCTGCATCAGACACTAGCTGCTAACTAACTACCTTCATGTCAACAATGACAAGTCTAAGCACTTTATTTTATTTCAATGAAATCTGGATCCACACCGAAATAAGGTAATCACCGCAAAATCATAAAATCTTATTCTTAATTGCGTGTATCATCAAAAACCCTATTGTATCTGGTTGAAGGATTTCATATAATCAATGTTATATTGTGATCACGACTTCATATGTATACATGTATATATGAACTGTCGACTATCAGCATGACAAAAGGCACTCTCATATCATGTTATTTATTTCCTTGACAACACGTTGACAGCCGACTCATTTAATTGAAAAATGCAATTTGTTATTTGTATCATTTTTAAACCACCCACACTAATATTCTCTTTCTTTTCCACTTTTATAGCCACTAATCACTAATGACTTAACAGGCGTTTGTTCATACTTAAGCGTTTATGCGTAACAACATGATTTTACAGGGAAAACATTTTAGACCATTTATTTTCTAGAATGACTAAAAAGAACCTATTTTCATTACATATGAGGTGAATTACATGGAGATAAATATCTTTGTGACATTTACTTTCAAAAGATATTATGAAAAAGGGGTAAACATGCACTGACTAACTAATAAGTAGATGAACTCAGGGGACTTAAACTATGCAAGAATACTAGGCTTTTAAAGGTTAAAATAGGAGAAAAGCCTACATAGAAAGTCTGCATAAAGGGAAAATGAGTTCTGATCAAGTAAGTAATTGAAATGTCAACCATATCTAGTTTTGCTAGTTCGCTAGTTTCCTAACGATCCTAAACTCGGGAAGAAACGGAGAGTTAGGCATGGGGCTGGCGACCCTCTCCCGAATTATCAACCGTATCGCTACAGAAACTTCGAGGCACAAGAAAGAAAATATAAAAAATAAAGTAACTCTTCGCTGAAACCAGATAAACGACATTATGCTGCAGGCTGTTGGAAGTCTTCGGAAAGTCAGTCAGTCAGCCGACGTGTTTGCCTTTGTACAATGTACGAAGCTTGGACGTCTGCTCAAGCTGCCGAAGAAATGGAAGAACAATCTGTGAAAGTGATAGGAAACAGTAAGAGTAAGCGGTAAGTATGTGGACTATTGAAACTGTCAGTAATATACTTCGATCACTCAGATGACAACCACGAGCATACAGAGACAGTAACTAACATGAATGCTACCAACAACGGCTAAAATTCATGGGTAATGGGAACCGATCTCCTCCTGCAGGATAATGACAGCAAGATTCAACTCAAAAGGAAGGGAAGTTACAGTTATCCATTGCTACGCTCCTAGAAACAACTCGGAACAAGAGAATAAGGAGGATTTATATATAAATATATTGATTACAGCTTGATTTCACACTGTATTTTTGGTACAAGTATGAAATTTTCAGCATGGATATCGGTAGCCCAAATTTTGCAGGACGACCATAGATATCAGGTGTTCGTCGGCAGGGGATTGAACCTCGAACCATGTGCTGCATGGTAGGCGAGAGTTCTAACCACTGTGCCACCGACGCACAATGGTTTCATATTTAGACTTAGCTATGAACGATAATGGATTAGATGCCAAATGGCGACATAAATGCCAACCGAACTTGGGTAGACAAAACAACAACAGATCTCATAATGGGTTGAAAAGCCGTCAACAAATTGAATGACATTAGAGAACTGTGCTCAGAATTCTGCGCCTTCAGTGATATGGTGAACGAAGGCGACGTGTACAAGCACAAGAATATGCACAATGCGACATGGACTGCACTTGGCAGACACACCAAAATCCAGATAGAATTCATCTCAATGCTGCTGAAGAAAGTGGAGACGTAGTCTGTTGGACACAAAATCGAGAAGGGAAGTAGATGTGGACTCAGACAGTTATCTAGTGCAGGGAACCTATAAGGTCAAGTTGAACTTCATCAAAACAGTCGGAGATAGATATCATTTCAAATTCAACACCCAGAAATTGAAGGACGAAACTACAAATGACACCACCTCCATTGAATCACTCATAACAAAGTCAGAGACAGTACGCGGTATCAGTGAGGAGACCTCTATGGAAGAAGACTGAAACTCTCTGATAGTGATGATCAAAGAAATATGTACAGTCATTTTAGGAATAAAGAAGAGTCAAGATAAAGAAAGGGACACGTGGAAGCTAATAAAAGAGAGAATGATGTTGGGACAGAAGATGAAGCAATGGAAAAATGGACAACGGAAAAGAGTGATAGGAAAGATGAAAGATAATTCCGCTGCAACACACTGGCTGGTGGCAACTGAAGAAAAACACGAAGTGGGCGAAAGAGACCTTAGGGGATTATGTCAGATATCCACTACTCTTTCCGGCAAGAAATCAACTCAGATGAAACCTATTAAAAGATGCTTAAGTGAACTTAATTATTGAAGGAGAAAATGATGGATTGATCACTTCATAGGCTCTTGAATCGACCATCACCTAAGAAACCACAGAACTGCTGGTGAACACTTGTGTTCCAACAAAAGCAAAATTCTTGAATGTACTTAACCTAGTGAAAATCACAAAGGCAACAGGACCGAATGGAATGCCTCCTGAAAGACTGACAACTGAAATAATGATTCACATCTTACTGCTGCTACAATATCTGTTTTAGTAGCCAAAAGTACAAAACATGGAAGCTACTGGAATAGTGATATTGATGAAATAAATTTTCCATATTTAGACATAATCACTCACTCTTTAATATAAATTCATAAGTCATCTAAAAACATGACACCAACTGGGAAGTTATCTGCATGATGGTGATATTCAAAAAACCGAATTACCTCCCCACTTCAGTGTTTCTTGCTTGCATTTCCTTGTATTATTCAGGTAATATTCCGAGGCCGGAGATTCGTTTCACTAAGTTTTCCAATATACCCGAACCAATTGATCACTATGATTCAAGGAATGTCCAGTTGTGTTTAAAAGACTCTACACTCTCTCACAAGTCTAGCTTGAATAAAAAATACTCAAGGTTAGTGTTGTTTTATTTTGTTATTTTGGAATAATTCTGTCCTCTTACCTTTCTTGGTCATCCCATATCTTGTTGATTTCTTAGAAAAATGTCCTGATTAACCTTGTATATATATATGCGTCGGTAGCACAGTGGTAAGGACTCTTGCCAACCATGCACATGGTTTGAGGTTCGATCCCCTGCCGACAAACACCTGATATCTCTGGTTGGCCTGCAAAATTTGGGCTACCGATATCCATGCTGAAAATTCCATAATTGTACCAAAAATACAGTGTGGAATCAAGCTGTAAATCAAAATAAAAAATAAAATAAAAAATATATAATTACCCACACTATCGTCTAAATGTCACACTCGCAACGGCCACCAACTCATCGCTTCCCTGTCGACCGATGGCCCACATTGTGCGCGGTGTCACTCCACAGCCTGCTTCCTCAAAGTATGCCCCATCAGTCCATCTCATATTTTCACCTACATAATTGTTGAACAATCGGCTCTTCATTGGTTGGTTCGTTCATTCATCGCCAGAGTTTCTCCATGCTTATTGTTTCTCGCCGGCTGGCTAGTTGGTTGGCCATTGGATCTTCAGTATGGAGTTAGCCAGCGAAGACGGCATCTATTGATAAAAGTTTGCAGCTGGTTGTTGGAAATGCTTTCAGGGATGCAAGGGCAGCGCAACTTTCTGACCCACATAGAAGCACTAAGTGACCGACTTTTTATTTTATTTGTGTGCGTCGGTAGCACAGTGGTTAGGACTCTCGCCGACCATGCACATGGTCCGAGGTTCGAGCCCCCGCCGACGCACACCTGATATCTATGGTCGGCCTGCGAAATTTGGGCTACCGATATCCATGCTGAAAATTCCATACCTGTACCAAAAATACAGTGTGGAATCAAGCTGTAATCAAAAAAAATAAAAAAATTGATGATGATAGGCAGGCTGGCAGGCAGGCAAACAATCAGCCAGCTTGTCTTACTACTGTATTCACTCCGAATGCCTCGCTGAGTTTCCCGCAGTGGATTGACTGATACTTGGTGTTGTCGTTGAGCAGTAGCTTTAATCTTATTTTTACAAGGTGGCATTGCTACTAACCTCACGGCTCCACCTTCCCTCTATACTGAGGCCTAACACAAGCTTAATGAGATAATAGGAGTGCGTCAACTCGGCTTCGAATCCCTAACTGCATCAGGCGTGTTTGGCAAACATTCTACTGTGGTAACAACTACCCTTAATTCAGATCCATGATTTTATACGGTAGCCTTTAATACCACTATTGGTACAGGAATAATTAGTAACTACTGAAGAAAAGGAAACGAAAACATTTTAAAATTTTTACAGACTGAATGAATGTAGAGTAGGATGTTAAAATCACTTTGGAATATGAATCTTTAAAAAGAAACATCTTGTGAAAATGTTTAATAAAAATTTTACTAATAAGCTAAAATTATATATGTAATCCTCTTGAAATGTAGCATGTATTTATTAGGTTTAAGACGAGATTATTTATTGCCTTCTGAATCAATTATTTTAACACCTGAGTGGTGAAAGTATGGGAAATGTGGGAGAATCGACACACACAGAGAGAGAGAGAGAGAGAGAGAGAAAATGCACCAACGTCAACAATAACAGCAACAACACCAACGACAACTAGAAGTATACTGAACAGCATATGTGAATAACAGATGTTTCCTGCACCCAATAGGAAAGTTTAGTCTTTTAATCCAAGCTGTGATCTCGATGCAGATAATTCATGTGATGCGTGATGTGTAATGCATTTTAACTATGAGTGGCTTATTTCACTTGCATTAGGCGAATATGTATTCCTAAAAAAAAACTTAAAAGATCTAAACTAGCCTGTATCTTTCAGTTATACTACATGCAAAAGATCCGATTTCACTTCAGAATTTTTCGCATGGTATCTTTTTGAGAGATTCGATGTGTAACTGGTAGATTATATTATTATTATTCCCATGGGTTCCGAATGGAACATAGAGCTGGCTTCAACAACATCAAATCTCCACTTTCTTCTATTTTCTGCCGTCCTCTTCAGCTGGCCAGCTCCACGACTGCCCATAATTACTCATCCCCTCCTCCTCCTCCTCCTACTCCCCACACAATCTCCTCCATGTCACAGTAGCACCGACAACACACTCGTCTATCCCATTTGGTGGATTCCACTCGAGTGATAGATAGCCTGAACTACGCGTGGTGTCATCCGACGAACTCCCTCCTCAATGTATGTATGCCCGATTAATCCATCTCCAGTTTTTCCAATATTTTTGTTGACCAATCGGCTCTCGCTCGGTTGGTCTGTTCCACTGGCTGTGTGTATAAGTGAAGGAGGTAACCTCTGTCAAATCTCTCCCATTAGTGGTGATTGGTGATGGTTGTTGTGGCCGTTCGTTGGTCATCTTCATCATCTCCGTCTTCGTTTTGTGTATGTTCACGTGGAGTCCTGTGTTCAGCCTGTTGAGCCAGATTGTTGCTTTTCACCTGTAAGTCTTTGAGTTCATGTGATATTAAACACATATCATCTAGGGATGAAGTTCAGATCTTCTAGAGTCTCCTTATCAGTAGTCCAGCATATTCCTATCTCCTCGCTCCCCACTTACAGTTAGACACATAATCGAGGCCATCACAATTAAGAATATTATCGGTGATAATATAATATAATATAGTATATATATATATTCCAGCATAACGGGATATCTGTTTTGTTTTCCTTCTGTACACTTATTCCCCCTTATAAATCTGAATAAAGCAAGAACAACAGTGTAGTTTGCACAGATTAAGAAGATGATACCATCACATTTACTATGTCAGCTTCTCATCACCTGCTGTTTGCAGCCTAAACACTATTTATTATCAAGTTTATGCACAGAATAATTTTAACATATTTGAAAGTGTGTTTCATGATGTTCATTCAGTGTGAATGAACAGTGATCAGAAAATTACACGGCATAGAATGGCAAAGCGATTACGCAACAAAGACAAGAGGTCAATAAGATAACAAAGGAGCAATTAATACACTGAATAACAACAATATAGTGAATTCAACTCAAATCATAAAGGAGAAAAAAGAGACAAACAAAAGTATACTAGTGAAGTAGGTAGAGATTAAAGTTAGACGTTACTTAATCAAATGAAAGAGAGAGAGAGGGAGGAGAGTAAAGCCATTCAGTTATCGGAACAAGGGAAGACCAATGATAAGTGCTTCTTTTTGAACACACATGGATCAGGTTCCAGGCGTTTAAGAGCGATTGCTTCGGAAAACGTCAGGAGAACTGAACTACTCTGTGTATTAGTAATTTGAAAGGATTTCATGATGTCCACTTCATGATCTGTATTGATGAGCTGTCTGGCATTGTCACTATTGTAAGTGCTTGTTTCCTTGAGACGTAGACATTTTGGTATATGTTCCGAAAATTGGCGGTATACCCTTCTTTCTGTTCTCTCAGTGTAACTGCTAGCTCAGATACGTTTAAATGTGTATACACAGTTAGAGTTGGCATTAGGAAGGTATCTGTCGACTTCTGTCGACAGATAAACGTAAACTAAATTAACTGAAGAATAGGTTCTGGTTACTTGAAGTGTTCAATCTTTAGCTGAATATTCCCACGGTATAATCTGCACTTACATTCGATTGGAATGAAGGTAGGTACTTGAATCTTCCTTACTTGTTAGTGAATTTCTGAGGGTAAGTGTTGCCTTTCAACATGTTTTTAATAATCAGAAATTCTTTCTTTAATCTGTCTGTAGAGCAGACTCCATAAAACAGAGATTATAGTCCCCTGTCAACTGACGTCATCTAAAATTAGCAAGCATGTAGAATTGTTCTGTACATAAACTTAATTTCTTCATACTGTACACAGATAATGGGAAGCCGACGAAATAAATGTTACCGTGTTCTTATTCAGCTCAAAACACTGTTGTTCTCACTTTATTCAAATATCTGTTTTTGTGGACATGATCCCTGGCGTGCATCGTTGAATCTGTTTATTTGACTACTGAATTCGTCATTTCTGTCCCAGCTTTTATCGATGAGTTGTTCCTGACGCATATTTTAAAAGAATTTGTCTTTTAGTTGATTTCATTCAGTGGATATTGAATAAAAGCAGTTATTGAGAACTTATGCATAGATGTTTAATCACGCTCCATAAACTGTGTTACCATGGTAACGTTAAAATGGTGAACACTTTTGAAAGTTTGATCATGTATTCCGAAAACAAACATTTTGCTAGCAGTCACACAGCTGGTTAAATTTAAATACCCATATGACTAGAAACGATTAGATTCTTCTGGGTTGTTCGGGACCCCCTATCAGCATCCACCCAATAAAATTCGAATTGAGGACCTTTTGGTTTTTAGGGAAAGCTAGTGAATCATTCTGTTGCTGGGACCCGATCCAAATACCATTGCATGAATCCCAACTTCTATCAGTTCGTGATTTTGTCGTGACCGCTAACCAATATCACTGGTGAGCTTTGTCCTCACGCCTGACATGGTGGATTACACTAGTCACGACATCCCACCAGAACTCTATGCACCTTTTACTTGTAGCCAGTCGCTAGCGAGCATCAGATTAGTTTTCAAAGTAAATCTTGAAGGTAAATTAAAAATTAAGGTAGAGATAAGACTAAGATGAGGCTGCGTACTATCACCGATGATATTCCTGATTATGTTGGACTGGATCTTGCAGCATGACGCCGGCAGTGAGGAGACAGAGACTTCACGGACAAATTGCGTTTAGCGTACGTAACACAAACTGGAAAATCTACGGGTGAAAATCAACAACTTGGCAGAGAAGAAGGAGAAAATAGGAGTTCTAGATAACCTAGAAAAGTTGGAGGTGATAAAGGTGATACCTGACCACCAATAATAACAACAACAACAAGAATAACAAGCACAAACTACTATCAACAGAAGAAATCTAAAGACTACTTTATTTCACTTAACTGAATTGAATCATTTTGGTTATAGGCGGAACGCGTAAAATTTGTCAATGGTGGGATTGAAGAAGCAAGACAGACCATCATCACTCTGCGATCAGTGTGAAAACCTGTCATACGGAGCATATGAAACAAGATTCAGATTTAGTCAGTTCTCCTATATGTTTCAGAGATGTGGCGTGGACATCATGAAGGCATTTACAACAGGCTAGTGTAGGCTTTTTTCAAACAGCTGCTTTCGCTTTTTTATCAGTCCAGCGTATTCCTATATACCCCTCCCCCCGTAGTCCTCATGCACTGTGTTCCGCACAATCCAATCTACGACAATCAGAATATTGATAGTAGTAGTAGTAGTGTTATAGTGCGAATGACAAATAGCACTTACTGTAAAACAGGCTTTAATGGCAATTATTTGTATTGAGAGAAACATCGTTGTTTTACAGTTTGGTAAAACAGGCTGCTGCTCATCGTTTTCATATCAAGACACCGCTCACAAAACTTTTCTCATTATTTCTTATCTCTAGATTTAATTGGTACTATGGTAATATTTTCCATATTTCTGGTATGAGTGATTCCTGTTGTACGCGTTGGTCAAAAACAAAATTTTAAAAAATGCTAAAACTAATAATGATAAGACAAATAAGAAAGAATATAAGGCATATGCAGTAGGTTTACTAATATAAGAAGGAGGAAGGGGACGTCTGACACTCTACGTAGAATTCCTAATAAAGCAGAAATTACGGGATTGTATTTAAACCTGCTCAATCACCCAGATAGGACAAGCTTTGTAGGCTAAACAACCCTGTAAGTTGACACAATTGGAAAAAAAAACAATGCAATTTACAAAATACGTTGAAATGATGACTTTGAGTTAAGTCAGCTACGTATGCCAAGCCATCGCCTCCCTCGACGAGCAATGTTAGCGGATATAGGGTCAGGCTGGAAAAGAGCCAGCTAGCGGCGGTCAAACAAAAACATGGCCTCACCAGTCAATGAAATCCACAACAGTTGGTCTAAGCCACGTAGGAAGGTGTAGACTTCCAGGCTAGGGTCCTCGAGACGGTAAAAATCTATGGTTGGAAACAATTGGTGACATGGCTCAAAATCGTTCTCAGTGGCTAGCGCAGGTGCATCCACTCCTTGTGATTTATGATCTCCAATGAAACTGTTTTGTTCTTCGTTATTACTCTTCTTTGTCTCACACCTCTGCTCACTGTTTCTATTATGCTTTTCTTGTACTTTCTTCTCTTGCTTCGCGTGCTACACGGAGTGAGGCGACTTGAACTTCCGCACATTTGTGCAAAGTTCTATGTCGAAAACAGACAGACAGACAGCTACCTACATAGGTGAAGCAGACTAGCACATTAGGGTAGGGGAGTAGTGATCTGGTATCGTATTGATCATTTATTCAATAGGTAATCAATGTTGAAAATTTAACGTTAACGTTTTTGAGTACAAAAACTCAGTCATCCACAATGAATGTTTTCCTTTTCCAACCTGTTAACAAGCATTTACACGTACTCGATCTGTGTAGTCCAAAGTTGAATTAATAACTTCGATTTTTGTCACCTTTGTACACGAAAACACAAACTAGAGTATAAGTTCAAAAATTCTTTGGGTTTGTTTTTCTACAAAAATACAGACAACTAAAAATATCAACTTAAATTTAGGTGATAAATCATTCTATGATCCGGAAGTCCACTGAACAGTTCAAAGTCATAACACTTAAACAAAGCACTTGCTATATGAATTTCCTAGAAAAGCTGTGGAGAACTATCTGGAGTGAATCTAGTTATCATGGTTGCATACTAAGTAGCTAGTTAATGTATCTTTAGTGAATTGTTAGATAATTGTTAATACCCATTCAGGTGGCTATTAACTAAGTTTTATGATGTACAGTTTCAATACATATATGATATCAAACAAAACAAACATTGACACAGTATTTTCAGTGACAGTATGATATTTCAAGCGCCTTCCATTGCTCATAATAATGTCAGTGTTCACATGACCTACCTACACCTGTTTCCTAAACAGTTTCCCTTAAACACATCCGACTGGGATTGGTGTGTTGCTTCATTCCTGATGTATTCGTTGACAATTTTTTTCTGAAATATTTTTTTCCTCCGACTGGAAAATAAGGCTTCAAGCTAGAACTGTGAAATTTCTGCAGCTGTGGTATTATTCATACACGGTGAAGTCGCCAGTCTGACACCCAACCTCCCCACTTAACCAGACTTTCTATAGACTAAGTAAGGTTTAAGAGTGTACCTGTGTGCAACTGAATCCCTGACCATGTTTGGCATGGTTGTTGAGTGTTCAACCTATGAACCATCGACCCATTTGTTGAAAGCACTGCCAATTCACTGAAAACAAATACATTGGCTGACTTCCTTCTGTACCTAAATGTATTACGTTGTGATACCTTTATTTGAAATAGTTAGTTCCCCTTATGAATTCAGACAAAGCAATAAGAAGACGTAATTTGCCTGAATCGTGTATTGTGTATGTATTGACGTGCAACACTTAATTCCAACAACCTGATCCATCACACACACACACACACACTGACACGTACTTGTCATAGCAGTTTATGTATACATAAATGAAATTAATAAAGACTTAAGAGGTGAGAAAATAGACACGTCAGGTCAAATTAAGAGGAGGACATATTGAAGGTAAAAATAACAATGAAGATCACTAAACCAAAGAAGGGAAGTAAGAGTGTAGTGATAGAGACAATGACTTCCAACGGAGTATTGATCTCACACAGTAACAATCATTGTAAATGTTAGTGTTAGCGCCTGAACATTATTCCCACAATTCAATAGTGCATTAGCAACAGAACACTATGCTATATATCTATGTATGTAAATTTGAACATTCTATTTCATGTCTGTCGTTTAATATACACCAAAATCACACACTCACTGATAGTTTGGAGAATATAAAGGGTATAGATATAAATAGCTGTTTGATAACTTGGATATATACCTTGGCTTCAATGTCTTGTCTTCTGTTATTACAATAATAGTAATAATAATATCAGCTTTATTCCAAACGGTATTTGTGGTACAGGTATGGAATTTTCAGCGTGCATTACAGTATATTGCATCTAATTACCTCATAAATTAAATAAGATTTTTAAAAATCAAAAATAAATAAAAATAAAATAAATAAGGTATAAATAAATAAAATAAATAAATATTAAAAATTAAGAAAAAAAAACAGCGTAGAGTATTTCATTTCAAACAATGCACCACAGGATTTGAAATATAAAGTTGATGTGTGGTTGTAGATGAGAACAACAGTGTAGTAGTAACAAGGATAGGAAAACAAAAAGTAATGGGAACTATTTGTTCGAGTTCCACAGTGAGTTGATCGTGTCATACCTAACGGATTTCTCATCACATAACAGCTGTGCCAGATATGGTATTGTGGAGTTTTTGTATTTGGTAGTCCTAGCATATAGCCTCCTATATCTGCTTCTAGTTCTTCCAGATGAAATGCAAGGAGATAGATGCGTATAGAGAGGATTCTCGGGTCCGACAATATTGTATTCGCTAGTTTCTTACATGACATTATATGTCTATCTACAATAGTGTTCACCAGTTGGTCTAACGATATCCCACTTGCCCTACTAACAGCTTTTAGTGCCCTTCTCAGCGAAGCGAAGTCTTTCTTAAGTAGTCCAGGAAAGACTAATGGGGAGCAGTAAAGGAGGATGGGTAGAATACAAGAATTTACAAACTGAGAAAGCAAAGACTGCTTTATACCAGACTGCCTAAATTTCCTAATGTAGAACGTTAAGCGAAACATCTTTCTAGTACATCAGCCCTGCTATCAAAATAAAATTTACCAAAGAAGGTTTAATGTGACGACGATCTGTTTTTGAACACATAAGGGTAGTTTAAACTTCCCAATTGTTAAGACTTCCATAAACTTTAGGATACGCCTCAAACAACTTTTATATACAGGTTTAAAAGACGTACAAACACCAGTTTTATGTCCCGTCTCCTCTATAATATTTTTCGCAATAGAGCACCTAGATCGTCTGTTGTTCTCACCATTAATAGGTTCATGAGATTATGTGTTTGCTTGCAAAGTCAATTAGAAATATTCTATGAGGCCCTTACATGCGAAGATCAGTGAGTGCTCCCTATGTTTTCCTGTCCTCATTTAAAGTGATGAATACAATGAGATTTTACATCATAATTAGCATGCTCTGAGGTGAAACATGCGTCGTTTGAAATCCCGGTTAATCCACACTCATAGGCTTTGAGTGATTAGTAATTCTTGCCATCATTGATTACTGTTTTGTTCGTGTTCACTTCCTGTGTATACATGTGTCCTTTTCTAGTTGTAATTAATCATTTCCACTTGTCAATCGCTTCAATAACTAAATATTTTGTATTTATTGAGGTAAATTATAATGGATTCTAATTTCTAAAATTACTTGATAATAAACGGAATTACATTTTATGGTATTTCCCCTTTTTCCGGGATATAAAGTTGTTTGGCCACAAAATGTAGGAAGTTTCAGGGTAACGGAATAATTGTGTTGGAAGATCCCTGCTGCATGAACAATTTAATGACAATACTGATAGTTATTCAGATGTTTCAACTTATGTTGTAATTTTTATCCTTTTATCCTCCTAGACTGCTTAATCATTGTTCTGACATTTACATGTCATCTGTTGACTTAATCCTTTATTACTTACTTTATTACTTTAATCTCTAATTTTAATGCTTAAATATGATGGAGAAGATTTGTAGTTCAGGTGTAATTGTGTTCTATGAGCTAGCTATCTGGATGGATGGTTTATTTGCGAAGCTTTCATTATTTCCCTCCTACTAGGCAACATCTTCAGCGCATACCTCACTTCGATTCGAACTGAAGTGAGCTTTTAGATTACTCCATGAGTTTATTAGTCATCTGTCCTAGTCGACTGTGAACTTCAACTTCGTGATTGGTTGTTTTCGTGTGTTTCACACCCTCTAGACTACTACTTGTATTGGTATTGGTGCTGAATGTTTCCCCAACCTGAAGTTCGACCCTTTGTATGTGTGTGTGTGTGAGATTTCCATCTTATCGACTGGTAAATTTTGTCTATGAAAACAAAACACGTAGATCAGCGAAGAGACTCTTTTCGGTAGTGAATTCATTTTCTTAGCTGTTGTTTTTTATGTATGTGTACATTACGTTTGTCAAACAAAATTACAATTGGTTAAAGTTATTTTAACTAAATAGGTGAAGGTTGGTAATACAAGTCAAGGAAATGAAGTGTTAATGAAACTAGGGTAGCAACAAAGTGGTGAGTTGTCACAATCACTTGTTAAAAGAAGTTATGTGATAACAATATGAATAGTTTGATGAGTGAGTTTTACTCAGGATGCACATAGAAACAAAGTAGATAATACGAAATTATGTAAGAGATCTAAATGAATACAAGAATTATAAGCAATTAAAGAACAGGCAAAGAAACAAAATTAAGTCATCAAAATAAAAATATAAAAAAACTCAAAACAAATCAAAACATTTTAACGTGAGAGTAGAAGTGGTTGAGTAATCTTCTTTTGTATGCACAGCTCCGGTTTTTCCATGTCAATGGCCACAGCTTCAGTGATACAAAAAAGACGAAACTGTATTGCCTTTGATAGGTTATTCTTGACTCTGTAGATTACTTTGAAGGAGACGTTTGTTGAAATGCAATCATCAGTGTTAACCAAGTGTTCAATTATCGCACTCCTTATTGCACCACTATTGCTCTGTCGCAACCATGCTGGATGGTGTTCTTGAATCCTCTTCGACAGGTTGCGATTCGAACGACCCATGTACCTGACTCCACAGCAGCAGGTGAACTGATATATGCAAATATGCACATTAAGGCCTGGATGGGGATTATTCATGAATTTTGTCTATATCAGTGTGTCTACTGACTGATGATTCACTGGAATACCAAGTAGTCTTCTACAAATTCTCTAGTATTCTTGATGTTCCCTCTGTCTAATATTTGAACGCTGATTGTATCAGTCGAATTGATGTCCGTGGTTGTCTGTATGTTGTGAGGAGATATGAATGAGGGAGTGGATGTCATGTCTTTCGATACCTAGCTTATGATCATAGATACTAAGACGAAGGGGACGTCCACTTTGGCCAATGTAGTATTTTTCGCAGTAGTTGCGACTTATTTTGTAGATGATGTTGATTTTATCTTCTTTCGTTGTTGAGTCTTTTGGTCGACATAGAATTGAGTGAAGTGACTTTGTTGGTTTGTGTACGACGTCAATTCCTAAAGGTTTGAAGAGTCTTGTAGTGATTTCTGAGATATCCTTTATATATGGTAGGGCGATTTTCTTTTTGCTTTCCTTGGGGGCCTTTGGTTTGATAGGTTGACTTGGGGGTATATGTCTTTTGATGAAATTTCGTGGATATCCATTCTTCCGGAAGACGTCCATGGGATATTTTTCTTCAAGTTTGCTTAAGGTGGGAGTGCTGCAATGAGTCCGTGCTCTCTTGAATAGTGTTTGTATGCAATTCCTTTTGTACGTTATTGGGTTGTTGCTGTTGGAATTCGGTACTTAGTCTGTGTAAGCTGATTTTCTATAAACTTGAGTTTCTAATTCCCCTGTGGTTGTTCGCTTGACTAAGACGTCCAAAAATGGGATTATGTTCTCGGATTCTTCTTTTCTTGTGAATTTGATGTCGTTAAAGACGTTGTTTATTAAGTTGTGAGTTTTGTTCAACTCGTTTCTTTTGATTATTACAAATGTGACATCTATGTAACATTTCCAAATTTTGGGTTTGATTTTTGATAGGTTTATGTTTTCGAGCCTTTTCATCCCTGCTTCTGCAATCAAAGCGGATATGGGTGATCCTATGGGTATTTCTTTAACTTGTTCATATATTTGGCCGTTGAATTAGAAATACGTTGTTAAGCATAGGTTTATGCATTCCATTCAACGCGTGTGTTGTATTTTTGGTTGTTGTTGGAGGCTCCATAATTTCTTTTGCTAGTTTCCGTCTAATTGAGGTAGATAATGCTAAGACATCGAAGGAGACCATTATTTCTCAGTCATCTATTTGAATGCCTCTGAATTTCTTTAAAAATCGGGTAGTAGATTTGTTGCAGGGATCGCAGGAATCCGTTAGGTGTTTCAATTTTCTGTCTAATTCTATGGATAAATTGTATGTTGAGGTTCCTGGAAGTGATACAATTGGTCGTAACAGGATATTCGGTTTGTGTATTTTTGGTCTGCCGTTGAATCGGGGTAGGACTGGTCCGGTGTATTTCATTCAGCATTGGCCTTTTTTGGTGGTCTGACCTGTTTTAGTGAGCTTGTTTAAGGTTCTATGGATGCGATTGTCTAATGTTTGTAAGGGATTTGTTGGGAGTTGTTGATATACATCCTCATCTTTGAGGTAGTTCTTCAGCTTTCTTGGTGTATTCTTCTCTGTGCATGACTACTGTTGTTCTTCCTTTGTCGGCTGGTAGAATGACGATGTCTTTCCTATTTTTCAGCTTTTTGAGGGCCTTTAGTTCTTGAGCGTTGAGTTGTCTGTGTTGTTTTTTCTGTTTGACCATTGGTATGATTGTTTGGCGTATCTCTTCCTGTGTTTCCTCGTTCAAGTTTGAAGATTTGAGTAATGACTTAAGGGCAGCGAAGAAATCAGTTTTCGAAGCATCTCCGGTGTTGTAGTTTAGTCCTCTTTGTAGTAGTTGTTGTTCCATTTTTGATAGTGGTTGTTTTGATAGGTTGATTACGCAGTCTGTAGGCGTATTGTCTGGTTGTTGTTTTCTAACTTTGGTTAGCTTGGTTTTGAGAACTTTCCGTCTTTGTTCTCTGTGTCTTCTACTTGACAATGTAATTGCAGTGATTAGCGTTTACAGGTGTTCCTGTTTAAGGGTTTCCTCTATTTTTTCTTCTTTTTGGGCATCTATTATTTGTTTATCCGATAATGTGCGTCTGTAATCATCATCAATTTGACCATTCCTCTCCCACATTGTTCGGTCAATTTCCATCCCACTGGGCAGTTGACTGGTGATGTGATCATATCACAATGCTTGATCATCTGACCTTTTGTAATAAGAAAAATTGTGAATTTCAAAGAAAAAGTGGAACACGTAGTATCTATTCTAATTGCATTTTTGTCAGTAGATTAATCAGCGTCTTTTGACTAATAATTAACTTCATAAACTAATGAAAGTTGTAGGGAATTATGGAAACATTACGGGATGGATGTAGTCAGGAATATAAATGAAACAGCCATTTTTATAGATCAAATTTTCAATCAAAATCCGACAATGCATTTTACTTATTTTAGCCTACTCTAACTGAATGACTGAGAGTATATTGAGAGATATGTGGAAACAATACAAAATTGCATCAAGCCTATATTTTATCACCCTATAACATAATGTTTACATGAAGAAATAGTACTGAGTACAATAAAACTAAATTATTATTATTATTCCGCTTACTTATGAGTGGAACATAGCACAGCACATTTCCATTTCGGCCTGTTTCCTGAAATCCTCTCCAGCCGGCCTCACAATTGCCTATGAACGTTTACCTGTTCCTCACACAACCAGCTCTATGTCACCCTTGGAAATAGGCCCAACTCGTCTTTATCCATTCAGGTTCCACTTGACCAATGGCTTGGCGGGCGATATCACCTGATGGACTACTCAGCATTTAATCGATCCATTTCCCTTTTGCTTCGGAATAGTTGTTGAGTAATTGGTTCTTAAATAAGAGCTTTGGATGCTATTAGTGGCATCATGACAGCCACTCCTTCAGTATGCTCATAGTTGATACCTAGGTGACCAGAGTTGAGTACTGGCGATTTCCACAGTCCACCTGCATTCTGCCTAATCTGCTAGGCCTCCTTCACCATATCCTGTCACTTCTTTTGAAATCTAAGCAGTATTTTCAGCTTCCTGTGAACATTCTATGTCTCAATGCTTATTTTCGTTTTCATTGAGAGAAGATATATCTCGACTGACTGACTGGCTTTGCGAAAGCTTTCACCAGCCTGCAGCCTCATTTCGTTTCTCTGTTTTCGGCAAAGAATACTCTTTCTTTAAGATATTCTTTGTGTTTCGAAGTTTACGTACAGATAGAGTTGACTGTCCAGACACAGTCGCCAGTTGCACGCCCAACCTTCCGTCTTGAACCGGGACGAGAACAAGCGAACTAGTAAACTAGGCAAGCTTATCAAATGAAACTATGCAAGAAAAGAGACAATAAAAAAAATTTGAAATATAGAAGTTTGTGATGTATGTCGGAAATAGAAATAAAAACAAAATTTCGGTATCAGTGACAAACACGACTGGATGTCTTCATTCTCAGATGTCAACTCTCCATCAAACTGTATACGACTGCAAATTTCTCTGATGAGTGTAATATACGTTCTGTGAACTCCATTCACAAAAAGCTCACTGGCTATCTTTATCCTTGCATATATCAATTTGAAAAAAAACCGCAGAAACCAATGTCCATTTTCTTAATTTTAATTGTAGGTGATCACCGGCACATAACTGATTCAACAGGAGACACTGAATATGACTCCAGGCCTATTTAGAAGGTGTTTATTTCTTTCATGATCATGGACTTCACGTTGTCGTCAAACCCTAGAATAGACAAGGGTCTTCTACACTTATCAATCCGTAGGTATACACGTTTAAGAACTAGCAAATTATTGGGGTTCATTAAAGCTTTCCAGAAAGGACAGCACTCTTCCACTGACCCACTCCACCGATACGTGGCGGCTAGACTATCTGAATGTATCTATCTTGCCTCATTGATAGTGATCATCAGGTAAAGTATTGTCTCTCCTTATGTTCAAAATGAGTATTGGAGGAAAATAGGTGGTTATCTGAGGGGGAGTTAGCGGTTCGTCTGTATGGAAACCTAATGCACTCCGAATATACTTTTTCGATGGCTTGACTTACCTGACTGAGCATAGAGACTACCTGTTAAGATGACTATATCCTAGCGTTCCACTTTTACCATTAAAAAAAGAGAGTACGTCAGTGGCAAAGTGGTTAGGACTCTCGCCGACTATGCACATGGTCCGAGGTTCGATTCCCTGCCAAGGCACACTTGATATCTATGGTCGGCCAGCAAAATTCAGGCTACCGATATCACATGCTGAAAATTACATACTTGTACCAAAAATACTGAATGGTTTCAAGCTAATAATAATAAAAAAAAAGTTTCTAATAAAAATCATCCTTTAATTCACCTGAACGAATTTTAAGTTAGTCTGCACACAACACAGTAGATTGTGCAGTTGTAACGACGGGTATCATTATATATCTACTTACTCTTACAGATCTATTCAACCGAGTATCACACAGATAGCCGTTCATTTGAATCAAGTCGAACAGTGACTTCTCTGTTTGTCTTGTCTTCATCAACACCAGTAAGTTCATGTGAACTAGGTCAATAACTGAGATTTTGTAATTTCGCTTTGTTTACAAGCTCCAGACAAGTGAATAGTCACAAACGCTTATTGTATGTATGTCTCGAAAGCAAAACATGCATCCAAAGCCCGAGATGTTGAATTTCTGGTTAGCGAGGCATACCTTCACGATTCTGAAAGCATCAGTGTGCATTTGGCTGTCTGGTTTTCACAGACTGAGATCACCAGCGACGGTCAAAGAGTTAGGCGAAGGTGGTGAGAAGAGATCAAGATCTCAAGATTACTTTTAGTGAAATAGAATCAAAAAGAAATGTAGGTGTCTGATGAACGGTAGAATTTGATGTTCTCATAAGACCACGTGAGCAGCTCCTACACCCCGACTGCTAAAATCATCGAAGTTAACTTTATCCTAAGTAACCTGAAATAAAAAAGAAGCACACAATGTTTGTCTTATTTCCTCCATATAGTTATCTTCCTTGAAATTTACATTTCACTGCAAATCACATGATACGAAAATCTCGTGTTTGCGAAGAAGCATCAACCCACAGTTGAGAAGATGACATTTACAAACGCGTAGTGGTAGCACGGGATCTATAACTGAATTTTCACATGCCTCCAAACATCAAGTTTTATAAAGTTTTCAAAATATTAGACAGTATATTACCAAACTGATACTTTCAAATAGGCCCACTATCTGTTAATTAACAGATCCTGCCTATTTTTGATTAGACACCAGCCAATCAGTAACTAGTGTATGGTGTGTCTGGCTAGTTCTTTATTTGGTGCAGACTGAATTCTATCAGTCAAGCTTGCAAGGTTGCAGATACGCCTAGCTGATGAATGTCAACTAGCACGAAACCTAGATTCAAGGCATCCTGCCGACTGCCTCCAACCATTTAAGATCCTGCCTATAAATATTCTTGATTTTTCAAAATAAGACTCGGATTTTACCATCTTTCAGTTTTACAGCTCAAGGATTGTGAACTTTTAAAAATTGATAGTACATTCATTCTCCTGCAGTTTGTTTTATTGTATACTTTAGGAGTGTAATAAGACGCAGTTACCTAGGAGACTAGAACAACGGAAACAAAACACGAAGAGTTCAACAAAGAGGCTGTTTTTTACCAATTGATTTTGATTCACGGAAAATACCCATCTAGACATGAATAATAAGAAGTACAAAGTTTTGCGAAGAGTCTCTGTTCTCCGAGGAATTCATTCATCACTTATATTACAATTATTTTGTGTGTGTGTGTGTGTACTTTAGGATTGTCACACAAAAATAAAATAAAAATTAGTTAGGGTTACTTTTTATGTCATTAAAATGTTTCTAAAATGTGATGAATGGTTAAAATTGTAACTAGGGAGGTGAAAATCGGTAAGTATTGACAAGCTTTACGTAATATGAAATAAGATGTTAATGGAGACACATGTCCAAGAAAAACATTACGTAATAGGTAGAGAGAGAGTAAATAAAGGGTTAGTTAAGAAGAAGATGTTATTAAGATGCAATAGGAAAATTCAAAAACAAAAAAAAAAAGAAAACAAAACATTATTAACAGAGTAGTAGTCGAACTTGGAATTATATCCAAGGTAGAAGGAGGAAGTGGGGACTTTTATGCTGTGTGCATAAATCAGGGTCTTCTATCTGGATCGCTAAGGCCTCTTCAGCAATGCAAAGTATGCAGAAGCTAATTGTTTTCAAGAGGCTACTTTTGACTATGTAGATGACTTTGAATGAAGTATGCGTGCATACTGAGTGACCAGTGTGGACTATATATGTTCACTCTTTATTGATCCATATATATATATATATATATATATATATATATATATATATATATATATATATAGATCACTTTCAAAGATGCGTGTGCTGAGATGGAATGACCAGTTCTGTTACAAGGTGTTCAACTATCGAACTCCATACACGGCCACTAGTATATTTCTGTAAACACCTTTTTGGATAGGATAGGCGTCGAATGACCAATGTACCTAACTTCATAAGAACAGTTGAACACAGAAGTGATTAGATACAAAAAGTAGATTATCCAGCCAATTCTACTATCATGCTAACAACTTTGTGTATTTCTACCAACTTGGATTTGGTGTATTTGCTTTTCTAACTACTTGAAAGTGGTGTATTTCATTCTAACTCCTAGATAATTTCATATTTTTCTTCATTTCTTTGTTCATGCTGATTACAACTCATTCACGCACTCAACAAATTATATATCTTATATTTTTTATTCCTTTAAGTTCCCAGTGGAACATAGGGCTTCAGGCTAGAGGCTTGAAGTTCCTGTAGCAGTGGTGTTTATTTTTACGGGATGGGGTTGCTAGACGCCTCATGCCCAACCTTCCCTCTTTACCAGTCTTATTACTAGCTTAGCAAGGTAAATGAGTGCGTAGGCGGCCAGGGATCGAACCCTGAACCACATGCGTGGTCGGCGACCATTCTACCACTATGCCAACGACTCATATATATATATATATATATATATATATATATATATATATCGTTACTTTACTCCAATACACTTACGCAACTCCTCTTACACGCATTGATCAATATTAACTGACAATTATGTTTGTAACAGTTCATCTCTTTTACTACTACTAGCCTTTCTCATGAAAAAATAAACCGTATACAAATGCGACTGACTGACTGACTGTACAGCTAAAATAAAAGCAGGCAAAATAATTCATCGAAAAGAGCCGGTTTCGTTGAACCACATGTTTTGTTTTCATCAATGTCTGAAGAGATTTATTGACTGAATGATTCGAAATTCGAATAAACTGTGTAATATCTAAGATGTAATATCGATGAATGCAAGCTGATATAGCCCCAGTATTGCCTCATACAGTACACATGATGAATAGTCATGTATTCGCCTCCTATTTAAAATGATTTATGAAAGATTTACTGTCATCTAGCCTTCCTTCATAATAAAAACACCTAGTTTGTACCACATACAATTATTGATCACTGCATAGTTTTCGACAGAAGAGTGAAAAAATAGGCGGAATGACATTTAATTTTACAAGATATTTATAACTAACTATCTTTGACCTTAAATTTGTTAAGTATGTATGACAAATTTTGAAAAAAAAAGTGAAATAGTACCCGTTCGTTTTATTTTACCAATCTTGCATTTTAAAGACACTGGTATGACTGAAGCGAAATGTGGCTGACAACGTGATATAGGCATTAGTGTGGTGCACTGAATAGTTGCAAGATATATGCATGAAAAGAGGGAAGGAAGCTAAATGACTGCGTAACGGACACTTATTATGGGGAAAACACCATTATATTTACACATTCATATCCACATTGTATTTCGGCTTGGTCCAAGGAAAATAGGTTGTTCTAATTGGTTGGTGATTGGCCCAAGGTTAAAAACGTTGTCCAATGAGGTTATTCCATGTCCACAACGTAATGTTAATCCAGATTTGAAGAATATACACTTCAACCTTTGCAGCAGCCACTGACTTAATATGTTGACTTTAGTTTCAGCCCCTACATCATGCCATATTTGTACTGACCGACTGGTATTTAATAATAATAATAATAATGATAATAATAACAGCTTTATTCCAAACAGTACTTGTGGTACAGGTATGGAATTTTCAGCGTGCATTACAGTATATTGCATCTAATTACCTCATAAATTTTATAAGATTTTTACAATCAAAAAAAAAATAAATAAATAAACAGTGTAGCGTTTAAAATTTCAAACAATGCACCACAGGACATGAAATATAAAGTTGATGTGTGAATAGAAGATGAGAACAACAATGTAATAGTAACGAAGAAAGGAAAACAAAAACTAATGGCAACTATTTGTTCGAGTTCCGCAGTGAGTTGATCGTGTTATACCTAACGACTTTCTCATCACATAACAGCTGTGCTAAATAAGGTATTGTGGAGTTTTGTACTTGGTAGTCCTAGCATATAGCCAGCCAGCCTCCTATAGCTGCTTCTAGTTCTACCAGAGAGCTGCCTATGTAGAGGATCCTCGGAGTCTGACAATATAGTATTCGCTAGTTTCTTACATGACATTATATGTCTATCCACAATAGTGTTAACCAGTTAGTTGGTTCAACGATATCCCACTTGCCCTCCGTACTAACGGCTTTTAGTGGCTGACCGTCTCAGCGAAGCAAAATCTTCATTAAATAGTCCAGGAAGGATCAATGGGGAGCAGTAAACATGGATGTGTGGAATACAAGAATTGACAAACTGAGAAAGCAAAGACTGCTTTATACCAGTAGGTTAAAATCCCGATGCCCTGAAGTCAAATCACTGAGATTTCTTTCTCAGTATAACAGTTTAGTTAAAAAGAAAATTTAAAAGAAAACTATGCTATGCAGAATGCATTTTTTTTTGAATACAAACTTAATTTTCACGGTGCATCTAATATCATCAAATCAATGTGTACTGTGATGACGAGCTGCCTACAATGCTGGCCACATTGCAAACTTGACTGATAGAATTCAGTCTGCACCAAAGAAAGTACTAACCAGACACATTACACAAGTTGCTAACTAGTGTTCAATCGCAGTATCCTCTACAGTCCTACAGGAGGTCAATCGCAAGCCCGAATAGCTCATCGGTGGTAACGTCTCTGACAAACTGCAGTACTCACTGGATGACATTGGTTCGAATCACAAAAGGGACATGAGTTTTTTTTTTTTCAATGTGGTTGCAGATACGCCTTGCTGACTGATGGTGAGTAAGTGTCAACAAGCAGGAAACCTAGGTGCGAGGCTTTCTCTGGCCAATTGCCTCCAACCATCTAATATAAACAATTCAAAATGCATCATAATAGTGAACCTTGTTAGAGTGTGGTAGCCACATTGCAAACCTGACCGACAGAATTCAGTCTACACCAAAACAAACAACTAGACACATCACAATACTTACTGGTTTCCAATCAACGCTTAATTTTGCATATGACTACTGGTAATCTTATTCATTGCGGTCATTTTTCACCTTATACAAATGTTGTGATTATTATAAGTTATGTGAGAAGTTCATGTAACTTGAAGGTAGTTCTCGTGTATTCTGAACATCAAATACGCTTGGTAGTGAGCTGATTAATTTTGCATGACAATTTCTATGAGTATACAACCAATGAACTATTTGACTGCGTTTTGAATTCATCACAGGCATGAACAGAATCTAAGCAACACCAGCTATTGTTACTCGAGTGATACTAAATGCAAACTATAGTGAAGTGTATAATATGTATATACTGACAGAATCAATGTCGAGAAAAGTTGTCTTTTCGTAAATTTTTTTAATAATCTCTATTGCATCAGATTTACTCAATGCGGCAAGATGAACTTCGAGTCATGATGAGCGTATTATTGTCGTCAGATTTCTATATTTGTGTTATTGGTTTACTGAAAAAAATTAAACCTTTATTATTATTATTATTATTATTATTATTATTATTATTGTATCCTTTAGTTCCTAGAGGAACATAGGGCTTCAGCTGCGCACCTCCATTGCCTTCGGTTTCCTGACAACTTTTTCACCCTGCTCCAGGTCTGTTCACATGCTTTCATCTCCTCCTCGCATGACCTCCTCCAAGTCACCCTTGGACGACCAACTCGCCGCCTCCCTTTCGGGTTCCACTCGAGCAATGGTTTGTCCAGTGATGTCACTTGATGGTTTCCTCAGCGTATGGCCAATCCATCTCCATTTCTTTCTGCCTATTTGTTTCACAATCGGTTCCTGATTGGTTCGCTCATTGCCAGAGATCCCTGTTGCTGGTCTTTTCTGGCCATCTGATCTTGAGTATTGAGCAGAGACAGCTGTTAATGAAGGTTTGAAGTTTGTTTGAGATGCTCTTTATGACTCGCCAAGTCTCTGATCCGTATAGTAGCACTGACTTCACATTGGAGTTGAAAATCCGGATCTTATTTTCATTTTCAAGCTGAGTGCTGTTGACCTCCACACAGATTTGAGAGTAATGAAAGCTTGTCTTGCTTTTCCGATTCTGGCTTTGATGTCCTCGTCAGTTCCGCCTGTAGTTGAGAGGATGCTTCCCAGGTAGGTGAAGGAGGTTGTTTCTTTCAGGTTCTTCCCATTTATGCTGATTGTTGTCTGTTGTTGTTGTTGATGTTGGCTAGGAATCTTCATCGCCTCTGTTTTATCTATGTTCACGTGAAGTCCTATCTTTGATGCTTCTTCTGCCAACTTGTTACTTTTCACTTGCATATCTTCCAGTTTATGGGAAATCAGACATATATCATCATCGGTGAAATCCAGATCCTCCATGTCTTTCGTGTCAGTCCATATATACACATGTACAGCTTCAACAATACACCTCCACTTTCTTCTATTTTCTGCAATACTCCTTAGCTGGGTCGACGATTGACCATAATCTCTCATCTCCTCCTCCCTGCAATTCACACGATCTCCTCCATCACCGACGACCCACTCGTCGGTCCCATTTGGATTCCACTCGAGCACTGACCTGGCGCGTGATGTCATTCAACGGTCTCCTCTATGTACGCCCGATCAATCCATCTCCACTTTCTCCTACATATTTGTTGAGCAATCGGCTCTCTCTCTCTCTCGGTTGGTTTGTTTGTTCCACTGCATAGTTTCTTGTTACTTATTCTTTGTAACCGGTCATTTGATCTTCAGTATGGAGCCGGCAAGTGAAGGTGTCGCAGCTGTTGATAAAGTTCGTCACTAGCCGTTGGGATTACTTACTTCCATGACGTCAATGCCAAATTTCTGACCCGTATGAGAAGCACTATCTAACCTGATATTGGTATTGAAAAATCCGAGTCTTGCTGAGAAGATTTCCAAACTGGTTTCAGGGTTGATGAAGGTGAATCTTGCTTGTCCTCCCGATTCTGACCGGCTGGCTACCTTTGACATCTTCATGCGTTCCACCTGTAGTTGAAACAGTGTACTGCAACCAAGATAAATGAAGTAGGTAGTCTCTCCATAAATCCCTTCTGTTGATGGTGATTGGTGCTGGTTGTTTTCCTGTGTGGTGGTGGTTGGTTATCTTCATCACCCCCACCGTCTTCTCCATGTTCACCTGGATGGATGCAGTTCTGTCTTCGTTGGTATTTTGTTGGTTTTCGCCTGTAAGTCTTGTAGTTTGTGTGACACTAGGCATATAGCTGTTATAACTGTAGGGAATTCAAGGAAGACGTTTTCACCTTGCTCTGTCTGCGCCTGAACTAATCTGCCTATCTGCTCGTCGTACCTTCCGACTTAGTAAAGCACGCAAATATCAAAAGACAAAGGCTGGACTGTGACTGTGTATTGAAGTGCAACAACGATAAAGAAAGCCATGGTATTTATACATTTTACAACAATATGGACAGCTAACAGCATTTGAAATAATTGATCTTAATAGCCAATAACAAAGTGCGTGAGAGATGATAATATACCATATATACAAGATTGACAGTCAGTAACAAAATGTGTGAGAATGATAATATACCATATATACAAGATTAACAGTCAATACCAAAATATGTGAGAATGATGATATACCATATATGCAAGATTAACAGTCAATACCAAAATATGTGAGAATGATGATATACCATATATGCAAGATTAACAGTCAATACCAAAATATGTGGGATCCTATCAATAGCCCTGATAAATACTTGTAGTGAATTCATGGTGGAAACTGATTGTTTTAGAAAAGAAATTTAAAGAAGAAAAAAATTATTTCAAATATTGCGACACTGTTCACTGACGACTCTCGGCAATGATGCCATAAATGTAAAAAGTATAGGCTTTGAAATAATGAAGTTTATGGAAGGTAACTAAGTTATGCTGTTACAACAGAAGACAAGGGTCAGGCAACAGATCGTTTATTAAGGAAGTCAACACATATTTAATAGATTTTCATGTACATTATTATTATGGATTATTGTTAGTAGAGAAATACAGCCTTCTGATTGGTGGTTGTTTTTCACAGAAAGTTAACCTTGCATCTCTTTGTGACTGTTTCTTGAATGTCAGATCATCATCTATATGTGCTAACTGTATCCGCCTACGCAAAGCCTTTGTTCTCATTTTCCTCACGATCAATAATGGGGACATAGAGATTGAGGTAAATTACTGTCCACCAATTTTGACTAACAGCCAACTCCCACCACAATGCGATCAAATGTAGGTGTAATTATTTTGATTTGGTTCATTTAATTGACAAATTTCCATTGTCTTTCTAGACAGAATCTTCAGTACAAGCTTTCGTGTGATGAAATGCATTTGTTTGAATTGTTTCTCCATGAATGATGATATATTTGTATCTCCTGACTCAACAGTCATTATTGTGATTGACTGCTAATTTACATCTCTAATAGTCACTTTCATTCACCTGAAATTTGAACTTTCTTGTCATGTGATTCATTTCATGTTAGTTGGTAAATGCGATCTGTAGTAATCTGTAGTGTGTTTGTTAGTCGCTGGTTGATTATTCATCTCTGAATACCGACCAACTGGGCTTCTGGAAATCGCCTGGCATTTTACTTTCAGTGTGTTGCCTTTGTTTAAAATATCTACATTCTCCCACTGATGAAACTCGTGTCCATGACTGTCTATATGCATTGATTGATATGGGAGGATATATATTGTGCTTTGTCACAGGTAGTTTATATTCTTCGTTGTTGATTCGAAGGGGACGTCCACGTTGACCAGTGTAGTGTTCATTGTAGTTTGTGCAACTTATTTGATGAATGGTATTTATCTCTTGTTTTATTTTGGTGTTGGGTCATTTTGACTGGACAATACTGAGTGAAGTGATTGTTGTGGTCAGTTGACATGTGTGCTGTGTCCATTCGTAATGCTCTTAGTATTTCAGCCGTTAGTTATCTCAGAAATATTTCATTATGAGTTGTAAGGATGATTTCTTGTCGGTATTTCGATTGGAGTTCGAACATTTCTTTGTGATGTAACTGTACGAGGGTATTCATTCCTCTTGAAGACAGTTAGTAGATATTCTTGTCTTCTCCTTATCACTAGAGTGCTACAATGTGTTTGAACTCTTTCAATCAATGTTTGAACAGTTTCTTCATGTGAGTAATTGGATTGTTGATGTTATAGTTGAGTATTTAATTTGTATATGAATGTGTGAGCGTGTGTGTGTGTGTGCGTGTCTGTGTTGATTTTCCAGCACACTTGAGTTTTCGAATTTCCTCCGTTGGTTATCTTGATTAAAACATTTGTTAAAGTGATTTTGTTGTCTCAATTGAATATTCAAGTGTTGCGTAGTAGGGATTTGGTTGAATGGTTACACGATTTCATCATGAGCTGAAATTAGTTAGAGGACCATTGGAAAACCTGCATGGAGTACTGGGCAGCTGTTTCGTCAGCCTAGTTCGTGACTCTTCATCAGTATTCAGTCAGGTCGGGTGTGAGGAAAAATACTCGCCGAAGACATTGGCTAGCTATGTCTTGAATTGCTATGTCGTGAAATGGTAGAAGTCAGAATTCATGGGCCGTTAGATCGGGTCACAGTGGGTTAATGGTATACGAGCTCGCTATATTTGTAACCAGAAGGTCCTGGGTTCGAACCCTGGCGGTGGGTGCTTACTGATGAAGAGTCCCAAACTAGGACGGGGGAAACAGCTGTCCAGTACTCCCTGTGGCAGGTTTTCCAATGGTTCTCTAACACCAATGTCAGCTTATGATGAAATCCTGAATTGAATGTGTTGAAGTATGATATTGATTCATTTGTGGGTGTGTATTCCGAATCAGAAGGCAATCACAATAATGACTGTTCGTCAGCAGATACAAATATATCATCATTCATGGAGAAAAAATTCAAACAAATGCATTTCATCACGCTAAAGCTTGCACTAAAGATTTTGTCTAGAAGGGAAATTGAAATTTCTCAATTAAATGAACCGACTTAGAGAACTGAACCAAACAAATCAAAATCATCCCCAACTGAACTATAAATCTCCTCTATTATTTCTATTTCGCCAATGATCTTCCTGATTGCAGTGGATTGGATAATGCGACAGACAACGGTCAACGAGGAAACAGGCATAAAACGGACTCACATAAAAACAACTTCGAGGATCTGGACTTCGCCCGCGATGATCATATATGTCTGATTTCCCACAAACTGGAAGATATGCAAGTGAAAAGCAACAAGTTGGCAGAACAAGCATCCACAGAAGATAGGCCTTCAGGTAAACATGGAGAAAACAGAGGTGATGAAGATTCCTGACCAACACCAACAGCAACAACTACAACAGACAGCATTCAGCTGGCATAAATGGGAGGAACCTGAAAGAAACAACCTCCTTCAACTGCCTATCCACCTACATGGGAAGCATCGTTTCAACTACAGGCGGACGGAACTGACGAGGATAACAAAGCAGCGAGGAGCGGGAAAGCAAGACAAGCTTTGACTACTCTCAAGTCTGTGTGGAGGTCAACAGCACTCAGCATGGAAATGAAAATACGATCTGGATTTTCAACTCCAATGTGAAGTCAGTCAGTGCTACTCACTATACGGATCAGAGACTTGGCCAGCGCGTCATAAAGAGCACATGAGACGAACTACAGACCTTCATCAACAGCTAGTTGTCTTCGCTCAATACTCCGCTCAAGATCAGATGGCCGGCCGGCCGGCCAGAAAAGATCACCAACAAGATGGGATCTCTGGCAATGAGCGAACCAGCCTAACCCTGCAGGAACCGATAGTGAAACAAACAGGCAGGAAGAAATGGAGATGGATTGGTTGGCTATACTCTGAGAAAGGAAACCATCATGTGAGTGACATCACTAGGCAAGCCATCGCTCGAGTGGAACCCGGCCGAAAGGGAAGCGGGCGGCGTGTTGGTCGTCAGTGTGAGGGTGACTTGGAGTGGAGGAGGTCATGTGAAGAGGAGATGAAAGCATGTGGGCAGACTTATAGCGGGGTGATAAAGTTGGCAGAAAACTGAAGGCAATGGAGACGCGTGGTTGAAGCCGTATATTCCTCTAGGAATTAAAGGATATAATAATAATGATAATATAATAATAATTATTTCAAAGCGTAATTATCCCTCGTCAACTATGAGTGCTAATTGCAATAATTAAATCATCTAGCATGTTATATGACAGCGTTGAAAAGAGCAGACTTAATTAATTTAAATGATAGTGATTATAGGGAATAAAAAATAACGCAGAATAGAATAAAACCAATCTGTCCTTGTCACAGTTTTTTTCTTCCTTACTGAAATGTATTTATTTATTTGTTTATCTATCTATTTATCTTTGGAGACATTAATTTTCACTGACTGCTTCGTTACACCGACGCCAGAAAAAAACAGACTCTTTTCTTTTCCGGTGGTATATGAACATATATATGTATACACATATGTGTTACATATGAAATTGTCTCAAATGTTTTAGCGCCAAAACTACTTGTATCACCAGTAGTAGCCTTGTAATACTACCGTCTGTCTGACAATAAAATTATTATTCCAGTTGTTTTACCTGGTTTGTTGTTACAACAAGATAAGCAGGAGAGCAGAGAATATTTATTAAAAAATTTTTTTCAGTCTAATAATGTATTGAGTTGTTTGAGTACGATATGCGCTGGCATTCAGTAAGGAATGCTATTTAGTGTGTAATAATCTACGACGACGACGACGACAACAATCTGCAACATTTTCAAGTAGCACTACATACTACTGATTGATTGAGATGAGTAGTTGTTATATACTATTCATAGTATTCACCGCTTAGCAGTCTGCTCCGTCCTCCTTTATTGCTAGCTGTGAGACCTGGCCATTGAGAGTGGAAAACATGAAACGGTCGGCTAGCTGTCTTTGGTCATAGGTGCCTGTGTTCTATATTTCGTGTGAAGTGGCATAAGAAGGTGAGCAATATTGAGGTTAGCTGTCTGTCGAGTGCTAGGTAAGGAGAAGGGGAAATCAATAGACAACTCTGTGAAATTACACCGATTGAGATGGTTATGACATCTGTCACGCATGACTGCCTGACTAGCCATCGCCTTCCTCGACCAATGGGCAACTTTAACTGACATTGGGTCAAGATGGGAAAGAGCTAGCGATGGTCAAACTAAAACATGACTTCATTAGTCAGTGAAATCCACAACAGTCATGTAGGAAGGTGTAGACTTCCTGCTTGGAGTCTTCGGGACGATAAAATCCAATGGATGGAGACAGTTGGTGTTATTGCCCAAAATCGTTCTCCATGATGTCACAGATCCATCCGCTCCTTGTAACTTATAATATCCAATAAAACTATATGATTCTTCGATATTACATTACTTTTTGTCTCATACTTCTGTTTACTGTCTCTGTTTTGCATTTCTTTTACTTTCTTCTCTTGCTTTTTGTGCTACATGGAGGGAGTGTGGCGACTCGAACTGCTGCACATCGGTGCAAAGTTCTATGTTGAAGCTAGTCAGTCAGTCAGACTTATAGTATTTATGATATCAATCAGAGACCACACGATGGGGTTTTCAAAGGAAACTATGTTTGAGAAAATTCACCCCTCGAACTGTTGTACATTGCAAATTACTAAACTAAATTGGCTATTTTAGGTGAATTTCATATATGCCTTATATAAGGATAACATTGGTGTGAAAAGAACTAACATCGTAATCAAGTCTGATTGGTGCGCTACAATTGCATAATTACATAAAACTCTCATTTGTCTGGGTTTTTTTACCACGAAGTTTTGGAAATTATTGCAATCCGTTTACTTTCGAACACTAAACCTGTGGATATAATCATGTTGACTACTAATGCCTATAACTAACTGTTTGGCATTTTGTGACTTTTTAACACTAACTCATATCTGTAATTGTGTACATTGTTGGATTTATATGTTCAATTTGGCCCAAGTCAGTGAGTCTATGCTTTTGGTATCATTTTAGTTAACTGTGCTTAACCGTGTGGCATGTTGTTGTATTGTATTGTTTTTGTCGCTTTTTACCCTTTTTGCTGTGAATTATTTTCCTTTTACTGGTGTTGTTCTGATTGTTTTATTCCTTGTTTTCCGATTTTAAAGGGAGTAACCCAAAAGGTCGCTTCTCTCTAAACTTTATCTTAATGTAACAATTCCTTTCTCAGGCGTGAGGCTAGCAACCCTACCCTGTAAACAAAGTTGCTACAGAAACTTCAGCACGATAAATCTCTTTGCACCAAGAGAAAAAGTCTGTGTGGGGATATGGAACGTCCGCACTATGTACGAGATTGGCGAAGCTACCCAGGTCGCATACGAGATGAAAAATTACGGAATCGAAATACTGGGAATATGTGGAAGCAGATGGAACGGGAATGGACTCACCAAATTGTCAACGGGAGGGTCAGTGATCTACTATGGTCACCCAGATGATAACCACACGCACACTGAAGGCGTGGCTATCATGATGTCACCAACGGCAACAACGGCCCTGATGCAATGGGAGACGATCTTATCCAGGATAATGACCGCCAGATTCAACTATAAAGGAGAGAAAGTGTCAATTATACAATCTTATGCACCCACAAACAACGCAGACCTCGAAAAGAAAGAAGAATTCTATAGACAACTACAGGCAGCAATGGACAATACTCCAGCTGGCGACATGAAAATACTAATGGGAGACATGAACGCCAAACTAGGACCAAACAACACAGGAAGGGAACTCATCATGGGTAGAGAAGCTTTCGGAGAAATGAATAAAAAAAGGAGAACTCTTCGCTGACTTCTGCGCCTTCAACGAACTGGTGATTGGTGGCAGCGTATACAAACACAAAGATATCCACAAGGCTACATGGGTGTCACCGGATGGGCAAACCAAAAACCAAATCGACTTCATCTCAATCTCAAGGAAGTGGAGGCGCAGCCTAATGCACACAAAAGCAAGAAGAGGACCAGACGTTGGCTCAGACCACTATCTCATACAAGGGACAATCTAAATCAAATTAAGAGCTTTCAGGGAAACAGGAGCTGCGAATAGACCACAAGCCAAGTTGAACACTCAAAAACTGAAGGACTAGGATACAAAAGACATCTCCATTGCCGAGACACAAATCAACACTGGCGAAGAGGTCAGCGTCGAAAAGCACTGGGACAACTTGAAAGCGGTGTTGAGTCAAACCTACATGGAAGTTCTAGGCAGAAAAAAGAGACAGGACAAACAGTGGCTCACTATGAACACTTGGAAACTAATAGAAGAGAGAAGGACAGTGAAACAAAAGATTATCCAGTGCACCGACGAGCAACAAAAACAGGAGCTGAATGGAAGCTACAATACACTGAACAAAAGAGTGAAGAAGAGTGCCAGGGAAGACAAAAGAAAATATTATGAAGCCATGATCAATGAAGCAGAACAAGCTGCAGTGAAGGCAAAGGTGACCTCACCACACTCTACCAAACAACTAGGAACCTATCGGGCAAACGTTCGACGTAGATTAAGCCAGTGAAGGATGACAATGGAAAGTCGATCACCAAAGAATTAGAGCAGAGGAAACACTGAGCTGAACACTTCAAAAGACTTCTGAATCGACCGCCACCTACAACGCGCCAAACAATACCAACAACGGAAGCACAACTACCAGTGAACATCCACCTCCCGACGAAATCAGATGTCCTGAATGCAATCAAGATGCTAAAATCTGGGAAAGCACCAGGACCAGATGGAATCTCAGCAGAAGCTTTGAAAATGGACCCAGAGACAACAGCGGACTTGTTGACGCCACTGCTGGAGAAGGTGTGGAAAGAGGGCAAAGTACCCGAGGATTGGAAGAACGGATACTTGTACAAACTACCAAAGAAAGGAGACTTAAGTCAACGCAAAAACTGGCGTGGAATTATGCTTCTGTCCATTCCAAGCAAAATACTGAGCCGAATCATCCTGGAGAGAATCAAACACGCCAATCTGGATGAAAAACTTCAACCGGAACAGGCTGGATTCAGGAGAAACAAGTCATGTATTGATCAAATCGCCACTCTACGGATCATCATTGAACAAAGCTTGGAATGGCAGTCACCTCTCTATCTCAACTTCATCGACTTTGAAAAGGCCTTCGACAGCGTCGATCGAGAGGTCATTTGGAAACTACTTCGCTACTACGGGGTCCCATCGACAATTATACATCTCATACAACCGGTTCCCTTTATTAGTTTGAAGAGAGAAAGAACGAACATGTTCGCAGGATAATACGAGCTCGTTTTATTTCGTGGATACTCATCAACTGCATACATCCTAAACAAAATCAAATTATAAGTTTCAAAAAAGTTTTGGAACATACTTTTTCATAATTACTTGGAGTTATAAATAGAAGGTATAAGAAACATAATTCCGGAATTTGATGTAGGTAGACAGATTATTCAGTGTCAAAAAAACTAATTATATATAGTGGAATTAGATAAGAGGGTTTAGAGTTCAAATTACTATTGGGAAACGCAGATTGGTTCGAGGCATATTATAGGGTCAAGGTCAGAGAACAGAGTGAATTTACACATGTGGTGGAGAGTTTAAGAGGGTGGGGGTGAATAGTGAAGTAAGTAACAAAAAACAAAAATAAATAGATAAAATAGGATTAGGGTTACCAGGGTAGTGAAAGATTAGTCACACTATCTTTCTGTGTACAGAGGTCTGGTCGAAGTCTCTTGATAGCGATGGCTTCTGCGAAACGAAGTAGCCATGGGTTTCTTTGCGTATTGATTATTTTGAAGGCATGGCTGATTTCTACTGTGTGTCCTGTGTCAATTAAATGTCTGGCGATTGCACTCGATAACACTTTTCTTCCTTTTGTATGGAGGCTCTTAGGAATGTGCTCAGAAAATCTAGTAGATGCTCTCCTCTCAGTCCTTCCTATGTACTTGCTTCCGCAGGTGCACGTGAATTGGTAAATGCAGTTGGAGTTGACGTGAGTAGGGTACTCATCTACTTTTGACTGGGTTAATGAGCACACAGTGTTGTGAAATAGGATCAGTCTGGCAGCTGGAAATGTTCTTTTTAATGCACTTGAGATTCTTTTTTGTGTTCTTGTGGATACGTCTTCACCTTTGTAGGCTAGGCAGATGAAAACTGGTTTCTTTTCAACGGTGTCGGGTTTCGGTTTGTGGGTTTCCTCATTTCTATACTTTAATATGAACTTTCGGGGATATCCATTCTCGATGAGGTTCTTTTCGATGACGGCAAGTTCTTCTTCAATAGTGTCTTCCGAACATATTTCTTTGGCTCTGCTGAAGAGCGTTTTTACTAGACCTCGTTTGTAGCTGGTTGGGCAAAAGCTGTGATAATTTAAGTATTGACCAGTCCAGGTTTCTTTCCTGTAGATAGATTTTTGAATCGTCCCGTCGTTTCTTCTTTTTATGTTGACATCAAGGAAATGGAATTGGTTGTTTTTTTCGTAGTCGATTGTGAATGCAATATTGGGATGAGCTGCATTGAGTTTCTCAAACATTGCGAACGCGTGTTCTATATCATTGCAGACTACGAACGTGTCGTCGACATATCTGCAGTAATAGGTGGTTCTATCTATTTCTTTTTTCATTCGAGTCTGTTCAAGATGAGCCATGAATATGTCAGCAAGAACAGGACCCAAAGGTGAACCCATAGCCACCCCGTCAATCTGCCGGTACAGCTGATTGTTGAATCGGAATTGAATATTCTTTGTGCATAGAAGTAGCAATTTTCGTAGCTCGTTTTCTGGAAGAGGAAGTAGTTCGGACTGTTGGCATATGATTTTAACCGTTTCTTCGATGGGTATGTTGGTAAACAGTGAACAAACGTCGTATGACACGAGAAGTCTATCCGAAATATCGAGTTGATCTAATTCTTGTGAAAACTGAAAAGAATCTTTGATACTGTGAGTTGCCAGCTTTTTTCGAATGGGTTCCAGCTTTTGGGCCAACCATCTGGCCAGTTTGTGACATGGTGATTTCACCATTGATATTATAGGTCTCATTGGTACATCACTTTTGTGAACTTTGGGTTGACCGTACATGACTGGCACACGCGAACCCCTTGGTTTAAGGTCGTTGTAGGTGCTGTTGTCTATTAGCCCTTCTTTAAGTAGTCCTTTAAGGTGCTTGTTTACTTTGTTTTCGAAGGCCGTTGTTGCTTCTTTTTTTGACGTATCAACTTGGAATCTTATTGTATCATCGAGAATGGTATTCATTTTCGAGATGTAGTCTCGGCGGTTCATTATTACGACACCTGAACCTTTGTCCGGTTTGAGAATGACGATGTTTTCATTGTTTCGTAGGTTTTTTATTGCTGTTCTGTGTTCTTTAGTAAATAATTTTGAGTGTGCTGGAGGAGAAATCTGATATTGTTCTGCAATATCGATCATTTTGGACTTAAACCAGACTCTTTTATCCTCGTCTATGGGTTTTAGGTCGGAAAGTTGACTGTATAAATACTCAAACTGCGTTTCTGTATCGATTCTGTTGATAAACGAGTTTGGTACGTGATACTTAAATCCTAAGGACAGAGCTTCAGTTTCAATTTTATTAAGTTTCACATCTGATAAATTGTATATGTATTTTTCTGGGCACTGTGGAAATTCTTCTTGTAGTTGTTCAACTACTAAAGATTTTCTGAGCTTCTTTCCATATGAGTTCGCTGTTTGCGTTTGTAAATCTTGCATGAAGTTAATGAACTTTATACGACACACTAAATTAAGGCTTTCCAGTAGACTGTCGAATTTCACTAGATTTGACCTTAGAGCGGTGATGTGCTTTTGAGATGAGTCGATATGTGATTTAGTGATTCGGCGCAGGTTCTTTAAAGTTGGAGGTAGTAATTTGAACTCTAAACCCTCTTATCTAATTCCACTATATATAATTAGTTTTTTTTGACACTGAATAATCTGTCTACCTACATCAAATTCCGGAATTATGTTTCTTATACCTTCTATTTATAACTCCAAGTAATTATGAAAAAGTATGTTCCAAAACTTTTTGAAACTTATAATTTGATTTTGTTTAGGATGTATGCAGTTGATGAGTATCCACGAAATAAAACGAGCTCGTATTATCCTGCGAACATGTTCGTTCTTTCTCTCTTCAAATTATACATCTCATCCAACAATTATACGACAATGCTGCATGCCAAGTAATCCACAACGGGAAACTTACGGAAGCCTTCGAAGTGAGGACGGGAGTGAGGCTGAGCTGTCTACTATCGCCAATGATCTTCCTGATTGCAGTGGATTGGATAATGCGACAGACAACGGTCTGCGAGAAAACAGGCATAAAATGGACTCACATAAAAACAACTTTGAGGATCTGGACTTCGCCCGCGATGATCATATATGTCTGATTTCCCACAAACTGGAAGATATGCAAGTGAAAAGCAACAACAACAACAACAGACAGCATTCAGCTGGCATAAATGGGAGGAACCTGAAAAAAAACAACCTTCTTCAACTGCCTATCCACCTACATGGGAAGCTTCGTTTCAACTACAGGCGGATGGAACTGACGAGGATAACAAAGCAGCGAGGAGCGGGAAAGCAAGACAAGCTTTGACTACTCTCAAGTCTGTGTGGAGGTCAACAGCACTCACCATCAAAAATGCGATCCGGATTTTCAACTCCAATGTGAAGTCAGTCAGTGCTACTCACTATACGGATCAGAGACTTGGCCAGCGCGTCATAAAGAGCACATGAAACGAAGTACAGACCTTCATCAACAGCTAGTTGTCTTCGCTCAATACTCCGCTCAAGATCAGATGGCCGGCCGGCCGGTCAGAAAAGATCAGCAACAGGGATCTCTGGCAATGAGCGAACCAGCCTAACCCAGCAGGAACCGATAGTGAAACAAACAGGCAGGAAGAAATGGAGATGGATTGGTTGGCTATACTCTGAGAAAGGAAACCATCATGTGAGTGACATCACTAGGCAAGCCATCGCTCGAGTGGAACCCGGCCGAAAGGGAAGCGGGCGGCGTGTTGGTCGTCAGTGTGAGGGTGACTTGGAGTGGAGGAGGTCATGTGAAGAGGAGATGAAAGCATGTGGGCAGACTTGGAGCGGGGTGATAAAGTTGGCAGAAAACCGAAGGCAATGGAGACGCGTGGTTGAAGCCGTATATTCCTCTAGGAATTTAAGGATACAATAATAAATAATAATCAAGTCTGAAATGCAGAGGTTGAATTCACTTTATAACCAGAAGTTGATATCCTGTAAAAATGTCTTTAATCTGTGAAATCTTTTCCCATATGTTAAGCAGATAAACAGTATTCCTTTTTCATTTGATGTGTGTACACTAAAGAAGTCTTTCATTTATTCCAACACAAATGATCGGCTTTCTAGTGTCACATGTGTTAATGAAAGCTGTTGCCCTGGTTTCAATACAAATGACGTGGTAAAATGTCTCCAGTCGCTGAACCCTTCTCTCAGCCTAGGTCTATATGTTGTGCCTAGAGTTATTCTTAAAAAAATGTTCAGATATCCTGTGTTATCCTCTCATTAACATATTTAGTGAATCTCTTTCCAGAAATGTCGTGCCAGCCGTTTGAAAGGATATTGAAATTGTACCTATACCTAAGTCATCTAGTGGGACATGTAATAAATTAAGACCTATTGTTATTACCTCTCCTTTTCTAAAAGCTATGGAAAAGTTACTCTTACTGAATCTTCAACCTTCACTTAAAGCTTTCAACGATCCCAAACAATTCGGCTACGAACATATTAGAAGTACTTTAGTGCAGCTGCAGTCTTACATCATAAAATTATCTCCAGTTTGGACAAAGGGGCTAAATTTGTTCTGTACACCTTCCTAGATTACTCATCTGCTTTCAACTCAGTACTTAAGGATGTTTTGTTATATAAGCCTGCTCAAACTCAAACTGACTGTTGGGTTGTCAAATGGCTGCATTCTTATTTCTCAGGAGGAATGCAGCACACTGTATATCAGGGGAAGTCGTCCACTTCATTGCGTACTGAGGGTGGCTGTTCTTTCTCCTCTTCTGTTCTCTTTCTTCTTGCATGACTTGCTTCACTCTGATGAAATGACGATCTAACTATTTCATTATCTGTTAACTCCCAGCTAGACTGTACTAAGATGAACAGCTTTCTATCAGGAGTAAGCAAATGATCTGCTAAAAGGGGCTCTAATGGACTTCCCATAGCAACACCATCAACTTGGCTAAAACAATCGACTTCAAATGTAGACCTAACATTGTTAGTACATAGAAGTAATAAATCCCTTAAGTAAGATATAGGGACCCGGGCGAAAAAATTGTTTGTGGAAATGTAACCACACAAATTGTCAACAGTTTTGATCAAAGGCACATTAGTAAATAACGAGTTTACATCAAAAGAGTACATATTCTTATTCATAATATTAATATCGTCAAGAAAATTAACCAATTCAAACGTATCTTTTAACACATACTTACAGAATTGCGTTTTGACTGGATGCAATAGTTCTACTAACCATTTAGCAAGTTTTTTGCCTTGGTGAATTACACATGGACAATACAGGACGTAGAGGATTATTGAGTTTATGTATTTTTGGCAAACCATACGTGGGAATTTACATTCTGATGGTTTTAAAGAGTCAAATTTATCTTTACTTATAGTATTTAGGCCATGAAGCTTCACTAGATTAGCTGTCACTGTGCCCTCCAACAATTGAATATCTTCTGAGGAGAGGTCACGGCTAAATTTGTTTTTATCATCAAGAATGGAGATCATTTTTAGATTTGTAGTCACTTTTATACATAATGACAACTCCAGAACCTTTATCAGGTTTCGTAAGAATTATATTAGAATTTTCCCGTAGCTCTTTCAATCCTTTGAAATACCGGGAATTTAAAATACTTTTCTCCTTTGGGTTGTTGTTTGAGCACTGGTGAGGTATATCCACCATCTTGGCTATAAGCCAACCTAAATCTTCATCGGATTTTGCGGCAAGAGGTTTGAGATGGTCATATAAATTTTCAGAATCAACATGGATGGCTAAATCCGTAAGTAGCGTGCGAAGAACACAAAATTTAAGTCCAAGGGATTAAGCTTCTTTCTGATGAGTAAATAGAGTAATATCAGAAAGATTTGTAACATACTTATCAGGATTCACCGGAAAAAAGATCTACGCGGTTTTGGTCAACAATTGAACTCTTCAACTTATTATGTATATTTGTCTTTATTTTCTGATTAACATCTTTACAAAACTGAAGAAATTTCATGTGGCATATTAATGATAATTCATCAGATAGAATAACTGACGCATCGATATGAAGAACAAATAGTCCTTGTAACATTTGTCTAACATTTTCGATATGTAACTTTTTAAGACAAACAAGATTAGAGAGATGTTTGGTTTCAATTTACTGAATTTCAAAGTTTTATAAAATTCCCTGGGGGAGGAATCATTTTTAATACATAATTGTTTTAAAACAATTCCGACAGTGATGTGAACACGGGCAGTAATTTTGCTTGAAATATTACTAATAACAAAACTTATCATTGTGTGTAAACTATTGAAATATAATTATACTTTATTAAAAGGAGGACATATTAAAGGTTAAAATAACAATGAAGATCACTAAACCAAATAGCAGAGGTAACAGTACATCTGCTATGGTATCAAAACAAAATTTACCAAAGAAGATTTAAAGTGATGACGAACTGTTTTTGAACGCATAAAGATGGTTTAAACTTTCTAATTGCTAGCTAGGGCTTCTACAAACTTTAGGATATGCCCCATACACGTTTTATAGATAGCTTTAAAATATCTTTTCAACTACTTCATTTTCAAGCTGTACAGTCGCATTTATATTACAGAAAAAGGTTATTAAGTGGCACTAAATAATGGCTCAGTCAATATACACATATATGAGTGATAAGAATAACGATAATTAAAATGTTATAAGGGGTAGAGTTGAAGTGGATAAATTACAAAATTATTAAAGATTGTTTTATAAGTGAATTGATATCAAAAATGTCAAGTGTTGTCTAAAAATTTTAAAAATTAGGAGTACGATTATGATATGAATGAAGATGTGAAGTGAAGTGGAATGAATTCAAGTGGTAAAATAAAATAAAATAAAAACTAGAAAGAACATTAATTACTATGACCAAGGTAAAGACAGGGATTTGACAAAACGTTTTTGAACGCACATAATTTAGGTTTCTGTTCATGTATAGCTAAAGCTTCGGTTAGCTATGCATAGGTGAAGAAAACGTAAACTTTTGGATCGATTCGATTTTGCCATGTAGATAACTTTGAAAGATGAATCACGTGAGGCTAAATGACCAGACTCTAACAGGTGATCACAAATAGATGATTTCGCAGTTCTTCGTTCGTCATTCATTAATCTCAGTAATCTCCGAAAACGTGTAGCTGAACACTATCCGGTTTGGTTAATGAAAGGCGAACGTAGAACTGCAAAGTCGTCTATTTGTGATCACCTGTTAGAGTCTGGTCATTTAGCCTCACGTGATTCATCTTTCAAAGTTATCTACATGGCAAAATCGAATCGATCCAAAAGTTTACGTTTTCTTCACCTATGCATAGCTAACCGAAGCTTTAGCTATACATGAACAGAAACCTAAATTATGTGCGTTCAAAAACGTTTTGTCAAATCCCTGTCTTTACCTTGGTCATAGTAATTAATGTTCTTTCTAGTTTTTATTTTATTTTATTTTACCACTTGAATTCATTCCACTTCACTTCACATCTTCATTCATATCATAATCGTACTCCTAATTTTTAAAATTTTTAGACAACACTTGACATTTTTGATATCAATTCACTTATAAAACAATCTTTGATAATTTTGTAATTTATCCACTTCAACTCTACGCCTTATAACATTTTAATTATCGTTATTCTTATCACTTATATGTGTAAATTGACTGAGCAATTACTTAGTGCCACTTAATAACCTTTTCCTGTAATATAAATACGACTGTACAGCTTGAAAATGAAGTCGTTGAAAAGAAAATTCTTCGCTGAAAACAAAACTGTGCTTTTTCATGATTTATAAGATCTGTTAACGTCAATTTTACGTCCTGTCTACATAACATGTTTCGCAGTAGACGAGCTAGTTCGTCTGTTCTCATCATTAATGGGCTCAGACGAATTACGTCTTCTTATTGCTTTATCTAAACTGTAATAATTGTTACTATTTTCGTCTCTTCCTTCAACAGAACCTTAGATTCAATACTCTATAATAACATGCTGTAATTTCCAAATTGAATCGAAAATACTGTTTGAAACAAACCCACAGTTATTATTATTATTGCATTTATTATTCTCATTTTGTACTTCGAATACTTTTGACTTTATACTGTAAATGTGGACAGATTCCTGTGGTCAGTTTTTTTCTACATTCTGAGTAAATCAGATGCAATATTGTGACAGATGTTAAGAATTCCATTCTGTATTATAAGTACTGTTTTTGGAATAAAGTCGGTTATTATCATTACTATTATTAGTAGTAGTTATTGTGCATTGTAAATAAATCCTAGCAGAAATAATTAAGTACCTAGATCTTAAAAGAGACTGAGATTATTGAACCAAGAATTATTCTTTTCAATAAATTTCTATTCATCACATAGATTCTACTTTTGAATGACAGTAACAACACCTGGAGGAAAAATTCACACATTACAAAACATCACTGCTGTGCTAAATTACATTCACAAACAATCAACAATATCGATAGGTGATTACAGTTGATTACAGTTGATTAGTAAGGCATTAGTAAGAGCTAATAAGCATTCATATGATACTAAACTGATTGAATATCAGAAGTCAGTTGGTGGAGGATGACTGGCCATGGAATCCAGGATACACATTTTGTCCTATTTGGAACTCGTCAGCTCACTGTGGAATGCAAGTACATCCAGATGACCACTCCCAAATAGAACGAATTGACCATCCTGGATTCCCAATGCTAGTCACCATCCACCAATTAACTTCTAATCACATGCCCAGACATTTTTGAAGCATATGCACAAGAAGATGACATGTTAGCCTAGGACCGAGCACTTCGGTCGAATCAATCGACGGGAAAATCTAAAACTGAATTAAATGATTGAATATCAGATACACTAAGAAGAAGAATAAAGAATTTTTCATGCATTTATTCCCCTTGATGAATTTGAATAAAGTAAGAACAACAGTGGTTTGTGCAGAATAAGAAGATGGTACCATCATTGCTTATTTAGTTGGCTTCTCATCAGCTGCTTGCAGCCTAAATAAATTATGAGGTTTAAGTACAGAAGCGTTTTAACATACTTGCAAATTTTACATGTTGTCAGTTGACAGAAAGTTCCACAATTAGTAAACAGTGCTCAGAAAATTGCGCTTATATAGTTTTTACATAGGCAGTTCAAGTTTAAACAAAATAAATGTATGCATATAATGGTAAAGGAGTTACATAATAAAGATGAGATGTGCGTTAGATGCATAGTGACTAATAAGTTAGGTAACAATGTACTGAGTTGAACTCAAATCATAGAAACAAGAGACAAGCAAAATTACAGATTATAAAAGAAGGGTGAGGTTAAAGACAAAGATTACGTAATCAGATGAGAGAAAAAAGAGACATCAAGTTACCAAGGCAAGGAAAGACTAATAACTGCTTCTTTCTGAACACATAAATCTGGTCTCAAGCGCTTGATAGAAATTGCCTCGGCAAACTTGAGGAGAATGGAGCTCCTTTGTCTATTGATAATTTTGAAGGATTTCTCGATTTCCACCTCATGACCCGTGTCGAGGAGATGTCTGGTAATAGTGCTACTATAAGAGTTTGTTCCCTTGAGACGTGGGCTTTTTGGCACATGTTCAAAAAATCGGAGGTGTGCCCTTCTTTCTGCTCTCCCAATGTAATTGATCCCACAGATACACGTAAATTTGTGTACACAGTCGGAGTTAACATGAGAAGAGTATCCGTCGACTTTTGACTGCACCAAAGAGCATGTTCTTCGATGGGCGGGAACCAACTTAGCTGCAGGATAGGCTCTGGCTAGTGACGTTCTCAGTCTTCTGTTGACCATTTCTACGATGTTTTTGCCTTTAAAATCTAGTTGAATGAAGACAGGCTTTTTTCCAACTATGATTTGTTTGGTATTTCAGCCTTCACATCTTCCATATTCGTTAATGAATCTTTGAGGATAGCCGTTGTTTTTCAGCACCTTTTCGAGATTCGTAAATTCTTCCTCTAGTTTCTCTGCAGAGCATATTCTACTCGCTCAATAGTACAGAGTCTTGACTGGTACTCGTTTATAGCTATTCGGACAAAAACTACTAAAATGTAAGTATTGTCCATTCCATGTGGGCTTTCGGTAGATTGACCTCTGGAGACTACCGTCTTCTAGGCGTTACATGGCGACGTCAAGGAAATGGAACTGTCCATCATTTTCATGTCCCATAGTAAATACAATATTTGTATGTGAGTTGTTGAATAGTCTGAGTAGGTAGGAGGCATGACTTTCGTTGTGGACTGCCCATAGCTACACCATCTATTTGTCGGTAAAGGGTATTGCCAAACTGGAATTGTACACCCATGGTACACATTAGCTGTAGACGTTTGAATTCTGGCTCTGGTAGTGGGAGAAGATCAGACTGTTGACAAATGATCTCAATGGTTTCATTGATTGGGATCACTGTGAACAAGGAGGTTGCATCAAATGAAGCCATGAACTTATTTGAAACGTTCATGTGATTCACGCTTTCAGCAAAATGAAATAAGTCTTTTATGGTATGCGTGGCTAGCCTTTGGCGAATTTATGAATTCATAGGGGATGTTGGCTAATACTACTCTAAGCTTCTCCAGTAGAATATTAGACAGTTTTTATTTCCAATATTGAATACTGTTTCGACCTAGTTTGGGGCTCTTCAACAGTCTGTACACACCCACTGGGGGTTACAATAAAAGCCTGCAGACCATTCAGCCTTGTGCGACACAATTCACTGACCGGGGAGTGAATTCCAACCGCTAACAAATCGTGACACACACCAGCTAATGTCATCGGTTGGTGTTTATTTTTAACCTGTCGACCTGGTTGTCCTTACTGGTCACACCGTCTCACTAGCACTTTCTACAGGCAACTTTATCCCATTGGGCAGTTGTCATTAGCAAGCATCAGATTCTATGAGTTCGTTTGTGTTCAGACGCATAAAAAAGCGCTTTATTCACTATTTCACACCTGCCCAATTAGCAAACGGCCATTTAATAAATACTGACTGCCTCGGTTGCTTGAGGGTTTTTTACAACAGCAACAACAACAACAAGAAAAAATTCTCTTTCTCTCTCTATGCAAAAGGTTTTATTGAGGTTCCAAGCATACCATACCATTTATTATTTTATTCCGGTCAATCCGGTCAATCATTTTTCAGGTTAGGCATATTACACTATTTATCGTATGTTTTTTTTATAAAATAAAAAAAGAACAACTATATTTATATTCATCACCGAGTTGCTCACTCGAAATTTCCCCTCATAGTGTCTTTATCTTTTAGTGGAATACTTCGTATATTTATCATATTCAATGTGAGGCTTTTGTTCACTAAAAGGGTGTATGCGTGTGTGTGTGTGTGTGCGTACATCTTTATGTGTTACGTGCACCTGCTAGGCAAAGATACGTCTACGCAGATGGCGTCACATGACTGGAAATTTCCGTTAAATGAAACTCCTCATAATTATTAATTTTGATATTTAAAGCCACCTTATATTATTATTATTGTTATTATTATTAGTGGGTTGTTTTTTCTCTACTTTTTTGGTTGATGAACAATGACACTGATTTTTATCCCATTATATTTTTTTAAGCGTAAGACGGAATATTGTGCGTCGGTGGCACAGTGGTTAGGACTCTCGCCGACCATGCACATGGTCCAGGGTTCGAGCCCACGCCGAAGAACACCTGATATCTATGGTCAGCCAGCAAAATTTGGGCTACCGATATTCACGCTGAAAATTCCATACTTGTACCAAAAATACGGTGTGGAATCAAGCTGTAATCAAAAATAAAAATAAAAAATAAATATTTCTAAGAAAATATTCCCCCCTTACCTTCTACATCAAGAAATTAAGACATTCTGGAATAACCCGACCCAACCCTTACTCCTACAATTCGTTAACTCCCGTATTCTGCCTATTATTCTCTATTGTTCCCCCTTAGTTTTTCTTGGGCTGGCTAATGAAGAAAGACTATACCTTATTACGCAAGCGGAAGCTTGAAGTTGTATGTCCCACTGGGAACGCAAAGGAATAAAATGTAAAATACAAATAGTAGGCAAGTGGAATGAATGCTGTAGATTGTCTTATTATTTCGTGATAACTCTTCACACTGCGTCTCAGTAAAGACCAGTTTATTACATCACTGTATTATCGCACTTGTTTCATTAGATATAAGAAACTCAACGTCCCAACCTTCCAATACGTGTATTTATTCTCTCTGACCAGTTATCAGATGAATTATTTCCCTCCTTAGAATATTTGTATTTGTGCATATATCAGGATTCCCACTTATCGTGTTCACATTGAATTATTGTGATTCGTGCGCGTAGAGTCGACATAGACGCGTGATTTCCAACTACCTGATGATGACCAGTTCCAAACCCACTCTGTCTAGTATGGCTTGGTTATTCAGCTCATGTTCAAGTGCAAGTGTCTAGTCTAAGCAACATTTCCATTTTCCTACTATAGCGCATCAGTAACTGTCATCTGTCCATCCGACTAATACTGTGTTGATCTGTTACTAATTATTCTAAGCTGCTGAAGACTCCACATGTTGATAAACTGAGCCAATAGCAGGTTTCCCTTATTCATTGATGTTTAGAATAACACGAAGTGATTGATTGATTGATTCATCTGAAGCTAAGAATGGAGACGAAAGTTGTCCGTTCAGCGAAGACTTTACTCCTCTTTTCATCGATGTCATTCTCAAACTGTACAGTCGTATATTTATTTATATATGTAGCGAATTATCTACGCAACAAAAGAAATATTTCCAAAAGAATTGTTGGCTTTTTATAGATAACAAATTTTGTAATAAAGAAGGCGTTAATCCACTAGGAACTGAAATAAAATTAAAGAAATAAATTGGACGACAATCGAATCGATGGGATTGAGTAGAACTCAGCTAAAGTTGAACGACAGTCAAGTTAAGAACACCGAGAGGATAAGGAGAAGAAATGTATTATGAGGGCGGAGGGGCGGGGTAGAGAAAAAATAACACAATCAAAAAAAGAATCATGTATCCAGTGTTAAGACAGACAAGGTCCCTCATAAATTTAGTGACTGAACAAACTTCTTCCGTCCGCAGAGTTCGTCACTGTTAACATGGGAATTTTCACGGCATCTGTGGTTTAACGAAGTCGAATTCGTATTCTTTTAGAAAGATTTCCATGTTATCTCTGCGTTATTTTCAATTTGGTTTGTGAGTTAGCCTACTTTCCAGAGTCATTCAGGTGTTCTAAGGTATAACTGCAGAGGGATCTTTTCTCTTCTTTATAATTAAAACAATTAGTCCCTTTGATAAATTTGAATAAGGCATTTAGAAGACAAATTTCGCGAGATGATATCGTCACTTCGTAGTTTCTTTACAACCAACCGCTTTACAACTAACATGGTTAACAATAATAAAATAAAGTTCATGACAATTACTCAGTTAAATAAAAAAAACAACAAAAGTACATACTATGCTAATGACCAGTCATATTTAGATAGGTCATGTGGTCAGTCCACGGTAGGCGAAGATTGAAGTCTATTGTGTTCTCTTTGTACACACAGTTTAGGCTGTATGTGATTAATCGACGAAGAGTGCTTCCTTCCATCACCTTCAATAACCAACCTTGAATTAGAGTTATGTGATGAAATAATTGTGAGCGTCGGTGGCACAGTGGTTAGGACTCTCGCCGACCATGCACATGGTTCGGGGTTCGACCCCCTGCCGACGCACACCTGATATCTATGGTCAGCCAGCAAAATTTGGGCTACCGATATCTACGCTGAAAATTCCATACTTGTACCAAAAATACGGTGTGGAATCAAGCTGTAAATCAAAAAAAAATAATATTGATTGATTTTGTGATCTGACATTAATAAATGTTTTTCAATGGATAATGATGCTGGATTTCTATATGATTTAGTTCTCACTTGCCGAACATTTTCCATCCCTGTACCTTCGATTAGAGAACGAAATTCTGTGGACTCTACTTCAGAATGTATCTTCAAGTTCACCTGCAGCAGCGGTGACACTTATATAGGTGTAGGACCAATAGAATGTTTCAAATGTGGTCGTCGAAAAGAACATGTTCCGAAATGGCTACTAAATCATACAGAAAATCCCAATGCAATTGTTAATCTGAATAGAAATCCAGCATCATCATCCATTGCAAAACACTTATTGATGTCAGGTCACAAAATCAATCAATATTAATAACTCTTTCACCATTATTTTACCACATAACTCTAATTCAAGGTTGGTTATTGAAGGTGATGGAAGGAAGCACTCTTCGTCGATTAATCACATACAGCCTAAACTGTGTGTACAAAGAGAACACGATAGACTTCAATCTTCGCCTACCGTGGACTGACCACATGACCTATCTAAATATGACTGGTCATTAGCATAGTATGTACTTTTGTTGTTTTTTTTATTTAACTGAGTAATTGTCATGAACTTTATTTTATTATTGTTAACCATGTTAGTTGTAAAGCGGTTGGTTGTAAAGAAACTACGAAGTGACGATATCATCTCGCGAAATTTGTCTTCTAAATGCCTTATTCAAATTTATCAAAGGGATTAATTGTTTTAAAAATTTGAATGTAAAATTATCCTACTGTCTGTCTAATTCATGCATATATACAGTCAGTCACACTGTTTGAAAATAAATTAAATCTCATTATTTTCTTGTTGTATTGCTTTGCTCTCAGTTACAGCAATAAATCGGGAAGCGGGGCTGGAGAAGGAAGGGAAAAGGGAGGAGGGGAACGTTGACAAACAATCGTAACAGCAGGAGTGTTGTATAATTTTGTTTTTGCTTAGTTATATATTCAACCATCCACGATCATGATTTTGTATATTCTCCAGTAATTGTTGTTTATCTCACAGGTACAATAGAAAACAAAGAAAATATTCCAGGGTAAACTTTCTTGAACCTTCTTAGACTTCGTTAGAAAAAAAAGAAGTTATTTACATATTAACAGACTTTTACTACGACTAATAATAATAATAATAACTTTAGCGATTAACCTTTGAAATTTCTTTTAGACTGGAAGATAATCGATTTTTTTTAGACAGAAATATGAAAATTGCAGACACATTTTATCTAGCCTTTTTACCTATTCCATCTTTTATCTTTGTTCTCATTTAAATAAGCCTGTTAAAAATATAATATTATATACTCTGTTCTTAAACGTTATTCTTGTGTCTGCAGCGTCAAGATACAACTACTAGTTAGTGCAACAACAGAAGACAAGGGCCAGGCAACAGATCGTGTTTATAAAGGAAATCAGCACGTATTTATATATACATATATATTTCATGTACATTATTATAGCTTATTCAGTCAGGCGAACACAGTCTTGTGATTAGTTGTTTCTGGCTTCTCGGAAAGTGAGGCCATATATCTGCGAATCTTATTTGCTCACGTTAAGTCTGCTGTGATTGGTTGTTGAATCAGCCTTGTTCATATTTTCTCACGGCCAATATTAGTGACCTAGACATTGACGTAAATTAATAAGGTCTACCACTCGGTCAGCAGCCTGCTGTCACCGCACTAGCTAGGAGTAATCAAATCAAAATTATGAATGAGTGAGTCAATATCATCTGTGACGGCGTATATAACATTTATGGAGCACTTTATATGACTACCATAACTGATATACTCATTATAATAAATGGCTTTTGTATTTTTAGCAACGAATGAATGAATGGAAAACAAAAAAAAAGATTTGTTGTCGTTACTACTGATGTTTCGTTATTTAATGCTCCTGCTAATAAGCTTTATCATCAAAGGAGTAATATTTAACCAGAGGAATTTACAAAATCCACTCAGTTTATATGTATATAACAACTTAATCATCGTTCATTAGCATGAGGTAATTTTTGTCGTGTCAAGTTGGCCAACTGGTAAAGATAACAAAACTAGTTTGGGACTCTTCAGCAGTACGCACCCACCAGGGTTTGGGTGTAAGGACAAATACTCGCCGAAGACATTGGCTAGCGGATGCGCTATGTCATGAATTGGCAGAAGTTGTAATTCATGTGTCATTAGATCGGGTCACAGTGGCCTAATGATCTAAGAGCTCGCTAGCCTTGTAACCAGAGGGTCCCGGGTTTGAAACCTGGCGGTGGGTGCGTATTGATGAAGAGTCTCAAGCACTAGGACGGCGAAAACAGCTGTCCAGTACTCCCAGCTGGTTTTCCAATGGTTCTCTAACCAATGTCGGCTGATGATGAAATCCTGTAACCGATATTAGACATTCTTTGTGATTTCTCAAATTTTTCTGGATGATGATTTCAGTATACTGTAAAATTCAATTTTGTGGCCTGATTCTATAGCGTAGCGTGTAGTTCAACTGGATTAATTTCACGATGGTCGAACAGACGCTTTATGGCGTTCATTTTTTCTGATTACCTTGATTTACCTCTATCGATGTTTGTCGCATGCATATCTCAACACAATGCAAGCATTTTATTATGTAGACACAATTAAATAGAGAATCCTTAGGTATTTGGTCTTTTATATGGACAAGGTCCCTTTGCAGGGTGCGTGCGTGTTTGATGTTTTCAATAAAACTTTGATGTTGTGCTTGTGCTAAGTACTCTTTTGATATCTATTGTCTGACATCTCTGGTCTATATGGAATGACAATTGTTGAGGTCCACCCAAATCTTCGGAATACTTCTTCGACCATACTTAATGTCATTGTTGATTTTGTTGATGAAATTCTTTGGCTCGAGAGTCTCGGTAATTGGAAGTTATTTGGTGGATAATGACTAGCAGTGGAATCCAGGATGCGTATTTCGTCGTATTTGGAACTCGTCAACTGGATGTACCTTCATTGTCCAGTGAATGATGATGTTCCCATCGAGGCTTGAACCCAATGTCCATAGTTTCCAACACCAGAGCGTTATCCACCAGACCACTTGGGCCACGAGAGCCACCTCTTGTGCAACGGGTCAAATTAATTTAATTTAATTTTACATTTGCCCGTAGATTGATTGAACCGAAGTGCACAGGAGGTGGCTCCCGTGACTCACGTGGTCTATTGGATAACGTTTTGGCATTGGAAACTATGGGCATTGGATTCGAGCCTCGGTGGGAGCATCATCACTCACTGGGGAATGCAGGTACATCCAGATGACGAGTCCCAAATAGGACGAAATGCGCATCCTGGATTCCACTTATACTTATCATCCACAAATTAACTCGTAATTACATGCCCAGGCATTGTCGAAGCATCTGCACAAGAAGCTGACATGTCAACCTGAGACCGAGCATTTCGGTTTAATCAGTCTACGGGAAAATCTAAAATTCAGTTAAAATCTTGGTGTTTGGTATTTCTTTTTCTTTCTCATTCGTTATCGATGCAAAAAATGCTGTGGAACGATGATTAAGTTGTTATATATATATATATATATATATATATATATATATATATATATATATATATATATATATATATATATATATATATATATATATATATATATATATTCAGGACTTCAGTTGAACAAAGAGAAGACTTATGGTGATGTAGATAACCAACTAACAACAGTGAAAAAAAGCACCAAATGTTATCAATGGAAAAAATCTGAAGGAGGTTATCTCTTCCACTGATCTCAGCAGCATCGTTTCTGTCGTAGGCAGAATACATGAAGGAGTCTAAATCAGCCAGGGCTGAAAGGGTAAGAAAGACGATCATTACTCTGACATAAATGTGGAAATCTTCTGCACTCAACATAAAGAACAAGATCCGGATTTTTAACAACAATATTAAGTCAGTCAATGCCTCTGTATGATTCTGAGACTTGCCGTGTCACCGAAAGCATTTCCAAAAGGCCACTAAGGGCTGCCATCAAAAGAAGCTGCATTCGCTCTACGCTGTAGATCAGAAGGCTGGTCACAAAAAAATAAGCAACAAGAAACTCTGAGAACGAAATGATCATGAACCTATTGACCAACAGATATTCCGAAGAAAATGGATATGGATCGGAAACACGCTGAAGAGACTGTAGGATACCACCATGAGCTAGGCCCTCGAGTGCAATCCGAATTAAAAATGAATAGCTGGGCATGTGTCCAAGCATGACATGGAGGAGGTCATGTTGGGAGGAGATGAGAGACCAAGGAGTAGCTGTGGTGCTAGCTAGAAAGGACTATAAAGAACAGGATAAAACGGGAATGTTCTACTGAAGCCTTGTTTTTAACTCTGAATCCATGGGAATAATAATATACCTTACTAACTAATGTTCATTACTCCTAACCTAACTCTTGTTTGTGGCGTTTCGGGTGATTTTTACAAAGTGAAATCAACAAATCCTTCATTAAAAGTTATGCATGAGAAGATTTTGCTCTTAGAATGTTCAAGAAGGACCGATGGAACTCTGAAGAGATCGATTTATCGTAGGCTGTTATGGAATGGTCAACTGACAAATTTCTATAGCTGGGTACCTATTGGTCGAAAACGAAACCTGGTCCGGTCGCTTGCCACTCGTATTCGGCGCATTTGTAGCACTGATACTGTGGAAGATGAGTTATACACTTTGAGGAAAATCCTAATGGAAAATGGATTTCCACCACGTTTTATAGATAAGAATATACATTCAAAGCCTACAAAACGTGACTTATCAACCGCTCCCAAGAAAATACTTTACATGAGCTTAGAATTCAAAGGGGACTTAGCTTCCGATATCATGAAACGAAGGATATCACAGTCCCTGAAAAGAACATTCCCTGCTGCCTCTCTGAGAATAGCTTTTACTAGCCGACCATTATTGTTCAATAACCTGAAGGACAAGATCCCAATGTTGACCAACTCTATGTGCGTTTATCAATTCACCTGCTCTTGTGGAGCTAGGTATATCGGTCGTTCGACTCGAGTTTTGTCCAAGAGGGTGCAAGAACATTATCCTGCATGGCTACGAAAAGGTGGAAGTGGAGCAATAAGAAGCGCGATCATAGAACATCTGGTCGAAAATGATCACCCTATCTCTATAGCCTCCGCCTTTAAAGTCATCTACAAGGCAAAGAGCAATTTACCTAAATCCCTACGTACCCGACTCATCTGTATTGCTGAAGCTTTGGCTATCGAAACAGAAAAGCCAGATCTCTGTGTACAGAAAAAGTTCGTTCAACCCCTCCAACTTTCATGGTCTTAATCCCTCTATGCTAAAATATGATAATCCCCAATCATATTTTAGCTCTACCAATTTTTCATTTTGTCTATTCAATTTGTATACTCTTCCTTATTAAGTCAATTGTTATTATTACTATTCTCACTTTGAACTGTCCCCGGTATTATTTCACTTGTTCCACTTGTCATTCTAAATCAATTCTTTTTACAACGATAAATTCTATGCTATTAAATTTCACACAATATTACGTAACGTTTTTGTTTTATTCGATTTGCCTACTAATCCTATAATTGCACATCCTTTTTCAAGTTCTATCCCTCCTATGAATTATTCTATATATGACATTAATCTGCTTTGCCACTTGACATTTAACTACGATTATAATCACAAACATTTTAGTTTTAATTGAACTTCATATGATTATTATTATTATTTTGTGCATTCACACCTAAGATTCAATTCCCTCACCGGATATAACTTCTGATAAACCATATATATACGACTGTACAGCTTGATGATAAATTCGTTGAAAAGAGTCTCTTCGCTGAATCACTTGTTTTGATTTTCTTAGAATGTTCTCCAGACTGGTCTATCGCCTATCTCAGCTGTTAGTGGCATTCCAGATATAATTTTTTACTGCCATTCGGTAGCCACATAAGACGGTGTTTAATTGTGATGAATTTGCATTTCACTTCGCCACAGTTGTCCGAGTTCAGCTTCGTCTACCTTTGTTTGTATTTCAAAATTTACTTTTATTTTGAGTATCTGTTTTACTCACTGACCTTATTATTTTTTTGCATAAAGAACAGATAATTCTCATTTGATTAATCCTGAGATTTGTTGTTACAGACATTGCAGTCTAGTTGTAAGAATGGAGTACAGAATTTTTTGATAGAGAACATGTGAAAAAAATATGACGTAAATGATGTTTATTCATGGAAAAATTACAAAATTCTTACAATGAAATTTAAAATGCTAGAATTTTTCATGTTCTGCTTCTTTCTATGATTTCCTCCATGTTATTTTTTTTTATAAGAATCATTATTTTCCCTCTCTTCACAGGCCTATCCATTTCTCTCTGCTATTCCGGATTTTGTTTTGATAGAGCGTTGAAAAATCCCTCTTAGACGATCGATTTACGATACTGTTAATTATTTAGACATTTTAGGGGATTCTGTAATTATTGGCTCTTATTACTCTCCTATACTTGGAGTCATTTGTACTGACGGCTCACAATGTTGTTTGATGACTCATTCAGACCTTATCATTTGTTTTTGTTCACGTTTAACCTCTAATTTTATAATGATGATGCTACTGATAATGTGTTGCCTTATGACTACGTCTTTTTTTTGAGTGAGTCAAGGTGATTCTTACCTCAGACTACCTTTGGCGATTGTCTGTTTTTAAAACAAGCAATAAAGGTGGTTAATAAAGCAGGATTTAATGAATTCATCAAATTTCGGTAGAACTCGTCAGCGAAATACTCTACATACACGGATATATATACTTTTGAAATTATATTAGGAGATATAAGACTGATAAGTAAACAAACTATATTGAATTAGTCATGCAGAAAGACACGTGAGAATAATTTACAGTTCATGTTCAAATAGATAAGGGGGTAGAGAGAGTATGAGAGATCAAAATTAAGATAAGTTGCATTACGCTTCAGTTTCATCGCTTAGATGAACAATTGGTCATTAGAGAATATAACGAGAATTGCAAACAGACTAATATCAGTAGTAATAGTTATAATAACAATTTTAATAGTGTTGAAGTGAGTTAGGATAATCTTGCTGATGAAACATACTTTTAAATGAATCAAGAATAATAATAATGATAATAATAATAATAACAATAATAGGAAGAAGAAGAGGCAGAATAATAGTAATAACAAGTAGAGAATAATAAGTAAAACGTATTACCATGGTAGATTGAGAGTCACTACCATCTCCTTATGTATACAGAGAGCCGGTTTATAAATTCGAATTGCACATGCCTCTCCAATTGCAAGCATCTTCTTGTTTCTTTGTTTGCTGACAATGGTGAATGACTTGACCACGTCGATATCATGTTCGTAATCCACAAGATGTTTTGTTATTGAGGATTTTGGCACTTTACACTCAGCTGTTTTCAACCATTTTGGCAAATGCTCCATCATGCAAGTAGACAATCGCCTTTCCGTACGACCTATGTATTTGCTGCCACAAAGACACTCAAATTGATATATGCAGTTTGAAGTGTCGAGGATTGGGGACTGGTCTTTCCCAGATTGTTGAAGCACTCGCTTGGTGGTGTTAAGGATAACAAGTTTTGCAGCATAATAAGTTCTCTTGATGGCTTTGTCGAATCTTCGTTGCACTACTTCCTGTACGTCATCTCCTTTGAATGGGGCAAACTGATATAGATAGGTTTCTTTGGAACTGTTTGAATTGTTTTTCAGGGGGTAGTTTCTTTAGAGTATTTATTAATGAACTTCTCAGGATATCCATTCTTAGGTAAAATATCCTTCAGAGATTTTATTTCATGTTCAATAGTACCGTCAGGTGTGTCTGGTGTGATTCTTACTGACACAGATTTGAACCCAACTTACTAGGAGTATTCTGCTTGATTCTCAGGAACTTCTAACAGCTGAGTTTTGGCTAACTATTTCTGATGCATAGGTACTACTTATAATTTTTTATCAGTAGAATACGCCAAACTACACATATATTCTTTCTTATTTCCATGATTTTTGACTGAGAATGCTTACAGAGAAGTGAATATTGAAGATTTCGTAGCAGAGGGGTTTATCTGTTATGAAATAATGATATCCTTCAGTCAACCTGGACACTTTCAAAGCACAGCTTTTTTACTCATAATTAAATCGGGAAGCTGGACAATTTTTACCTCTGCCGAAATATAAAACATCAATAGGGTTTTCGATTGTTCATCTATGTCACTGAGTACAGGAATACAGGTTTCTCTACCGTTGGACAAGTATTGTATTCTTGACGCTTATCTCTTGTGTATGGCAAAATAAGGTAAGCCTTTCAAATTGTAGTGACAGGTTTTTCTCTGGCTTTTCGGAGTATTTTCGTACAGAGCTTTCCAAATAATCGTGATAAGACTACGGAAAGTTGCAGAGTGCATTTCTGTTTTGAGTGAGTTGAGTACAACACATTCAGAGTTCGGCTTTAACATGCGAAAACGCGCATCGTAGACCAGCTAAAGTGTCCTTCTGAAGCCATCTGATTAGAAAAGCTGTAGGCGTCTTTGCACAAAACTGTTTTGCAGTCAACAAGCTATCATATTACGGAGATCAGGTCGTGCATATATATATATATATAAGCCTTACACCTGATGAAAAATATTATAAAGTGGATGAACATGTGACCACCTCCAGTCATAAATTTACAAGACTTAAGTATCATGTGAAATTCAATTCGAACTGAGGATCCAGATCAGCCATTTTGTAAATTATGCTAACGAAATACACAAAGCAATTTTGTTAATAAAAGACTGGACACCAATTTCGTTGTTTACACTATAATCATGCTGCATACAAGAAGAGGGTTTCTATTTCCACTCAGTAAGAAAACAATCACTGGTTTATAGGCCTCGCTAATGCCAAAATACCTTAAAAGTGTTAAACTGGTGAATATACATACTCTTGTACACATGGTAACGCTTGTTATGTTCACTATGCCAAGAAACAGCATAAACTGTTTTATATCTAAGATGACTGAGATTAATAAACAAAGAGTATGCTTTTCGATGAATTCCTCTCCATAGCAGGTTCTATGACATTGTTAATTAAGGAAATATTGTTATTAGCTGGAGGGTTTCAGCATGAGCTGATATTAGTTAGAGAAACAAGGAAGATCAAATAGGAGTACTTGCAGACACCTGTTTTGTCAGCATAGTTTAGGACTGGGTCTTCAGCAGTACGCATTCACCCCATTGAGGTTCAGACCCATAACCTTCTGGTTATAAAGCAAGCTCCTAGACCATTAGGTCACTGGAACTCGATCGAATTGCCAGCCAGTTCATTAATTCTAACTTCTGCCAATTCACGCACGACATAGCGTGACGACTTCACAATGTTTTCTTCCTCTTCAGAAGGTCCCATGATTGCTTATAAGTTCACAAGATCTCATCCGCCCTCCGATACTCAGATGATTCGGCGTTTCGCATTCGGGTTTCATTCGAGCTATTGCACAGCGTGCAATGTCACTTGACAGTCTCCCCAGCTTATGTTCAATCCATCTGCATTTGTTGAGCAATATCTTCTTGATTGGTTCGTTTTACTGCAGAGTCTCTTGTAACTAATACTCCCTGACCAGCCATAAGATGTTCACTATGAAGCCATCGAAGGCAGCTGTTGATGAAATCTTTTAGTAGCCTGTTCAGAATGCTTTCTGTGACGCACACGCTAAGTTTCTGCCACACGTGGAAAAATGAATGACCTATTATTGGCGTTGGAGGTCCGTTAATAATGATTGGTGATTGTTGTTGCTGCCGTTGGTTGGTTGGTTGGTTGTCTTCCTTACCCTCATTTTCTTAATGTTCCCTTCTAATCCCGGTCTTTGCCTACTGCTTTTTCTGCTAAACCTTTGGTTTTCCTCTGTAATTCTTTGAGTTTCTGTGGTATTAGGCATCCGTCATCCGAGAAGTCCAGATCTTATAGAGTCTTTTTACCATTTCAACATATTCTTGTATTCTCAGACCCCGACCACGATGTTACACATAATCTAGTCCACTGAAATTAGGAATATCGTTGTTGGTGAGATAGTAGACATCCTTGTCCCAATTCTGTATTCACTTCAAAGGCATCTTCAGCTTTTCTGCTATGGACCACTCGACACCGGTGATGTTGTCATACAGCTGTTGAATGAGGATGATAAAGGTTTGTGGCACTGCACTCCCTAGTGTTGGAGCACTGTGTGTTTAACACTCTCGAAGGCCTTCTTTTTTTAAAAACCGGTGAGATGAATGCAGAGATTTGACTTCCAATCTATGCTCAACTCAGTGATGATTATGCTTAGAGTGGCAGTTTCATCGACACGTGTTGATTTGCTTCTCCTGAATCCGCCTTGTTCTCAAGATATCCGGAGGGGGGGTGGCTGGGGGAAGGTGGGTAGCTAAGTTCTCTACCCAGTGTTCATGTTTCAGTCTCTCTGGATGAGATATGACTGAGTATTTTTCCTTGGCATAGACAAGAGCATGACTTCTTGTCAGTGTTCAGCATTCATAAATAGTTAATTTGCCTATAACAAGGTAACGAAATTTTCAAATTCAAAGTATACTTCATAATCTTTTCGAAAATTCTAATACTATAAACTTCTCATTAACTGTTGTTTTGCATTATTATTACTTTTGTTTTTAATTTGAACATTATTCATACATCATCTACTTAGAAAATTTAATGTAAACCGTATTGATAAAATGAAATGTTTTGAGAAGACAAAAAAAAAATCAAGAACATGTATAACAACACAAACTTGAGTCGTTTTCAATTTAATTTAATTTCTATCCTCAAATCTTGTTTTCTTTCTTCTCCCTTTTTTTGTGTATGTACTTGAAATGATTGATACTATAATGATTAGAGGTTTAAAAACTGTGTTCTCTCTTATCTATCTCTTGTTTCATTTCATTTCACTGTATTGTACTTTTTTTGTTTTTTTTTTGTTTTTGTCTTACGTGTTTTTCCATCATCAATAATCATTATTGGAATTGATGATTGAACAGATGGTCACACTCGGACAACTGGGTGGTGCGGGGGTGGGGGGGGGCTAAGTGTCCAGCCAGACCACTTGTGAATGTGTTACAAAGCTTAAATTGTTTTCTAGTTTGTTTTATTTTTATTTATTTTTTTTTGCATTCATACGTAAGTATTCATTGTTAAATTTATTTAGTCTATCTGTGTGACCTAAATAAATAATAGCAATACTACTTTTTTTTGATTCAGTTTGACCTTGCCATTTGATTGATTGCAGCGAAGTGTTTATTTTATTTCTTATTTGTTTTTTATTACAGCTTGATTCCACACCGCATTTTTGGTGCAAGTATGGAATTTTCAGCATGGATATCGGTAGCCCAAATTATGCAGGCCGACCATAGATATCAGGTGTTCGTCGGCGTGGGCTCGAACCCTGGACCATGTGCATGGTCGGTGAGAGTCCTAACCACTGTGCCACCGACGCACAAAGCCAGCTCCTCGACCGGGAATCGAACCCGGGCCTTCCACGTGACAGGCGGAGATACTCACCACTATACAATCGAGAAGCACACCTCTCTTTTGACAACATATCAGCTCCCATCTAGTATGGATTCTTCTACAATGTCTAAGGAGATTTAACTTGGTGGATGGTGATTGGCAGAGGAATTCAGGATAACACGCATTTCGTCCTACTTGGGACTCGTCAGCTAGCGAAGGATGTACCTGCATACCCTAGTGAGTCATCGAGTTCCTAGTGGAGCATCCGCACAAACAATCGACATGTTAACAAAGGTTGAATGAATAGAATACATAGACTTACAACAACACCAGAGGACCAGTGTAAAGAAGTATAAGTCCTATTCAAAATGCTACTCGAAAACAACTACCCTAAAGAATTTATAAAAGATAAAATAAAAAAGAGGATAAAACCGGAGAATAACAAGATGGAAGAATGGAGAAAGACAGTCACAATACCATATAAAAATGGTACCTCAGAGGCAATTCAAAGAAACCTCAAAAATATCGGCATTCGAACAATCTTTAAACCGACGAAAAATAAAATAAATCCACTGAAAGATCCCATAAAAATGATGGGTAAAAACAATGTGATTTACAAAATATCTTGTGCCGACTGTCCGACTAAATATGTGGGGCAAACGTCCAGATCACTCAAAATGACAGTGAATGAACATGAACGCCTAACTAAAGGTCAACCAACAGGAACACAAGCCAACAAGAATCTTGAAAAAAATTCATCTATAGCTGCACATGCATGGGACAAAAACCACAATATCGATTGGAACAATATGTGTATTCTAAAAACTAACATGAACAAATGGAAAGAGATGATCAAGTATTTCACAATCTACACTTAGTTTTGTTATCTTTACCAATTCATCAACTTGACAACCAAAAATGACCCCAGACTAACGGACGATGATCAAGTTAGTAAACTTTGTTTTGATATAATAACAGATATACTGTTACATTTGATATTTGGTTTAGTGATCTTCATTGTTATTTTGACTTTGAATATGTCCTTTTAAGTTGAACTTAGTCTATATTTTTTTCTCACCCCCTAACCCCCTTGTTATATATATGCTGAGATTTTGTAAATTCCAGTTTAATAATACTTTGAGAAAGCTATTAGCAGCATTAAACAGCGAAACGTCAGTAAGAGCAACAATATCGTCTTGTTTTTCATTCATTGGGAAATACAAAAAAACCTTTATTATAATGAATATCATATACCCAATGCCCAAATTTTTTCAAACCGTTAAAAGTGAACTTAGTTTGGACATATATAAATGGAAAGAGAGACTTATAACAGAATCAATATTCATTAAGGTCACACCGGATAAATGTAACAAGGGTGACTCAGTACAACTATCAACAACTTGGAATATAATTCTGAATACAAAAATATGAATGAGCAAAAAAAATGTATAATGAACTATATATGTATGAGTACAAATCATAAATGTGTGAATAAAACAGTTCCAACAATCGTGTGAACACGGGCAGTAATTTTGCTCGAAATATTACCAATAACAAACACTTATCATTGTGTGTGTAAACTATTGAAATACAATTATACTTTATTTAAAGTTGAACATTCAGGGTCCATTTAGTCAACGTAAGAAATCCCAATTGAATTAAATAATTACCGATACCCGTTGGATAAGAAGTGGCTCTCGTGGCCTAAATAGTCCACTGGATAAGGCTTTCTTGTTTAAAACGATGGGTACTTGGTTGCAGCCATTACTTTACGGTGTGGAGAATGCAGCTACATGCTTCTCTAGCTGATAAGTCTCAAACAGGGCGGAATGCGCATCTTGAACTCCTCTGCCAGTCATCACCACCACCAAGTTACTTCGAAATGCAATACTGTCTGAATACATTAAGACTTGTTTTTGTGAAACAAAGAGAGGTTGCCAAATTCAAAAATGCTCAAAATATTTTGCATAAATCAAGCGCTTTGGTCAGATATTATTCGTTAAATATTGATTTATACTTGTAATTCTATACGCTTTCTTTCGGAATGAAACTTTGTGAAGTACGCTGATGATTTAACGGTTTCAATGGCTGTTAACTCCCAGCTAGATTCTACTAAAATAAATAGCTTTCTATCGGGAGTCAGCAAATGGTCTGAGTCTAACGGTCTTAAATTGAATCCTTCTAAGTGTCAAACTGTTGATTTCAGCATAAGATGTAAACGACAGTTAAAAGAAGTCATCGATTCTCATGACAGTTGTAAAATTGACGACAATGATATAGGAATCAAATCAGAAATTAAGTATCTTGGACTCATTCTCTCTTCTGGTCTCTCATGGTCTTCCCATGTCTTAGGAATCTCCAGTAAAATATTCCGCCTGACATTTTACATTAAGAAGTTAAGAAACTCGGGTATAACTCAACCCCTCCTCCTCTTACAGTTCATAAAATCTTCCATCCTACCTATTCTTCTTTATTGTTCACCCTTATTCTTTCCTGGTTTGCTTAAAAAGGACTATGTCACAATTCGTAGAATGCTGAAGACGGTCAGTAGGGTGAGTGGTGTCCCAGTGGACCACATAGTTAACGTCGTTGTCGATAGGCACTTGACTTCATGCAATAAATTTGCTAAAGGGATTTTGTCTGACTTGGAGCATCCGCTTTACCCTCAGCTTTCACCTTGCATCTCCTCTCAGGTAGAACAAGGAGTAACTTCAGAAAACTGTATGCTCGCACGTCTAAGTATAAAAATTCTATGATACCATACTTGGCACGTATTTTATGTGATGAAAATAGTGTCAGGCAAGAATTAACTAACCTTTTTTCATCTAGTAAATAAACAATTTCCTCCATCCATCCTTATATACCTTCAAGTTTTACTTTTATTACTTCTATTATATTTATGGTCCTGTTAATTCTCTGTTTTACTCTCATAATTGCAAACACCAACTTATCTCCATGACGGCTGTAATCTTTGTTTTTCCCCTCTCTATATCATGTAAAGAGAACGTTATATTCAATATTTTTAAACATGTTAGGATTTCTATACCGCATTGCCAATACTGTGTGACACAAGCCAACGGCAATTTTCACTTGTATTCTTATTATTATTGCCCTAGCTGTTATCATTATTATTGCTATTTCCATTTTATATGCTGCATGTTTTTGACACTACCTCTATTGTAAATGTGGAAAATATTGTGTGATTAATTTTTATTTATAATTTGAGGAAATTAGATGCAGTAATATTGTGATTAATGCTGAAAATTCCATTCTGTATCACAAGTACTGTTTTTGGAATAAAGTAAATCATTATTATTATTATCTTCAAGTGAAAAGTCCATTAATACGTAAAAAGCATATTTTGATGTGGTTGTGTTCTCTTAGCTGGATGGTTGATTTGCGAAGCTTTCATCACTCTACTAGGTGACATCTTCAGCGCATACTTCAAATTTACAGGTGAAACGAAAATTTGACAGACAGTCTCCTTTCTGGACTTTCGACTAACAAATCAGAGTGATGGGACTTTGAACAAATCATCGTATGGAAAGCATACATGTGACGGCCAGTTCACAAACGTTCACAATTGTGTACCCATTAGTGACAAGCGGAACTAGATAACAAATTTATCTTGTAACTAGGATCCGAAGAATCGGTAGCCCTAAATTAGGGGATGAAGAGATCACTCTTTTGAGGAGGCTACCTCTGACGCCCTACAAATTACCCCTCCCCCCATGCAGCCAAGGACCACCACAGAACACGACATCTCTGAATGTGGTGTTCAGTAGTGAACCTCTCGCTTACAGCTTAAGGAAGAGAATATAGAGGTCATTGTTTGCTCCTACAGTACAATCAGTATTCCCTTCCTGCACAATGTTCTTCAACAATTCTAGTGAAAACTATCTCATTTAGTCACTTCTATGGGTATCTTGAAATTAACTAGCTCCTGAGTTAAAGAATTTTTCATACTTTAAAGGCGACAAAGACATTAATATGTAGAAGTTAAAAAATGTGTACGCTAGAATGTGATATCAGCATTTGAGGAAGTAAAATGTTATCTCAGATTATTGAAAATCTCTGGAGGCCTAAGTGACATGTGAATAATGAGAATTTTTATCTTCAGTTAAACTGCTAATAACGCTTTGCGTGTATAAGATTATTTTCGTATAATGGGGAAGTCAATATTATAAGAAAAGCTGATTAGCAAATGAAGTGAAAAAGGTTGAATTCCTAAATGAGAATATAAATATAAATTTCTACTTTGAGTCGAGAGGGTTGATAGACCCTAGAGAAAGGCCTGTATAACAGGGAAGTAAATCGTTACATTAAAGCAGGCTTTCTGATAAGAAAACCAGATTAGTCATTCTTCAGAAATATAGTCACTTTGACAGTGAGGTCCTTATGATCGAAAATAATTACTAAAACAACTGTTATCCGAATATTTCTCTAGGAATTGTCAAGTTGCAATGAATATATGACCAGTGTATTTTTTTTTCAAATTTGCCCACTGACTGCTATCAGTTAGAGAACCATTGAAGACCAGAGAGTATTATACGGCTGCTTTGTCCTATTCTGGCAGTTTCATCAGTTCACTAGTGACCGGCTACAAGGTAGAGTTTTCCGGAGTTCTAGTGAGAAGTCATTACCAGTTGGGTCCATCCTGTCAGGAGTGATGACAAATGCTCTCCACGAATGACATGGGCTGATGGTCGCACTAATTCACGAATTAGTAGAAGTTGGAATTCATAGTCTACGAGCTCAGTTTGTAACTTGGATGTCCTGGATTCGAAGCCCTCGAGGTGAGCATTACCCCGATTAGTTCCAAACTACTACGAAACGGCTCTGTCCAGTACTCTATGGTCTTCAATGTTTCTGTAAATGATATCATCCCGTGATCAAACTTGCTAATGTATTAATTGTTCAGACCAATATTTGTTTAGAATAATTGGAGATTTAAAGTGTAGTTATGTACTTCATGGCACCAGAACCAGTTAATTCATCAGTTTTATTTTCTTAAAGCTTGATTTTAAGAGATAAGTTTCAGTTTCCTGCAGGTGTGAAACATTCAAGAAAGTTTGTAGCCTAGGTGTTTACATATGCTGGTTAACTTAATTGTGCAGCCTCACTGCTTATTGATTCAGGTTTCCAAAGGTCACTTTTATTCACCTGAAATTTGAACTTTTTTGTCATGTGATTCATTTCATGTTAGTTGGTAAATGCGATCTGTAGTAATCTGTAGTGTGTTTGTTAGTCGCTGGTTGATTATTCATCTGAATACCAACCAACTGGGCTTCTAGAAATCGTCTGGCATTTTACTTTCAGTGTGTTGCCTCTGTTTAAAATTTCTACATTCTCCCACTGATGAAACTCGTGTCCATGACTGTCTATATGCATTGATTGATATGGGAAGATACATATTGTGCTTTGTCACAGGTAGTTTATATTCTTCGTTGTTGATTCGAAGGGGACGTCCACGTTGACCAGTGTAGTGTTCATTGTAGTTTGTGCAACTTATTTGGTGAATGGTATTTATCTCTTGTTTTATTTTGGTGTTGGGTCATTTTGACTGAACAATACTGAGTGAAGTGATTGTTGTGGTCAGTTGACATGTGTGCTGTGTCCATTCGTAATGCTCTTAGTATTTCAGCCGTTAGTTATCTCAGAAATATTTCATTATGAGTTGTAAGGACGATTTCTTGTCGGTATTTCGACTGGAGTTCGAACATTTCTTTGTGATGTAACTGTACGAGGGTATTCATTCCTCTTGAAGACAGTTAGAAGATATTCCTCTACTACTGTCTTCAGGACTGGAGTACAATTACAGTATGAAATAATCAGGGAAAAGCTAGGTGAAGTGAGTCACAGTTACTCAACGATTCATATTATTGTGTAGTATATCATATATAGGTGACTTTTATCGCCTGAAATAGATAATGCTCAAGTAGCTGAACATTTTCTTGTCTTCATCGGTTGTCTTCACTGTCCTAGATTCCCTGCAAAAAAGGTCACATTGAGCGGTGGGATCATATGTCTAACATTCTTTTGCCTTGTATCCTTCTAAAATAAATAAAACCTCAAGAATGATTTTATCAAATGCTTTTTTTCCCATTAAACTTAACCCTTTTATTATGCAAGAAAGCCTTGTTCTTCTTATTCTCTGTCAGTTAAAATCTTAATTGTAAGAACTTTAGCTGATGATAGAAAAGATATTATCATACGACGCATTAGTTCAGACGTCAATGACTGCTCATTACGTTCCCGTGGATACAGTCTGTGTTAATGAATTCACACTAATAGGCGTGTATGTATATATGCATAAAACTGTATTCAGACCATAATAGTATAGATTATCTCTTAGTGAAGAGATAATTCTTTTTTTTTTAGGCGGTGATAGGCATAAATACACGCCTAGATAATGATGAATGATAGTCAAATTATCTCACTTTATGCAGTTAAAAAAACACTAGTCCACTCAAAGACGCAATTATAAAGCCGGACTGCTTAGTATATTGTCAGTACATGGATGAATGATACTTTCATCGGTTAGGAAATAAATCTTAAATAAACAAGAGCTTTTGAATGATGTCAATAACGTACACCTAGTTATTGATTTTATCTGGGAGGGAAAAGAAGAATTAGAAAACTACCTTGTACCCCTCGTAGTGGATCTTCACACCGGGAAGAAAGATGGATGTTTACTAAAAAAAAACCCTATATGGGAAAAAACAACTTGGATTGGTCAGTACACCCATTTGCATAGCTTCACACCGTTATCATTCAAAAACAACGTTGGTGCCTTAGTTATAGGATAGAACACATATGTTAACACGAATGCGTAAAGAAAGAAATTTGAAAACTGATAACTTTAAAAAAAATTGTATGTAGATGCCTAGAGATAGGGTTAATAAGAAACTTTGTATATCAAGTTGAGTTACAAAGGAGAGAGAGAGAGAGAATACAGCTGACATTTTAAAATGTCTACTTTATAGAGCAGAAGAGGGAACATTTCCTGCAGCTAAACTGGTAATCAACTTCTCAAATAAACCAGCACTGACAAAACAAGTCAAGGATAAATTAACAAAGATGGCCACACCAATGTGTAGCTATGGATTCAACTGCTCATGTGGAGCTATGCACATTGGCTGTACTGAGTGGACCTTACCTATGCTCTCAAGTGAACATAATACCAGTACGTTTGAATAGAGAGGCAACCAAATGTGTAAATAGCTCAGCCTTTACCCACTTGGTAGATACTGACTGAACACTCGGTAAAACCTGAGCAGGCGTTCTCATTCATTTATCGCATTCCTAACAATCTATCTAGAAGAGGTTGACTACATCCTTCTATCTCAATAGCTGAAGTGGTAGTAATCAATACCAGAAGACTGAAGCTTTTTGTACATAAGAGATATGTTCAACGGCTATGTTCACCTTGGCCTACAATAAAGCTAATATATCCTCCATGAACATTAGCACTTTAAATTCCTATGGCAATTTTTCTTTCTTTTCCTTTTTGCCGCTGACAGACGTTCATTTCTAACCCTTTACAACTTCATGGTCTTTCTTATTATGTCTGTTATGCTTTCCAGACTTGTTATTAATTCTGCACAGTTTTGTTCATTCCATTTCACTAAACTTATTACTATCTCTTAATAGTTCACAAATAGTAGTTTTAAGTTTTCACTAAATCATTGTTATTATTTCATCATCCTCATTATTATTGCTATTTATGAGCCTTGAACTTACGTCTAGTTTATGCTGTTTGTTAGTTTATTTGTCTGTAGTATTCATATTATCTCTAACACACACTTATTTTATTATTATTGTCTCCTTTAGTTCCTAGAGAGATTCAGCCACACGTCTCCATTGCTTTCGGTTCTTCGCCAACGTTTTCACCTGGCTCAACATCTGCCCACATGCTCTCATCTCCTCTTCGAATCACCTCCTCCACGACCAACTAACTCACCGCTTTCCTTCCATTCAGGTTCCACTCGAGAGAGAGAAAGACAGAGAGTTTGGTGTGTGATATCATTCACTTGATGGTGTGTTTTCTCACAGTATGGACGATACCATCCACCTCCATTTCTTCCTGCATGTTTGTCGCACAATATGTTCCTCATGGGTTGGGCTGGTCCGCTGGTTCATTGCCAGAGATCCCTGTTGCTTATCTTTCCTGGCCATCTGATCGTGAGCGAAGTACTGAGCGAAGACAGCTGTTGATGAAGGTCTGTGGTTTGTTCGAAGTGGCCTTCGTTACGCGGCGCCAAGTCTCTGGTCCGTATAGTTTAGTGTTATTCTAATGCATATTATCTCTCTCTCTCTCTCACTGACAATGCTTTAAGGAACTGCTATCAATGGATGATATTTGTTCAGTGTTATTTCACTCAGAATTAATGTTGTTAATGAGAATATTTCTTTGATATATTATGGTCAGAGAAATGTAGAAACTGATGTAGAGGAATTATTGAAAAGGGATATTCCCTGTTCAATAATCTGCTTCTTTTCTGACATCCTGTGCTGTCCAAAAGTAGTTGTCAAAACAGTCACCTACTATTTAGATGATGTAGCTTCATTTCTCTTCCTGAATTGTTTTTTTTTTTGGGGTTTTTTTTCTGTTGTTCCTAGATTTTAATTGATGATGACTAACTATTCAGTTCACTCTTTACAGTACTAGCGAAATCACCTGAAGCAAAGCTTGCTTACACTGTTACGCATAGTTCTACTATCACTAATACTTCTACTACTACTACTACTACTACCCGTATCATCCATGCTAATTAGCCAACGAACACATGATCGATGAGAATGCGAACAAAACTTTCTGTTTCTCCTATCTATATGTGGACTATTCACTGCAATCTCTGAAAGAGTAATCAATCATAAATGTTTCATTGTCTGGTTTGTCTTTTGGCATAAAAAACGATGGGGCTTTCTTGTTGTTGTTGTTTGTTTGTTTGTTTGTTTCGTTCGGTCATTTATTATACTTTTAATGGTGCACAACATAAATTTTTCAAGGTATGCAAAGACAGAGAAACAAAAGGCAAATAGACAGGCAGATAGGCAGGCAGCCAAAGCGAGAGAGAGAGAGCGAGAGAGGGAGGGAGAGAGATAGTAGAAATATACGTGAGGAGTGAGAAAGAAGATGAAGGGATTAAGGTGGTGATATATTTGAATATCTGAATTATTTGGGGAGAGAGAAGATTGAAAAAACAAACACATTTTGAGAATTATATTTATTTTCTTTCTACAAAAGAAATTTCGCAGAGAAATTAAATAAAGGTAAGGAGTTAGAAATGCAACATTCAGCATATAAATTTTTCGGATGTCATAATTAAATTACTCGGAAACGTATTCGCTCATAATAACGTATACCTTCCGATTCGTGTCACTATTTGTTCAAAGTCAATCTGAATGAAGAATATTCTTTGCAATAAATTTCTCCACTTCAGGTTTCTACAACCAATAACTCTATATATAATATTTGTTATCGTTTGCAATTATTTGTATTCTCTGAGTTGGTTGGTTTTAATTCCGGAACTTTCGTCGTCCTTCTGGACAACATCGTCTGGTAACCATGTTCATGACTGGTAGTCGATTTACAGTACTGTACTGATCATTTTTTTTATTGACTTAGATCTGAAACTTTCTCGTCACATGATTTACTTTTTATCAGTTGGTAGATTTGGTCTAGATTAACATGTTTGTTAATCGCATATTTGCATGAGTACCAGGCTTCTAGGAATTCTCTGGCAGTTTCTTCTATTTAAAATTTCGCAATCCTATCACTCATGGAGAATATAAATCAGTTCATTAATATTAGTAAAAAGTTTGAGCATTGTAGATTAGATCAAATAAAGTATAATTATATTTTAATAGTTTACACACAATGATAAGTTTTGTTATTGCTAATATTTCGAGCAAAATTACTGCCCGTTAACAATAACAAAACTTATCATTGTGTGTAAACTATTAAAATATAATTATACTTTATTTAATAAATCAGTTCATGTTATGCTAAAAGTTGCGCTGAAAGGGGATGTTGTCCAGCAGGATGTCGACAGTTGCGTAATTAAACCAACCAGTTCAGAGAACATAACTACTTGCAAGTCATCCACCTGAATTACAAATCTTCTGTATTATTTTTTTTTATCGTCGCAGCAGTGGTCAGTTATGCGGTGGATACCTTTTTTAAGTAGAATAACAGATCAGTAGCTATAAAATGACAAAACAAATAGTGCTAGGAGTCACGATTAGGTAGGTTTGTTTACGGCTTCCAGAACATTTAGCAGCTTAGCTCAGCAAGAGAGAAATCGAATGCATAAAAAGTTCGATTCTAGTACACTTGGTCTATTTTAGACACAGCATTAACGCTAACACAGTTTTCAAGGCTATATACCAAATTCCAAAGTCATTATCACACACACACACACACAGTTCGATTATATCTCCTATGCATAGCTGAAGCTGTTGCAATAAGATCGACTAGACTAGAGCTCTGTATTCAAAATGAACACAGTTAGGAGCTGTTCCTTAAAATTTCTTCTCCCATCGAAGACTGCCCCTTTCCCTTACCCTTTTTTTATTTTGCATCGCATTAGTTTAGTAATAATAATAATTTAATTATAATCTATACCCTTCATTCCACCATTCTGTCATTACTATCGAGTTTTCCATTTATACTCTTCGGACTTATTGTTAATATCATCACATCTTTTCTCAGTACATACCTCCACCTTTTCCATTTCACATATTGCTTATTTTATCATGAACTAACTACCCAATGAAGTCTTACCATCTCCTCATTAATGCATAATACTACTTTGTACTAGCCACTCCATCATCTGAGACCTTCCATAACCTTGAAATATCTTGTCAATTTTCCTTCACCACATTGTATGAATTTAGTATGACTAATCACCACCATTGGTTCTCATTACAGAATATTTCTTAATTGAATTCATCCGAGGACGTGTGTCACGCAAATACTACTATTTATTTATTTTGTCATCCTATGTAACTGTTTGAGCTTGTCATTTTGAACAAAAATAAAATTCATCCGCCGCATAACTGGACATTATGGTAACGATAACAAATATTATATTTTATAATTGTAAGGACACACAAAGCACCAGGGGTTACTGGATAGCTGTCTGTTCCGTCTTAGTTTGGGATGCTTGAGCATTACTCACCAAGCAGGGTTTGAAGCCAGGGCCTTCTTCTGATTATAAAGGAAGCGCTCAGACGGTTCAGCAACAGGTATCTAAAGCAAAAAGAATATTTGATAGTAAGTAATCACAGTAAATCTTAGCAGTTGCTATGCTTTGTACTCTACAATGTAAGAAGATGACAGTGCTTATTAATGGCGTAAAATATGAGCATGTTGGATTTCGCCTTTACAGGAGCATTATCAGCTAGAAACAAACTTGCCTTGAAGTTAAACAAAAAACGTGATAGTCTTTATCAATGAATGTACCTGCGTAAAAAAACACTCCAACAACTGTATTGTTCAATGTGCATTGGAAAAGTACTAGTTACATGTAACCATGAACACGTTGACAAGGAAAGAGGTCATTCAATTGACATATATTGAGGATATCAAAGCAACAATGACGACACCAACAACCACCAGTCACTATCAACAGGAGAAATCTGAAACAGATCACTTCTTTTGCTTATCTAGGCGGAATCGTTTCAACTACAGTCGACAGCACTGATGACAATATCAGAAACCGGAATCGGAAAGTTGAGACAGATAGATCTGCATCACTCTGAAATCGGTTTGAAAATCTTCTGCTCTCCACCTCAGTATAAACAACAATATTCGGATTCTATTCAACACCAATCTTGAGTCGATTAGGGGTTTTACATGGATCAGAAACTTGATGCATGACGAAAAGCAGCATTTCGAGTAGGCTACGGAAGACTTTTATCAACAGTTGCCTTCGCTAACTGTATCCTGAAGATGAAATGACCTGTCGGAAAAGATAGGCACCAGTGATATCTGGGAACGCATGAACCGCTAATCCCTTGCTCCAGAAATATGTAGAATAAAATGGACATGGACTAGGCATACACACACACACCTTCAGAGGATTGCTAAGTGACATCAAGCCCCGGGTGGTTTCTTCACTGAAACCTAAATGGAAAATGTCCAGCTGAGTGTGTGTTGATCAGAGGGTGACATGTAGGAGATCGCTGGAGGAGCAGATGAGCACTTGTGCGCAATCGTGGAGCCAGCCAGCTAAAGAGAAGTAATACGATAGAGTTTAGATCTAGCGTGAATTGAACTGGAAATGGTTTCGGTCCGTTGAGGTGGACAAGTCAGCATGAACAACAACAATCAAAAAAACTTGTTTTTACATTTCAATAAATTCAGCTTGTTTCACTTTCACACATCAAATCTTCACGAGTTGATTGAAACTTTTAAAATACATATTACATTTTAGCTAGCTAATTTATAGAATCCTTTTGAAACGAAACATTCTTATCCCAAGTAGTAACAGTAAAGTTGAATAATAGCCAATCCAAGCAATGTGAACGCACGACTGACCTAGAGGGGTGACCAATAACCAGTGTTGTTTTTGTTACACTGATAGGATCCCACATATTTTGGTATTGACTGTTTAATCTTGCATATATGGTATATTATCATTCTCACACATTTTGGTAGTGACTGTTAATCTTGTATATATGGTATATTATCATTCTCACACATTTTGGTAGTGACTGTCAACCTCGCACATATGGTATATTATCATTTCTCACGCACTTTGTTATTGGCTATTAAGATAAATTATTTCAAATGCTGTTAGCTGTCCATATTGTTGTAAAATGTATAAATACCATGGCTTTCTTTGTCGTTGTTGCACTTCAATACACAGTCACAGTCCAGCCTTTGTCTTTTGATATTTGCGTGCTTTACTAAATCGGAAGGTACGACAAGCAGATAGGCAGATTAGTTCAGGCGCAGACACAGCAAGGTGAAAACGTCATCATTCAATTCCCTACAGTTATAACATACACCAAAAAGTGTCATTTACATTCACTAGAATAATACAGATCTCAACTGGGAACACCCTAATCCTAAAATTAATCCTAATATTATTATTATTCCCTTGGGTTATGTGTGAACCTTAAGGCTTCAACAGCTCACCTCCTCTTTGTCCTGTTGCCTGCAGTCCTTTTCAGCTGATCTCACAACTGTCTATATGCTCTCATCTCCTTCATGTCATCCATCCTCGGACACTCAGCCTGTTGTTTCTCATTCAAGTCCCAATCGAGTGAAGTTACTGAACGCTCTCCTCAGAGTATTACTAATCAATCTCCACTTTTTTCTACATATCTATTGGTCAATAAGTTCTTGGTAGGTTCCTCTTCAAAAATCCTTGTTGCTTATTCTTTGTGGTTGACCATCTGATTTTCAGTAAAGAGTGAAGTCAGATTCCGATAAAAGTTTGCAGTGGCCTGTTGGAAATGCTTCCATGATGCGCCATTCACATTTTTCTCTTTATATGTTGGTTGACTGCAGGAGATTTTCAGACTGATTTTAAAGTGATGAAGGTGTGACTTGACTTTTTGATTCTGATTTCGACTTCGTCATCTGTTCAATCTGTCTTTAGTTGAAGCGATACTGACTAAATAAGTGAAGAAAGTAAACTCCTTGAAATGTCTTCCGTAGATAGTGATTAGTGGTTGTTGTTGTTGGTGGTGGTGGTGGTTGGGGTCGGGGTCGGGGTTGGGTGTCTTCATCATATTCATGCTTATTTGAAGTCCTATCCTGAAGTTCTTCTGCAAACTTGTTAGTTTCTCACAGGATTTAATCACCAGCTGATACCGGCCAGAGAACTGTTGGTAAACCTGGGATTAATGGATAGAGCTGTTTCGTCATCGTAGTTTTGGGCTCTCTCTCTCTCTCGCCAATTGAGGTTCAAATTCAAAGACATTCCGGCTACAAGGCGAGGTCACAGACTATCCAGCCACTGAGTTCCTATCCAATGACCTATCCGTGAATTCCCACTTCTCTAAATTCATGGGTATAACACAACCACTGTCCGAGACATACCAAATTGCATAAATCTTTTTCGATGTGTTTGTAAAAGCACATACTTAAATCGTTCAGAAAGGTGATTGTCTACTCGCATGATGGAGGATTTACCAAATCGGTAGAAAACAGCTGAAGTCAAAGTACCAAAGTGCTTTAATGACAAGGCATCTTGCGGACATGATTTCGACTCTGTCAAGGTACTCACTGTTATCAGTAGACAAAGAAACATGATGACGCTTGCAAGTGTGGAGTAGGCTTGTCTAATTCGAGTTTATAAACTAGGTCTCTGTGTACAAAAGGAGATGGTCATCACTCTGAATATACCATGGTAATATGTCCTAATTATCCAATGTCATTATTACTATTACTATTAATATAATTAACACTTGATTCTACCTCATATCGTTATTCCTGCTAGCCTAGATTTACAAATTATTATGAACTAAAACAAAAAATTAGATAATCTGAAATTAGATGAGGAAGAAAAAATGGTTAATTTTGACATTGTCAATCTACTTACACGTATACTTATAAAAAATGACTATAGAGGCAGTCAGAAACGAACTCATTTCTGACCAGGAATTTGAACCTAGAACCAAATGGCACTAGAAGACACAATGCTAGGGTGTTGCCATGGGATCAACAATATCCCCGGTTGTGGTAGATATATTCATGGATAGGTGGGAAAACTTAGCGACTGAAATGTTCACCCATACCCGAAAAGTATGGTGGAGATATGCAGATGACACATTTACTGTAATTAAAACACAGGATAAATACAGATTTTTTGAATACATCAACTCAAAGATGGAGGCAATCCAATTCACTTATGAATTGAAAAGTCAGGAAGGGGAGGGAGCTTCCAATATTAGAATGTTGCCTAAAAGGAAAGAAGATGGGAAGTAAAACACTAGTGTGTTTACAGGAAACACACACATTCAAACCGATATTTGAACTTCCAATCATTCCATTCTATGTCAGTAAAATTAGGAATGGTGAAATCTGTAAGTGAAAATAGGGCACAAAAACTGAGTAGTACGAAGGGAAATCTCAGACAGGGAGTGAGGCATCCGAGAGAAGCTTTAAAAAATTAATTAGTAATTACCCTGATAAATTAATCAGGAGGTATGTAGGGAAATGTAAAAATGAAATAAATAAAAATAGTAGGGATAGTGCTAATGACAATAATAATAGTAATAGTAATTTCAATGACGGTATGCATGCCAAACATGCGCATGATGATGACAACACCAACGACAGGGAATCTTAAATCATCAGTAGTACTTCCATGCAGACAAGCTACCTCGGAAACCTTACGCAGAATTCTTAACAAGGCAGGAATAAAAGTGGCTGGCACTGAAAACCACAAATTCAATTAGAAACAAGCTTCGTCGGTTAAAGGATCAATCCTGTGGAGCCTTTAGAACAAAACAATGTAGTTTATCTAACACCCTGCTGTTATGACTGTCAAGTCAAATACATAGGTCAAACTAGTAGAACAGGTACAGTCAAACCAGCTGAGCGTGAAAACCTAGCAAACTCTAGGGTTAGTTGACCCGAATAAGAAAAGAAATCTAGAGAATAGTTCAGCTATACCACTCACTACAGGCAATTACACACAACCATACAATAGGATGGATGGGATACTATGACAGTTTTAAAATCTATTGTACCAGGGTGACCAGTGGGGAAGATTGATAACAGAAGCTTTGTTTATCGAATCAACTGTGTACACACCCATCCATCGCCAGGGTTCGAACCCAGAACCTTCTGATGACCAGACAAGCTCGTAGAGCATTAAGCCACTGGGACCCGATCCACTGGCTCATGAATTATAACTTCTGACAATTCATGACATAGCGTGACCCCTAGCCAATGTCTTCGGCGAGTATATGTCCTCACACCCGACCTGCTGCACCCTACTGGTCACGACTTCTCAATCAGTAAGTTTTTCGTGGAATTACGTAATACAGAAAAGCATTCAGAGGAATTGCATATAGATATCAAAGGATAGTAACAAGAGTGATGAGTTATCACAAAAGATTGTAAATGAAGAGTTGCGTAATAACAACACGAATGGTTTGACGAAAGAGCTGTGTTCAGAGTGTACACGGAAACAAAATAAACTATGGAATTACGTAACAGTTTTACAGGAGCACAAGAGTTTTGAGTAGTTCGAAAAACAGCCAAAAATTAAGTCAAATCAACAGAGTTGTTACCATGATAGCAGAAGTGGTTGAATAATTTTCTTTTTTTGCATAGTTCTGGTTCTTCTAATTGAATGGCTAGGGCTTCTGCAATGCAAAGAAGACGGATACGTATTGTATTTGGCAGGTTGTCTTTCACTTTGTAGATTACTTTGAAGCAGGAAGTGTTTGTTGACATGGAATGACCAGTAGCGGTGACGAGATTCCGACTACTGAACTCCTGATACGGCCACTACTTCCCTTCTGCAACCAGGCTGGATAGTTTTCTTTGACCCTTCTTGACAGGATACGTGACAAACGACCGATGTACCGGGATGGCTCCACTGCAACTAGTGAACTGATATATACACAGAGAAGTATTATTTGACCCTTTTTGACAGGAGAATTTCCACCTCTTTAGGAAGAACTTTCCCGCGGCAACATTAAAAGTAGTGTTCTCCAGTCGCCCGCTGATCTGCAGAAGCCCAAAGGACATGATTCCGCACCTGAACACCTCTATGTGCATATATCAGTTCACCTATTGCTGAGGAGCCAGCCAGGTACATCGATCGTTCAACCCGCATCCTGTCAAAAAGGGTCAAATAACACTATCCAGCGTGGCTGCAGAAAGGAAGTAATCGCCGTGTAAGGAGTGCAATAATGGAACATCTCGTCAACACTGGTCATTCCATCTCAACAAACTCTTCCTGCTTCAAAGTAATCTACAGAGTGAAGTACAACCTTCCAAAGACAGTACGATTCCATCTTCTTTGCATCGCAGAAACCCTAGCCATTCAGCTGGAGAAACGAGAACTGTGCATACAAAAGAAAATTATTCAACCACTTCTACTCTCATGGTAACAACTCCGTTGATTTGACTTAACTTTTGTTTGTATGTTTATTTTTTTTTAACTACTTAAAGGCTTGTGTAATTCTGTATATTATTTCGTTTCCTTATACACCCTGAGCACAACTCTTTCACCAAACTATTCATGCCATCACGTAACTCTTATTTAACAATCATTTATGGCAACTCATCACTTTTTTTTACTATCCTCTTATATTAACATTCAATTCATCTGAACTTACTAATTGTATTTTCGTTTGATAAATTTAATGTATACACACACACACACACAAAATAACCATATATATTTGTGATTGTACAGCTATGAAAATGAATTCTCCGAAAAAAGACTCTTCGCTGAACTACTTGTCTTTTGTCTATTAATATTCGAATGGGAATTATTTCAAATATGATTCACATGTTTGAACAAAGAAAGAATGAATATATTTGCAGGATACTACGAGCCAATTTCGCTCTGTGGATTCTCTTCAACTGTAAACATCCAAAAGTATATCAAATTAGAAGCTATAAATTAGCATCACGATGACTTTTAGTTATAGATAGAAAGTATGAACAGCACTACTCCAAAATTAATATAAGTAGGACAGATTATTCAGTGTTAAGAGACTAACTATGTATGAAATAATTAGACAACAGGGAGGTAGAGCTCATTTTTCGCTTGGAAACAAAAGTAGACTAGAGACAATATTCAAGATTAAACAACTTTACATACTGACACATTTTATGATGGAGGGTTCAGTGGGACAGAAGTGAAGAAAGATAGACAATACAATTAAGTACATTTGCAAACTTAATAGTGAGTTCAAGTCGGTCAGTAAGTGGAAATTAAAATCATGCAACAGTACAAAAACACACAAAAGTGTACAAACAAAACAATTACGGTTACCAGGTTGGTTAGTGAGAGATTAGTCACACCCTATTTCTATATGCATAACATAGGGTCAAAGTCATTTGATGACATTAATGGCTTTTGTGAACCGAAGTAAGAGAGAGCAAGGACTCATTGCAGCACTCCCACCTTAAGCAAACTTGAAGAAAGATATCTCATGGACGTCTTCCAGAAGAATGGATATCCGCTGGGTTTCATCAAAAGACATATACCTCCAAGTCAACCTATCAAACCGAAGGCCCCCAAGGAAAGCACAAAGAAAATCGCCATACCATATATAAAGGATATCTCAGAAATCACTACAAGACTCTTCAAACCTTTAGGAATTATCGTCGTACACAAACCAACAAAGTTGCTTCACTCAATTCTATGTCAACCAAAAGACTCAACAGCGAAAGAAGATAAAACCAACATCATGTACAAAATAAATTGTAACAACTGCGAAAAACACTACATTGGCCAAAGTGGACGTCCGCTTCGTCTTCGTATCCACGAACATAAGTTATCCGTCAAAAGACATGATATCCACTCCCTCGTATCACTACATACAGACAACCACGGACATCAATTCGACTGAGACAACGTTCAAATATTAGACAGAGGAAACAACAAGAATGCTAGAGAATTTTTAGAAGCTTGGCATTCCAGTGAATCATCAATCAGTAGACACATCGAGATAGACAAAATTTATCAACCGATAAGAAAGAAACCTCACACACAAAGGGTCAAAGTTCAAGTCAAAGAAACAGTCAGTTCCAATACAATTAACCTAGAAGATGTGAAAACACACATAAACAACGAATCACGTCCAAGGTCACCCACCAGGAGAGATGATTAATAAACTCGTGGAGAAATCTAAAAGCTCACTTCAAATTGAAGTATGCGCTGAAGATGTCACCCAGTAGGGTGATGAAAGCTTCGCAAATTAACCATCCAGCTCAGAGAACAAAACCACATCAAAATGAACCGAAGTAACTATGCTTTTCTTTGTGTAGTGATTACTTTTAAAGCCTGCAGGGTAATTTCCGCTGTGTATGTCCCATGTCGGTCAATCAGGTGTGTCTGGCGATTGCGCTTAAGACCACTTTGCTAATTTTTCAAACAAAGACATTTTACGGCTACTCTCGGAGAGCCTGATAGACGCTTTCCTCCTCTCTATTTTTCCTATGTGGAGTTGAATTGGTAAATACAGGGTATCTATCTACTTTAGAGTGAGTTAGTAAGAAGGAAACAATCTGGAGCTGGTGAAGTGTTCTTTTCAATGACTACTACATTTATAACTAAATACAAACTGGATTAGCCTCTTAATTATTCCCTTTAGCTAATTCGGGAGTCATCGTTAGCTAAGACTCATCACTTTAATGTTACTTTTCTTCTTCGATCGTGCAACAAACACACAATACAACTGACAGGCCAAAAACAAACACCAGGCGATCCTCATGCAATCACCCTACCAACTTATCAAGATAGCTGTAGAGGGAAAGAGAATCTTCTATAGTTTAGTTTGTAAGGGTTACTTATGTTTTTTACGAGTTGATAACAGACTGATATCAGTTAGAGAACCATTGAAAACCAGCACTGGAGTACTGGACAGCTGCTGTTTCATCCTAGTTTGGAAATCATCGGAAGTAGGCACCCACTGGGATTCGAACCCAGGACCTCCCGGTTACAAAACAAGCTCGCAAAGAGAATCATTTGTTCAAACTATCTAGAAATAACTTGAGCATATGGTTTTTTTTAAAAAGAATTATAGATTGACCTACTCATTTCGTTTAAAGCCCTAGGTGTAGACAGTTAATATGATTAAATTATCTTTAGCTGGCTTGTTCTTTTTTTGTTATCCATTCTCATCTCTCTCTCTCTCTCTTGTGTTCATCACGTGTCACTAAGAAAATATTTTCCACAGAATTTTTCCCAATAAATAAACTGTTTTATGCATGTTCACAGTTTTGATCACTCGAGATTGATTAGTTTATCACTTTAGCTTTATGACAAAAAATCCTTACAAAGTCTGAGAAATGGGATAAAAATCGTGTCTGAAAACTAATCAATAAAATGATCTGACGTTTACTGAAGCGTATAGTCTGTTCTTGTTAATCAGCGCCGCAATAACCGCAATTGCTTACGTCCAGATATTCTGACTGATTTTGTGTTTCAAGAAAGCTAATAGTATGACCAGTATACAGTATCTCACATTCAACACTTTAGATAACTTAGAATAGACATTGAATCTATTCCACGACTGTCCATAATCTCTCATCTCCTACTCCTCTATGTCAATCTTGGACTATCGTCTTACTCTTAATTTTCTTATTTTGGTTCCAGCCGGGCTAGCCGGGCTAGCAAGCGATATCAGTGGGTGTACGATCTATCATCATTTTTCTTCAGAATATTTATTGGGCAATAAGTTCTTGACAGCCTTAGATAAATGTATCGAAATGTACTGAGTTCTAGTCCAGTAATGTTGTCAAAGGTGGCATTCCATCTTAGCTTGTAGACGATAAATGTTTCAGTAGTACGTTATCCGGTTTACTGGATGAAACTGCTGTATATTTCTATAACGAATACTGAAGTACAGTTTTTACATTTTGTCTAATGGAGATTGCTGGTGTATTTTCCAAAATGAGAAACCCTATGCAGGCTTCTTAACGAAGTGTGGCATTGATTGCCTACAAACTTATTCAAGGAACAAATTCTGTTGGAAGAAAGCTTCTGTTGACTCCAGTCGGCAAACAGATATAATCTATGAACAATCCTATAATCGGTACGAGTTCCAGTACTCAGATTAGTCCTGATCAGTTAGGATATTGGCACACTGATACCTTTCTTATCTTTTCTTTACGTTTCCGGCGGAGCATCGAGCTTCAGACTTAAGTTTTGAAGTTTCTTTAGCTCTAGTGTTATCTTTGCAGGGTGAGGTTTCACGCCTCACTCCCAACTCTCTCTCTCTCGCTCTCTGACACCGCCTAAGCAAGGTTAAGCAGCGAGTCGACTGGGAATCGAATCTGGACCACACAAATTTGTATAAGTAAAGAACCTTTAAAAATGACCAGTTTAGGAAAATCATAGGCAAACACAGAATTACACAATATTTGTCATTTTAACCCTTTGTGTTTCGAGTGGAGTCAAGCGCTTTGAATGATGACACATTAGGGTGGGATAATACCGCAGTTCTAAAACCAATAAAATTAGGTGCGGGGGGATCTATATGAAGTATATGCCCCTGGAATTATGCGAAACCAGTGCTGAAGATACGATAAATTTCATCAATAAAATGAAAACATAAGGTGTAAAAAGCTATGCAAACAAACCCTGAAAATTGCACGACTACCTAGATATGATTGGGAGCAATAATAAACTTTTCTCAAAACGTCATCATTAGATAAATAATACTATATCACTATGTGCTAAATTAAATATATTCAGGTATTCATTATTCTGAAGTCAATGATCTTCCTGATTGCAGTAGATTGGATAATGCGACAGACAACGGTCAGCGAGGAAACAGGCATAAAATGGACTCACATAAAAACAACTTCGAGGATCTGGACTTCGCCCACGATCATCATATATGTCTGATTTCCCACAAACTGGAAGATATGCAAGTGAAAAGCAACAAGTTGGCAGAGGAAGCATTCACAGAAGATAGGCCTTCAGGTGAACATACAGAAAACAGAGGTAGGTGATGAAACTTCCTGACCAACAGCAACAGCAACAACAACAGACAACAATCAGCCAGCATAAATGGGAGGAACCTGAAAGAAACAACCTCCTTCACCTACCTAGCTACCTACCTGGGAAGCATCGTTTCAACTACAGGTGGACGGAACTGACGAGGATATCAAAGCAGCGAGGAGCGGTGAAAGCAAGACAAGCTTTCATTACTCTCAAGTCTGTGTGGAGGTCAACGCCACTCAGCATGGAAATGAAAATACGATCTGGATTTTCAACTCCAATGTGAAGTCAGTCAGTGCTACTCACTATACGGATCAGAGACTTGGCCAGCGCGTCATAAAGAGCACATGAAACGAAGTACATACCTTCATCAACAGCTAGTTGTCTCCGCTCAATACTCCGTTCACGATCAGATGGCCGCCCAGAAAAGATCAGGAACAGGCAGGGATCTCTGGCAATGAGCGAACCAGCCTAACCCAGCAGGAACCGATTGTGCAACAAATAAGCAGGAAGAATTCGAGATGGATTGGCCATACTCTGAGGTTACAAACCCTCAAGTGAGTGACATCACTAGGCAAGCCATCACTCGAGTGGAACCCGGCCGAAAGGGAAGCAGGTGGCGAGTTGGTCGTCAGTGTGAGGGTGACTTGGAGGATGTCATGTGAACAGGAGATGAAAGCATGTGGACAGACTTGGAGCGGGGTGAAAACGTTGGCAGAGAACCGAACGCAATGGAGTTGCGTGGCTGAAGTCCTATGTTCCACTAGGAATTAAAGGATATGATAATAATAATAATAAATAAATTCGACGTGTCTTCACTGTTGACAAAGATCACATTGGAAGAAACAATACCAATTATATGCCAACATGCTGAACTTCTGCCTCTGCCAGGGAACTAACGCAAACAACTTTTGCTTATGTGCACATAAGAATGTGCAATTCCAGTTCAACAATACTCTCTACCGCCAAATTAACGGAGTCGCCGTGGCAAGCCCCTGGTTTCGTTTCTGGTAGATATTTTATGGGTAATCTAGAAGAAACGAGGTTGAAATCCGCAATCAGATAGGTCAACTTCTGTACCAGGTGTGTCGATGACACTTTCGTTATTTGTAATCCTTTTAATGATGTATCCTAAGTATGAAAATTCTTGAACAGCAATTATAAGTTTACAATGGAGTATGAAAAAGGGGACAAGTTCCATTTTCTTGACTTGGGTGTCCAACGTGATAGAGATGGCAAAATCATAAGATATATACACAGAAAAGAGACCTGGAGGGCGGTTTATCTTAACTTTAAAAGCTTCTGTCCTATAAGTTACAAAAAGGGATTTGTGAGAACACTATTTGATCGTGTGAGGAAACTGTGTTCAGAAGAAAAGATTGAGGAAGAGCTATCCATTGTAGAGAAATGCCTACGCGGCAACGGTTACCCAAAAAAGTTCATCGACAAGTATGGGAGACGTCATGTTGAAAAAGTGAAAAGCAGCACAGTAGATAAAAAGCCTATCGTTCCGCAGCTTGCAGTCAAAGAATAAGAAGCAGACTGAACGTTGCCATAAAGAGAACATATCCAGCCGCCAAGCTTGTATGTGTTCATCAAACAACTAGTTGTTTGAGACAATCAATAGTGGACAAATACCCACCTCATGTTACCTCCAACTGTGTCTACCAATTTACATGTACGTGCCAAAGCACATACATTGGAAGAACAGAGAGAAGGGTTAGTGTCCGCATCTATGAACACATACCAAAGAACCTGAGACTGAAAGGTCCGGAAGCATTAAACAGTGCGATTGCTAGTCATCTATTGAACACTGGTCATATTGTAGACAGCCTGAAGTCGTTCAAAATAATCAACAAGCAAAAGAAACCTAGCTTGCTACGCTTTGCTGAAGCAACTGCCATCAAACGACTTAAACCAAATCTATGTACGCAGAAAGAGACAGTGGTGAATCTTTCACTGCCCTGGTGATAACAAAAAAGTATACAACTTTCATGAGTCACCTTTTTCATGTTTAGAAAACTCTACTCTCTCATCTAAACATGACTCACCCTACCTTGTTTCTTTTCTTTCGTTTTTTCTATTGGCTATTAGATAAGATGCTTTCTTTAGTTACGTAATCTACTTTTTTGTTATGCTCTTTCTAGCTAAACCTTGTTTCTACATATATATATATATACAACCTTGTTTTAAATTTCCAAGCCTAATTGTCTAATTATTCTATAAGTAGTCAGTGTTTGTAACTCCTACTCGGTTAAATCATTCCGAACTAATGTTACTTTTAATTCCTACCAATTACTCCTTATGATCGTGGAAAAGTATGTTCACATCTTTAATGTAATTCATATTTTTTATTGTTCAGGTTGTAACCAGTTGAGAAGAATCCTCGAAATAATAAAAGAAGGGCTCATATTATCCTGGTACAATTGTTGTTCTTGCTTTGTTCAAATATAATAATTATTCTGAAGTCAGTTTGGAAATCTTCTGCATTCATCTAAACGAAACCTTATCGTATTTTCAACATCAATGTTAAGTCAGTGAGCGCTTCTATGTAGGTCAGAACCCGTCACGAATAGCATTTCCAGCACAGAATTTCTCCAACAGCTGCCTTTGCTTCATACCAAAGATTAAAAAGTCAGAAAGAATTTACAACCAGGAACTTTGGATACCAACCAGTCAAGAGCCTATTTGTCAAAATAAATATCCCAAAGAAGAATATGAAACTCAGTTGGACACATACTAATGAGGCTATTAACTGACACCTTACGCTGGTTATAAATGCTCTCAGTGACGCGCACGCCATATTTCTGAGTCATAGAGAAGAAGAACTGACTGAATTCACATTGGTGTTAAAAATCTCTGAATTTCCCTCATTTTGCTTAGTCAAGATTTCCACACTGATTTCAGAATGATGAAGGTCTGTCTGTCTGCCTGTCTGTATTGCCTTTCCGATTCTCTCCTTAACATTTCCATCTCTGTTACCTAGATAAATGAAGGAAGTTGCTTTTATTCAAATTTCCCCAGTCGATAGTGATTGGTGCTTGCTGTTATTGATTGGTTGTTTATCTTCATCACATTCAGCTTCTGTATTCAAGTGTTGGTTAACAGCTATTAGACTGGTTTCAGGATATCATCATCAGCTGACATCGGTTGGAGAACCATTGTAAAACCAGATGGAAGTACTGCACAACTGTTTCCTCAGCAAAGTTTGGGACTGGATCTTTAGCAGTACACACCCACCGCCAGCGTTTGAACCCGGGTCCTTCTGGTTACAAGGTGAACTAGCTCGTAGACCATTAAGCCAGTGGGACTCGATATTATCCAATAGCCAGCCAGTCCACGAATTCCAACTTCGGCCAATTCATGATATGGCACAACTGGCACTAGCGAATGTCGTCGCTGGGGAGTATTTATCCTCACACCCAACCTGATGCACCGAATATCATGTGAGCTGTATCATGAATTAGCTGAAGTAGGAATTCAAGGACTGACCATTGGTTTGGAGGGTTCCATTGGTTTAATAGTCTATGACCTAGCTCGCCTTGCAAGTGGAATATCCTTGGTTCGAATCTCAGTGGGTTAGGTGTGTAGTGCTGAAGGGTCAGTCCCAAATTAGGCTGACGAAACAGCTGTCCATTACTCCCAGGCTTTCCAATGGGGCTCCAACCAATATCATTTTTGTGATGCAATCCTAAAACAACTTCTGTAATGTTCACTCGAAGTCTAGGCTTTGCTACCAACCTATTTGTTTTGAAATCTTATTGATTTCCAGTAAAACTAATATTTACCAAACCTTCCCTTTGATAGGATATTTCTCATCTATTTTAGGCAATAGCATACACATCCACATATTCTTTCAACTAATGAAAATTCGTCTCTGGAAAATATATTATCTGATGTCAGATACCGATTGGAGTGACGAAAGTTCATTCTTACTTACTTACCTCTGAGTCTTCTATATTTTCCTTTTAACATTTAACTTTCTTCTCAAAATAGTAAGTGTCACATTACCAAGTGGAGCTCTTTGTCGATAATCTTCAGAGATATATAGAAGATACTTGTCAGACAGTTAAGCTGTGGTGTATCTATTTCTTGATAAGCAAAATTCACAAAGTTGATGGTTTACTTCAAATAGTGAGGTGAGTAATGTACACACAAATACGCACATACAAACACCTATGTGTTGTCAATAAAAAAGTTGTAAGTGGATAAAGGGGACGAAAATAATTGCGTAAGTGTAACTTGAAAGTCTGCCAAGAACAACTGTGATCAATTACTCCGTTGGATTCCGATTGGAACATAGCGCTGGTTTTAACAACACTTAATTCGATATTATGCAAACCGAAAGACACATCCAACAGAAAAAGGAGATAAAATTAATACCATTCACAAAATAAATTGCATGTATGAACTGTGACAGGCATTACATCGGCCACGGTGGGCATTCCCTTCAAATAAGAATCCAGGAACACAAATCAGCCGTGAAAAGACAATATATACATATTTTTTCATATCAATGCATATAGACAATTATGGACATAAGTTTGATTGGGATAATGTCAAAATCTTAGACAGAGGAAACACCAAAAGTGCAGTCAGGGAATTCCTGAAAGCCTGGTACTCAAACGAAAATGCAATTAATAAACACGTTGATATGGACGAAATATACTAACTAATAAAAAGTAAATCAGGTGACCAGAAAGTTGAAAAATCCAAGTCAACAGAAAATGGTCAATACATATGCAAAGATGGTTACCGGGAGACGCAGTTATATCACTCATGAAGAAATTTAAATCATTTCACTTTATGCTAAATATTGCACTGAATATGTTGTTTGGGAGGACGACGAAAGCTCCCCACATAAACCAACCAGCTCAGAGAACACTATTAATTGCACAACACATCTTTACTTTGTTCTGCTTTCTGCCATCCTTTTCAGCTAGCCAACCCCACAGTTGCGCACAATCTCTCATATCCTCTTCACACTACATCCTCCATGTCACGCTAGCACCGAAGACCTAGTCGTCTCTTACCACTGAAATTTCACTCGAGAGCCTGGCGTACGATATCGTGCGACGGTTTCTTCAATGTATGCTCCGTCAATTCATCTCCATTTTTTCTTGCATATTTGTTAAGCGACCGGCTCTTAATCGGTTGATCTGTTCCTCTGTAGAGTTTCTTGTTACTAATTCTCTCCTGGCCGACCGGCCATTCGATCTTCAGTATGGAGGCGGCGGGAGCAGGTGTTGATGAAAGTTTGCAGTAATCTGTTGGAAGTGCTTTCCGCGATGTACACCCAGTGAACGTTTCGAACCAGTATAGAAGGACACACCTATGGTCATTTGTTTTGCATACAATATTAAGATATGTTTCATTCATATCTGCCTTTTATTTTCTGTTTTCTTACAAATTTTCAATAGAACTGTTTTTTTTTATTCTAAAGTTTCCTGTCCCTTTCTAGGCATAGTAAGCATTTGAAAAGTAAAGTCCTCGCTCGATACAGCATAATATTTTGTTATCTGAAAAAAGCTGTTTACTGTTATCTCAGTAAGTAACTCACTAACTAACTAACTAGCCAACATCTTGATGTCCAGAACAGGAAAACAAACACAAAATTTCTGTCTCCTTGAGTAGATTAGCTTTTTTCCTCTTTATTTATTAAACTGTGAAAAAAAAAATAATGATTTCTCTGTTAAAAATCTAAATGTTGTACTTTGAATGAGATAATTTTATACCTGAGGGTTTATCTCTAATCCTGAACAATATGCAGTTAGGGCAGGTAATTGTAGCTAACTACAGGAGTACAGCATCGGTTGAGAATGTCAAACCAGAATCGGAAAACGAAGGGTATGCTGCCTTCATCAACCCGGAAATTAGTAGTTCGAATGTGATTTTTCTGTAATCATTTTAAGGAGTAAAATTCAGATCTCAGAAGACTGATTAATAATAAATAATAATAATTTTTCCTTCACGTTCCCCTGTGGAACATAGGGCTTCAAGCTAGTGGCTTGAAGTTTCTGTAGCGGTGTTTATTTTACAGGATGAGGTTGCTAGCCTCATGCCCAACCTTACCTCTTTACCAGGATTATTCCTGGCTTAGCGAGGTAAAGGAGTGCGCCGGCCGGGAATCGATCCCCGGACCATGTGCATGGTCGGCGAGCGTGATAACCGCTATGCCACCGACGCACTTTCAGAAGACTGATTACTGAACAATGAATATTCACACTTTCGATAACTTCATCATTGTCAGGTTCTACAGTTGTATGTACATAGTACTGAATGAATTAGGGTTAATACCAACATTAATGTTGTCTAAATAACATCTCAAATCAATAATCATAATAATAGTGGATTACGGTTAGATAGAATCAGCGTAACAATAAACACTGAATATCAGAAAAACTAGAAAAGATAATAATAATAATTCAAATTCATGAATTTTTATAATCTCCACTGAAGGCCGGCCAGGGCAGCAGTAGTGGCTGGTAGGAACTACTACTTCTGCAAACACACACACGCACACAGCACCGGTTGTTTCGGGCGAATCACAATAGCCTCTGCTGTTTGGAGTATACGGTACCTGAATGTTCTTTACAGTTTATTAGGTATCTGAGAGATGATGACGAAGGATAAGGATTCTTCAATGCCGGCTTTGTGGCTTGTTTGAACCACGTGGTCGAATATCGAACTGTTGATGACAACTTTCACTATGCCTTTATTTAGCCACACTGGAAAGTGTTTCCAAGAGAGCAAAAAAATCAAGTTCTTAGAGTAATGGCCGATATAATTCGCTCCACCACAAGCACAGTTGAATTGGTTGATACAATTAGAAGTGGCTAGTCCAGTCTAGGTACTTCGTATTTCAATTAAGCAATAACAACCAGTTGTGTAGAAAAGAAGACTTGTAGTTTACCAGAATTGAAAGTCCTAAGTATGTATAAAGACTTCTAGTTTGGTCATGTGTTTCCTGATAAATTTGTCTGGATAGCTAGGTATTTTCAATCAAGGTATCATAAGGTATCACATACAATCCTAAGTTCATCTTCAGTTGCCTCTTCTGAGCATAATGCCACAACAGTGTGGCTGAGGGTCCTCAATAAATTTCTTTTGTTCCTCCCCGGTACAAAAAAATTGCTAATGGTTCTAGCAGCAGTAGTTTTTCTTGATGGAAGTGGTCATATTAGCAAAATGAATGATAGATTAAAAGACATACGCAAGTTCGAAAAATTGAGAAGAAACATTTCAGTAATAAAGTGGAGGGTAAATTAACCAGATGTTTGAAGAGAGCACGGAAAGAATATATATTTCCTGAAAGTTTATATGAAGAACTCAGACCAATGGATACATACACGCCGAGATCATACGGCCTACTCATGCATATCCCAACATAAACCCGAGATACCGTCAAGACGAAATCTTGACCTGCAAAATTCGCCCTATCCTGCATTAGTTAGATGGTTAATGGCTATTCTCAAACCTTTGCATGGACAAATAGTGTAATATAGCGTCGAAGGTGTATTTCATTTCGTGGACAAAATCAAATATAATAATACCAAAGACAAAACTATGATATCTTTAGATATGATAGACAGGATTTGTAGCTCAGGTGGATGCTTTTGGGGTAGTTGTGTTCTCTGAGTTGGATAGTTGATTTGCGAAGCTTTCATCACCCTACTGGGTGACATCTTCAGCGCATACTTCAATTTGAAGTGAGCTTATAGATTTCTCCACGAGTTTATTAATCATCTCTCCTGGTGGGTGACCTTGGACGTGATTGGTTATCTTTGTGTGTTTTCACACCTTCTAGGTTACTTGTATTGGAGCTGATCTTTTCTTTGACTTGAATTTTGATCCTTTGTGTGTGAGGTTTCTTTCTTATCGGTTGATAAATTTTGTCTACCTCTATGTGTCTATTGATTGATGATTAACTGGAATACCAAGCAACCTTCTACAAATTCTCTACCATGTAGTGTTTTCGCAGTCGTTACATGATGTTGATTTTATCTTCTTTCGCTGTTGAGTCTTTTGGTTGACATAGAATTGAGTGAAGTGATTTTGTTGGTTTGTGTACGACGTCAATTCCTAAAGGTTTGAAGAGTCTTGCAATGATTTCTGGGATTTCCTTAAATATGGTAGGGCGATTTTCTTCGCGCTTTCCTTGGGGGCCTTTTATTTGGTTGGTTTGTTGGCTTGGAGGTATATGTCTTTTGATGAAACCCAGCGGATATCCATTCTTCTGGAAGACGTCCATGAGATATTTTTCTTCAATTTTCCTTAAGGTGGGAGTGCTGCAATGAGTCCTTGCCCTCTTGAATAGTGTTTGTATGCAATTCCTTTTGTGTGTTATTGGATTGTTGCTGTTGGAATTTGGTACTTAGTCTGTGTAAGCTGATTTTCTATAAACTTGAGTTTCTAATTCCCCTGTGGTTGTTCGCTTGACTAAGACGTCCAAAAATGGGATTATGTTCTCGGATTCCTCTTCTCTTGTGAATTTGATGTCGTTAAAGACGTTGTTTATTAAGTTGTGAGTTTTGTTCAACTCGTTTCTTTTGATTATTACAAATGTGACATCTATGTAACATTTCCAAATTTTGGGTTTGATCTTTGGTAGGATTATGTTTTCGAGCCTTTGCATTACTACTTCTGCAATCAAGCCTGATATTGGCGATCCCATGTGTGTTCCTTCGAATTGTTCATATATATGGTCGTTGAATTGGAAATACGTTGTTAAGCATAGGTTTATGCATTCCATCCAGCTTGTGTGTTGTATTTTTGATTGTTGTGGAAGGTGTTCGTCATTGATGAGTAATTGCTCCATGGTTTCTTTTGCTAGTTTTGTCCGATGGAGGTATATAATGCTGTCACGTCGAAGGATACCATTATTTCTTGTTCATCTATTTGGATGCCTCTGATTTTCTCTAGGAATTGGATAGTAGAGTTGATGGAGTGATCACAAGATTCCGTTACGTGTTTTAGTTTTCTGTATAATTCTTTGGTTAAATTATATGTTGGAGTTCCTGGGAGTGATACAATTGGTCGTAACGGGATATTTGGCTTGTTTATTTTGGGTCTGCTGTAGAATCAAGGTAGGATTGGTCCATTGAACTTCATTCTCCATTGGTCTTGTTTTGTGATCTGTCCAGTTTTCGTGAGCTTGTTTAAGGTCCTTTGGATGCGGTTATCTAATATTTGTATGGGGTTTGTTGATATACATCTCAGAAATCACTACAAGACTCTTCAAACCGTTAACAATTGACGTCGTACACAAACTTACAGAGTCACTTCACTCAATTCTATGTCGACCAAAAGACTCAACAGCGAAAGAAGATAAAACCAACATCATGCACAAAATAAATTGTAACAACTGCGAAAAATACTACATTGGCCAAAGTGGACATCCCCTTCATCTTCGTATCCACGAATTTTTATTTGTAAAGTTATGTTTATTAGAGCTAAGCCTGATGAGATCTAATTGAAAACAGTAATGTTCGCTTAAATGTTGTTTTTTCCTTCACCTCCCCCAGTGGAGCATAAGGCTTCAAGCTAGTGGCTTGAAGTTTCTGTAGCAGTGTTTATTTTACAGGATTGGGTTGCTAGCCCCATGCCCAACCATTCCTCTTTACCAGGACTATTTCTGGCTTAGTGAGGTAAAGGAATACGTCGGCCGGGGACGCACTATGAGAATATTTAATATCTTGTCTAATACTCGCTAGTGACTGACCGCAGGAGGATATCATGGACTGCTGAATCAGTTGAATGGTCTACGGGATTATCTTTTAACTCGGAGATCCTGGCTTCGAACCCCGGTGGGCGTATAATGTTGATGAGTGCCAAACTAGAACAACAGAAGCAGCTGTCCAGTACTCCCTGGCTAGTTTTAAATGTCCAAACTTAAAAAAAACCAAAGCTGAAGCGCATGTAATCGACGAAACAACTTCTTATTGTCGATATGCTGATGACACGTTTGTAGCGTGTAACAATGAATTCATGCTTCCTACCTACTCAGATTATTTGACAACTCATATACAAATATTGAATTTACTATGGAACATGAAAAGGATGAAAAGTTCAATTTCTTCGACATTGTCATGCGACTCCTAGAAGATGGTAGTCTCAAGATGTCAATTTACCGATGGCCTACGTGAGAAGGGCGATACCAACATGTTAATAGTTCTTGTTCAAAAAGTTTTAAAAGAGCACCTAGTGAAGGCTCTACACTGTGCGCCGGTGGCACAGTGGTTGGGACTCTCGCCGACCATGCACATGGTCCGGGGTTCGAGCCCGCACCGACGCACATCTGATATCTATGGTCGGCCTGCGAAATTTGGGCTACCGATATCCATGCTGAAAATTCCATACTTGTACCGAAAATACAGTGTGGAATCAAGCTGTAAATAAAAAAATAAAAAAAATAAAATAAAATATGCTCCACTGAGAAATTAGAGGAAGAATTTATGTTTCTCGAAAATATGTTGAAAGGTGACGTTTACCCTCAAAGTTTTATTAACAAGTATGTAAGATCTGAAGGCTCAGATGTCAAGCAAATCACAGTAAAGAAAAAGCCCATCTACATTTAACTTGATGTTAAAGGTGAAAATATTGCTTCAGTGGTCAACAAAAGATTGAATACGTCACCAGGCTGAGCACATCCTAAAGCCAGCTAACTTGGTTCTCGTCTATCGGACAGCCTGCTCTTTGGTGCAATCAAAAACCGATAGATATCCTTCTCATGCTAACAACTCCAACAGTGTATACAAATTTACATGTATCTACGGGAGCAGTTAAATTGGAAGAACAGAAAGAAGGAGTAGGGCATACTTCCGGTATTTTGAACATGTACCAAAAAGCCTATGTCTAAAGTGAACAAACGCTTTCTTTGAATATTGCCATCACCAAGCATCTACTTGACACGGGTCATGAGGTGGACGTTTCAAGATCGTTCAAAACTATCAATGGGCAAAAGAGTTCAGTTCTTCTTGAGTCTGTTGAAGCGATCTCCATCAAGCGCCTGAAATACGATCTATGTTTTCAGAGAGAAGTGGTTATTAGTCTATCCCAATCCTGCTGCCTGGTAACTGAATGTTTTCACTCACTCTTTCATCTGATTACGTAATGCCGAAAGTTTCCATTGTGTATGATCACTATTGTTATTTGGGATAAAGGGTTTATTATGACTGATATATATATATTATTATTGTATGTATATATTGATTGATTTGTGTTTAAAAATGAACTCTGTGGAAGTAGGTTGAAATTGTTTGTATAGATAAACTGAGTAATGTCTTTGGGTTGTGTTCAGCTGAGATGATGAGAAGCCAGCAAAATAAACAATGATGGTGTGGTGAGAGCAGGCTGCTAGCCAATTGGTAGACATTAATTTACGTCAATGTCTAGGTCACTAATATTGGCCGTGAGAAAATATGAACAAGGCTGATTCAACAACCAATCACAGCAGACTTAACGTGGGCAAATAAGATTCGCAGATATATGGCTTAACTTTCCGAGGAAACAGAAACAACCAATCAGAAGACTGTGTTTGTCTACTTGAATAAGCTATAATAATAGTGTACATGAAATATATATATATATACGTGCTGATTTCCGTAATTAAACGATCTGTTGCCGGCTCTTGTCTTCTGCTGTCACAATGGTACTACTTTACTCTGCAAAAACCTTTGTCCTTGTTTTATTGAAATTTGATAAGTGGAATAAATGTATGAAATAACTAGCTAGTATCAGTCTGTGTTCAAAGTAGAAACAAATTGAATCACTACAGTAAGCAAAATTAAACTCTTGAAAATTATACAACCAACCAGTAAATCGCACAATATGAATGACATCCCTACTTGAGAAGTACGGAAACAGGGAAGAGATTTTGAAATGCTATTTTGTCTTAAAGGTACACAAGGAGTGCACAACATAGTGACGCAAATAGTTTTTATTCATGTATTCATGAATTTTAAGGGGACTGCTATCAAATATAGTCACTGGATAGCACTGAATGAAGTCAGTAGAAAGCGTTCCGCTTCTTTTATTTTATTGTCTAATTTTTAAGAAATTCTCTCAGGATATCCTGTATACATACGTATACAGGATAACGCCAAATTAAGGAAATTAGAATTTCTGTGAAATCAATTAAAGCATTTTTAGAAAAACAAATAGCAATGATTACATCCTATTCTGCTTCATATGCCTTATGGTTTTTAAGACAACTAGGTGAACATTCCGTGTGAAAATTATTCATACATTTTAGAAGAAAATGACATAATGAATGACTTTAAAAGCGTTATTAAAGTATCCTCGTAGTAGATAAATGTGATTAAAAATCAGGCGATTCAGAATTCATTGTAAATACCTAATAAAGATTTGAAAGAGAGATTAACAACATTAATGCTGTCTAGAATTACAAATAAAATAAACGAACCAACCGTATCGATAGGTGATTACAGTTCACTGAGGTGTCAGTAAGAGCTAATATGCATTTATATAAGACAAAACTGATTAAATATCGCATGAGATAAATTCAGGGAAGTCACACACACACACATCTCATTAAAGATTGACTGGTCAGTTAGAGGATGTAGGTGCATTCCTCATTAAGTGAGTGGTGGTTATGTCACTGAGGCTTGAACCCAGTGCCTATATAGTTTCAAACGCCAAAGAGTTATCTGTCGACTAGACGGCTGGGACTATGAGAGCTGCCTTTCTTGCCACAGGTCTTATAAATCATTTAATTCAAATAGGACGAAATGCGTCTTATCCTGGATTCCACTGCTAGTCACCATAAACCAACTGACTTGAAGTCACACGACGAGACATCATCGAAGCATATGCACAAGGAGTCGACATGTCAACCTGTGGGCAAGCACTTCGACCCAACCAGTCGACAGGAAAATCTAAAGCTGATTTAAAATAAATATCACATTACGTATAATAAAGGAAGCCACACATAGAATTTATGAATTTGTAGGCTCGATAACAGGACATAGATAGTAGCACTAGTTGCCGGCTGAAGCTCCCGTTGATTTAGGTGAGTTGCAGTGTCCTCTATTCTTTCGAATGTTCAGTATCCAGAGAACGTTTGTTAATTTATTTGACATCCTACCGAGAAAGACGCTTCAATTCTTCCTACCTTTGTGCCATGTTTGGATCTGTTGGTGATCTTAACAACAACTCCATTTCACCACATTGGCACTTGTTCCCGACAACGAAAAATTTAGCCCTTACAGCGCCGACAAATGTATCAAGCTCGACACAAGCAGTGGAATTGATAGATACAATCGGAAGTGGCTAGCCAGTACGAGTACTTCATCCGCCTTTCAGTTTCCGAATGACAACCGATTGTTTGGCGACTGTAAGCTACGGCTCTCCGGAATTCAACATTATTTTCACCGATTTTGTAGAGTCTGTTTTCATCAATGTGTCGTGTACAAACTCAGGGTTCATCTTCGATCACATCTCCCGAACAAATAGCTTTGCTTCTATAGCTGAGGTTCACCTGCAAACGTCTTTTATACTGAATGGGAATGAAGCTGTGTAAATGTGTAATATTTACTGGTCGAAGTACTTATGTGTGGTGTTTATGTCATTGTGTCGTCTCAGAAAGCAGTTTTTCTTCGGGTTTCTTCTTCACACATGAGTTTGATAGCTGAACTATTTATTCATCGTTATCAGTCGTAATTTTCTTTAGATGAATGTTAAAACAGATAAGCTAGATTCAGGTTCATATTAAATCGACTACTAAATTCTGGAGAAACCAATTATCTTCAATAATCGTGACATAAATATCAGCGGAATTGATGACACCATTACTGGAGAAGGTGTGAAAAGAGGGCAGCGTACCTGAGGACTGGAAGAAAGGATACTTATTCAAACTGCCAAAAAAAGGCAACTTAAGTCAATGCAAAAACTGGCGTGGAATTATGCTCCTGTCTATCCCAGGGAAAAAAAAATACTAAGCCACACCATCCGAGAGAGAATCAAACACGCCCTAGATGAAAATCGTCGACCGGAACAAGCTGGATTCAGGAGAAACAAGTCATGCATCGATCAAATCGCAACACTACGTATCATCATTGAACAGACCTTGGAATGGCAGTCACCTTTCTATCTCAACTTCACTGACTTTGGAAAGGCCTTCGACAGCGTTGATAAAGAGGTGATTTGGTAACTACTTCGCTACTACGGGGAGCTGCCAACAGTTACACACCTCAGCCATCAACAGTTGTACGATAGTGCTTCATGCCAAATTATTCACAACGCAAAACTCACGGAATCCTTCACAGAGAAGATAGGGAAAGAAAAGACTTGCTGGCTGCCTATTGCTATCTCCAATATTCCTGATTCCATCAAACTGGACAATACAACAGACACACAGAGGGCAACTAGGAGACAAGCATAAAATCGACTAGCATAAAAACAACTTCGATGATCTGGATCGCAATTTCGCCGATTATATATGTCTAATTTCCCACAAACTGGAAGATATGCAACTGAAAAGCAACGAGTTGGCAGAAGAATCATCCAGCGAAGATAGGCCTTCAGGTGAACATAGAGAAAACAGATGCGGTGATGATAAATATTCCTGACCAACTGCAACTGCAACAGCAACAGCGGACAATAATCAGTATAAGTGAGAGGAATCTGAAAGAAGCCATCTGCTTTACCTACCTACCTAACTACCTGGACAGCTTTGCCAATCTCGTACATAGTGCGGACGTTCCATGCCCCCACACAGACTTTTTCTCTTGGTGCAAAGAGATTCATCATGCTGAAGTTTCTGTGGCAACTTTGTTTACAGGGTAGGGTTGCTAGCCTCACGCCTGAGAAAGGAATTGTTACATTAAGATAAAGTTTAGAGAGAAGCGACCTTTTGGGTTACTCCCCTTAAAATCGGAAAACAAGGAATAAAACAATCAGAACAACACCAGTAAAAGGAAAATAATTCACAGCAAAAAGGGCAAAAAGCGACAAAAACAATACAATACAACAACATGCCACACAGTTAAGCACAGTTAACTAAAATGATACCAAAAGCATAGACTCACTGACTTGGGCCAAATTGAACATATAAATCCAACAATACATACAGTTACAGATATGAGTTAGTGTTAGATCAGCAACAGGGATCTCTGGGAGCGAACTAACCAGGAACCGATTGGGAAACAAATAGTCAGGAAGAAATGGAGATGGATTGGTTGGCTATACTCTGAGAAAGGAAACCATCATGTGAGTGACATCACTAGACAAGCCATCGCTCGAGTGGAACCCGGCCGAAAGGGAAGCGGGCGGCGTGTTGGTCGTCAGTGTGAGGGTGACTTGGAGGAGGTCATGTGAAGAGGAAATGAAAGCATGTGGGCAGACTTGGAGCGGAGGGAAAAAGTTGGCAAAAAACCGAAGGCAATGGAGACGCGTGGCTGAAGCCCTATGTTCCTCTAGGAATTAAAGGATATAATAATAATAATAACTACCTGGAAAGCATCATTTCAACCACAGGCGCACGGAACTGATGAGGATACTTTAGTGAGGATCGGGAAAGCAAGGCAGGCTTTGATTACTCTCATCAAGTGTGTGTGGAGATGAACAGCACTCAGTATGAAAAATAGGATACAAATTTTCAATTCCAATGTCAACTCAATGCCATTAAATACGGCTCAGAGACTTGGAGACTCGCCGCGTCACAAAGGCCACTTCGAACAAACTATACACCTTCTCTGATCCACAGCTACCTTCGCTGAATACTTTGCTCAAGATCAGATGGCCGGCCAGATAAGATTAGCGACAGAAAAGGATATCTGGCAATGAACCAACGAACCAATCCAACCAAGCAGGAAGCAGTTGTGCACCAAATATGCCGGGAGAAATGGAGGTGGATCGGACTGGCCATACTGTGAGAAAACAAACTATCAATTGAGTGACTTCACAAACCAGGCTGTCTCTCTTAACTGGAACCCGAATGAGAGAGAAGCAGCGAGTTGGTTGGCCGTCAGAGGGTGAGAGTGACTTGTGGCGAAGAGGAGGAGATGATGTGACAAGGAGATGAAAGCATGTGGGCTGACGTAGAGCCAGGTTAAAACATTGGTGGAGAACATCGAACACAACGGAGACGTGTGACTGAAGCCCTATGGTCTTCTAGAAACTAAAGGAAAATATACTAATAACAATTCTCAAATAAACAAATAAGATTCAGATTAATTTTATAGATGGTGACAAGCAGTGGGATTTTAAACGCGCAACTCGTTCTATTTTGAACTTGTCGCCTGGGTGTCCCTGCATCATCCTGTGAAGGTATTTTCTAACAAACAAATCTAACGAAAGTATCGTCATGAGTAGAATTTATTAGGTATAATTGAATTATTGTTTTAAATACGTCTTTGTCACCACTAAACTACCTTAGGATGTAACATCGTTGTTTTTTTTTTCATAATTTCACAAAGCCAGTTCCATTTGTATCAAAGGAAACTGTTCATATTTTGTTGGTGAATTTGAAGCCTTTGGTAGAAGATCTGGATTTGGCACCTGGATGATTTATGTCTCATGACACACTAACTCCGAGACATCCAACCGAATACCGACAAACTCACTGAAGACGGTGACAGAGAAGATAGGACTCCATGTGAACAATAGAGAAGGTGGAGACGGAGATGATGAAGATGACCGACCACCATCACGACCACTGAAAACAGCACCAAGAACCAATCACCACCAGCGGGAGACAGGAGTTGGAAGAGGTTACTTCCCGCCTTCACTAATCAAGCCTAGACAACCCTCGTCATTTCAACCACAGACAGTCGGAACGAATGAAGTTGTCAAAGCCAGTCAGCCAGTTAGCCAACCAACTAACCAGAATTGGAAGACAAGCAAGATACTCACGCTTGCACCAACTGGAAACCAGTTTGAAAATCTTCTGCACTGCACTCTACCTCTGCCAGCATAAAGAACAAGGTTCGGATTTACAACCTCTTTTAATGTTAATCAGAAACTTGCACTATGCATGCATCACGTAAAGCATTTCCACAGGGGCTAATGAAAACTTTCATCGACAGTTACCAGCTTCTCTGGCTAGCTTCATAATGAAGACACAATGACCAGCCATTCGGCCGACTGGCCAGAAAGAATTAGCAACAATGAATGGACGAACCAGCCGATGAAAAAGTCGATTACTCAACAAATATGTTAGAGTAAATGGAGCAAGGATTAATCGGAGATACTTTGAGTAAGCAGGCCGTCGAATGACATTGCGTACAATTCGGATCATCGCTTTAGTGGAACGCCCGATGGGAAGCGACGAAAGGGTTATCAACGCTTTTGTGACACAGAAGAGATCGTGTGGGGAGTTCATGGGAGGAGGATGAGAGAGATTATGATCAACCGTGATGTCAGCCGCCTGAGGAAGAGAGAAGATAATATAAAAAGGTGGACAAGTGTTGTTGAAGCCTCATATGTTCGACTCGGAACTCAAGGGAATATTAATAATAGTGGAACTGATACACAAGGGAAACCATCTTATATGTTTTGTGTTCATTCTAAACAATTCCTATAATAAAACTCACTGTCGATTAGTATTCATAAGATTTACCTGAGTAAATTAAAGGACATTCAGGGTTTGTATACTCAAGTTACCGAGTATTAATTTTCAAAGTATTTTTCCTTTACGTTCTTGGCTCTGTTCTGCTACCACGTAAAGTCAACGTAAAGTTTCAGATTTTCTTGAAGATTTTTTTTGTTCTTTTACGTCCGAAGTGAACCACAGAACTTCAAACTTCAGCTTTTAAATTCCAGGAGCAGTGGTATTTATATTTTTTTACTCGACGGAATTGGTAGCACCAAATACCTTTCCTCCACCCTTTACCGGGCTAACTACCAGACAAGAGAAGTTTAGACTTGCATCGGCAGGGATTAGAACGCCGGACTATGAACTTGACTGACAAATGTCCTACCCCTGAACAGCCGGCTACCTTGAAGGTATTTCCATTTAATTCAATAGTTTTTCATTCTATGCTGCATCGTTTAACAACGGGGAGAATAAAAAATGCTTTCTTCGTTTGAGATAGAATGTTCCCTTTGTTCTACACCCTCTAGAACTTACAGCCAATTGATTCTGATGGATATTTAGTCTGGCGATTGACGTGCTTATTTCGCACTGAGTAGCATTTAAGAAATGATGCCTGCTTGGAGTGATAAATCAGTGTTGTATTTTTCCACTCAGTTTTAATAGAAAAGACTCGAGTTTTCTTGTGAAATTTTTCATCTGTATGTAGATAACATCATGATGGCTGGCTTAGTCAGTTTGCCCTACTTAACATGCAAAAACGTTGTGTTGGTTTGTTATTCCTACTCATGTAGACGTACTGTCATTGTTGGATAGTTGGAGGCAGTTGGAAGGAAGCCCTAACTAGACTAAGTTTTCTTGCTTGTTGATACCCACCAGTCACTAAGGCGTATGTACACTCTTCAAAGAACTCACATCCCTTCTGAGATTCGAACAAGCGTCACCCAACCCTGCAGCCAGAGACGTTGCCACTCAGCCACTCCGGCACATGATTGACCTCCTATGGTACTGTATTGTATGTTTTGATTGGTCACTAGGTCGTAAGCAACTGGTGTCACACGTCTAGTTCTTTTGTTTCGTACAAACTGAAGGATCTGATTTCCTTCAGGGCTGCAGATAAGCATTGCTGAATGATGAATGCAAACAAGCATGAGACGCAATTCTAGGCACCACTTCCGCTGAACGCCTCCAAATATCGAATAATGAGAACCATTCACAGTGAAACGTGGTGAAGAGCTACCTAACAAGATGGCAACATTGAGAAACTGACTGATAGAATATGCGTCAATATATATAAATATATATAATTTCTTGAATATTTCTCCAGAAATTTACCTTTTAATCAACTTCAAGAAACCATAAATAACAAAGTCATTCAAATCACTGTGATACTGATGTCAGTGGTTCAGTAGAAAAATACCTTCCATTCAGGCTGCACGTGGTCCGGGATCCAGTCCTCCACCTCCAGGAACAGGCCTGATTGAGGAAAAACAAATCATGTCTGCATCAAATTGCAAATCTATGATTCATCACCAAAAATGGCATGGAATAACAGACAAATCTTTACACCAACTCCTCCAGATGTCAGATGATCCACAATGGAAATCTCAGTGAAGCGTTTGAAGTAAGTATTGGAGTAAAACAAGAATGGCCACTAACACTAACACTACCAACAACAACAACAACAATGGTATTCTTGATGATAACTGACACGATCATGCGAAAAATTGCAGGTAGCGAGAAGACAGGAATACGTAGAACCGATGAGAGGATTCTAGAAGATCTGTCTGTGCTTCGCGTAATGATGATGTATGTCTGATGTCACGTGAATACGAAGACTAACAGGTGGAAATCAACGAGTTGGTCGAAGAGGTAGACAGCGTAGATGAGAATTCTAGTGAACATGGAGAAGGTGGAGACGTAGATGGTGGAGATAACTGACTAACCGAAAACAAGCAATAGTCACTATCACTTATATAGTCAGCATCATTTCAACTACAACGAGTCGACAAGTGTGAGGATGTCAAATCCAGCCAGATTCGGAAAAGCAAGACAGACTTTCACAGTTCCTAGTTGCAGAAAATCTTCATTTTTTTCTCTTCTCTGAAGTCCTCTTTAGCTGACTCCACAACTGCCCATAGACTCTTATCTCCTTCACGTCACACTTGGATACACACACAACTCGTCTTTTTCCATTGTGGTTACACTCCAGAGCATGGAGTGCGATGTCATCCGACGGTCTCCTAACAGTATACCTGGTCTATCTCAATTTTCATCAGAGTATATGTTGAACAACAGTTTATAATTTGGCTTGTTCCCAGATATCCTTGTTGCTGATGCTTTCTGGCCTATCATCTGAGCTTCAGTGTGGAAAGAAATTTGGTGTTTACCAAAATTCTACAGTAGCCTTTTGAAGATGTCTTTCGTAAAGCCCACACTATGTCTCTAACCCATTAAAAAGCACTAACTAACTTAATATTGTTTATGAAAGTCTGAATTCTGTTTTCATGCAGAATATTTACAAACTGCTGTCAGACTGATGAAAGTCTGTCTTACCTTTCCAATTTTAGTTTTGGCATCCTCATTCATTCTGTCAAGTGTGGTTGAAACGATGGTGCCTAGATAGGTGAATTTTAAAAATCTCCCGCTGATAGTGATAGGCACTTGTTGTTGTTTGTTGGTTGTGTGGGTGGGTGGGTGATTGCACAGTTTTACCCATCACAATTAAGAGTAAATATATGTTGCTCTATTAAAACAGTTTAACACTGCACATTCAATCTTTGTCTTCTTAGGACATCGTACGGCTGTTGAGAATTCATAGGAAACTTCCCTATTCATATCTAATCTAATATGACCCTAGTGATCTCAGTGACCTCTGTGAAGAATTATGCATGCAGAGCAACCAGTGACGTGTGAATGTGACGATTCAAACAAGTATGCCTGGGGCACTTTTGTTTCCACTAACTACCACTACTACTTTCAAGAGAATAACAGGAAAATTGTGTATTTTGAATGATAAAATTTATGTTTCTGCTTTAATATTGATTTTTCCCTACAAGTATACGACTTAATTTTAGTGTAAAATGGTCACTTCAGACTCCTCTATTTCTCGATTACTACTTATAACTTAAATCTCAACCAGTTTACTAGCTAGCTAGCTTCCTAGGGATGGGAGTGAAGCTAACAACCCTACATCGGAAAATCAAAAAGCTCGACGACTGCAGAAACTTTACAGCACAAGAAAAATACAAGAAACAAACATATTTTTAATTGGAATTGGAGAGACGTAATGTTGGTGTAAGTTGGTGAAAGCCTTTAGGAAACCAGTCAGTCAGCCGATGTATCTTCTTCCAATGGGAGCAAAGATAAGGATGGAAACGTGGAATACCCTATCAATGTATGAGACTGGGAAGGCTACCCAGGTAGCCGTAGGAGTGACTATGGCTCCCTTAAGAGCCTCGCTTTATACAATTCCGCCTAGTGCTCACCCGGGCATGGGTAATGGCGGAATACCGATGCCGTCCCATGACGAAGGTATCTAGCCTTGCGCTATGTGCACCGTCGGGGCGGCATCAGAGGTTCATGGTTTGCTGGCAGGTACCTCCACGTGGTTCCCGCTAGGTGGGGGGTTTTCCGGTCACCTCAGCTAAATCCTATCAGGATGAGAGTGAACTATTTCTTTTCCTTCGGAATGCCGAATGCGGCTTGTTCTGGCTGTTTTCTCCTTTGGCGCTTGGGTGTCATTGAGGGCGCTGGAGCATTGGCTGCGAACGGTAGCCTGGTCATGAAAACCAAGTGAGAAGGATGTTGGGGAGAGTCTCTTATCCCAATGCCAACTGGGAAGCTTGATTCGAAACTTCGGACGACCTGCGAGGGGATTACGTCCAAGACTAGTTTGCTCGTGGATGGTGGCCTTCAAGGCTTCGTCGTACTGCGATCGGTCGCGGGTCTCTGCGATTGGTTGTAGGTCTTTAAAACCGTCCAGCGAGGTCATACAGTGCAGGTAGGTGGCGTGACCTCCAGTTGCTCGGGCGCGCAAGCGTCAGAGATCCGCGCATGATTTAGTGGAAGCCGAGCAGCCGTGAGAGTAACCGCCCGCGGTCTGGGGACCCAGTCTCTCACACCAGACTGAACATCTTTTTACGACTGCCCCAAGAGGAGTGTATGACCGTCGTCTCTGTTCAGGAAGCATTTCGGGCATCTAGTGGCTCGGAATGTGGAATGGGCTCATGGGCCGAGATGAGGGGGGTTTTAATAGTGAAAGTTAATTCCCTCAGGCATCCTTGGTCAGCGGAGGGGAGCCACCGGTGAAAGGATCGTCGGCATTTCTAGGTGCTCTTATCGGCCTTATATATGTGAGGAATTGTCCTAATGCGAGGACGGTGGATGTATGCTTCCTGCAAGGTGGAAGTGCAATCATGTGACCAGATCGTGTGAGTTGTCATGACCCGCTGATGTGGGGCAGTATGTACCATTTGATAAGCATCCACGGTTTGGTTGAGACTGGACAGTGGGGGGTGGGAAAACACCTACCGCTGCGGCAGCGTTAATCGGGTGCCTGGCATGGGGTGCTCATTTACATGCTGCATCGTTGCTGGGCGTTGTCTACTCAGAAGCTATGCTGACTCTGTGGGGAAAATGGGTTTGTGGGAATGAAGTACCGCCCCCTCCACTAGAGGCCTTGTTGAAAATACGACGTAAAACGCTTAGGTGTTGGGCATCTGCGAGAACGGATGGGATGGATGTGATTCTCAAAATTGTCAACTGGGAAGTCGGTAATCTACTCCGGTCACCCAGGCAGACGATAACAACGAGCCCACTAAGGGAGTGACTATCATGATGTCACCAGTGGCAGCCAAAGGTCCTAATGCAATGGGAACCGGATTATGACAGTGAGACTCAACTGAAAACGAAGGATGGTTACAATTATCAAATGCCACGCGACTACAAAGAGTCCAGAAGAAGATAAGAAAGAAGATTTCTGTAGACATCTGTAAACAGTAATGGACAACATCCCAAATGGCGAAAACAATATACTAATGAGTATTAAGACAGCTAAAGTGGGAGCAGAGAGAAAGGTTAGAGCATTGATCATGGGTTCGGAGGCTGTCAGTGAAACGAATGAGAATGGAAGACTTATCGCAGGCTTCTGTTCATTCGGTGATTCGGTGATTGGAGGTGGTGTTTACAAGCACAACGATATGTACAAAGTGACACTACTTTCATCAGACGGACACATCAAAAATCAGATACACTCCATCTCAATATCAAGAAAGTCAACAGGCAGTCTTCTGGCCGTACATTTAAAAAAAGGCAACTTTATCTGGTTCAGGAAGCCTTCAGAGCCAAGCTGAAAGTCATCATAGGAATTACAAATTGGCCAAAATTTAAGTTTAACACTCATAAATTGAAGGATAAAACTACAAATAACAAACTCACTGTACACACCAGAACAAAGTTGGAGAGCATATGTAGCATCACTGAGGAAACCTGTGTGGAAAAACATTGAATCTCTATGACAATGATGATAGTGGAGACGTGTGCAGCCGTCTCAGGAGAAAATAATAAGCAAGACAAGGCATGACTCTGTTTAAACACGTGGAAGCTTGTTTTAAATTCGTGTCGGGAAACAAATGTTTCCAATTTCTTAAAGAAAAGTGTAGGATAGTGAGTCAGATGAAATAGCGCACAGATGAACGACGAATGGAAAAGCTGAGTTTCCCCCTAAATCACACTGAATAAAGGAGAGAAGAAGCGTTCAAGAAAAAGCGAAAGGTAATTCTACAACACAATGGCAACTGGAACAGAACAGACCTCACGTAAAAACGACCTGACAACTCTACATCAAAAAACCAGGTCTTCGTTCACGAGGAGAGATCAACACAGATGAAAAAAATAAAAGGAACCTAGTTAACAAAGAGGTTCAGCAAAGAAAACCATGGACGAGTCACTTCAATGAAATCATGAATTGACAACCACCTGCAACTCGATGGAAAATATCACCGTCAGATACAGAATTACCAGTAAACATCACTCCTCCAACCGAAAAAGAAATCTTCAAGGATGACAGGTAGTTAAAACCCGGAAGGCAGCAGAACCAGGTGTAATTCATTCAGAATCACTAAAAATGTATCAAGACACCTCAGGAGATATCCTAATACCACTGACAAAGAAGGGTGGCTTTAGCCTCTGGAAGCACTGACGCGGAATCACATCCTTGTCCATGCCATGGTGTTATTTAGGAGATACGAGTTAAGGCACTGAATACAGAACCACACCAGACAAAAGCTAGATTCAGGGAAAGCAAATCAAGGTCAGAACAAACTGCTGCAATTACCAGTCATCATCGAACAGAGGGTAGAATAGCACTCACATATCTACACCAAATACAGCCACTTTCAAAAGGCCTTCGACACATAGCGTTGACCACGAAATAATTTAAAAACTAATTCAGCACAATCCACTACAGTATACAAAATGATCATCAAATACATTCAACACCTAGATGACAATGACACATGTCGGATGATCCACAATGGAAAACTCGGTGAAGCGTTTGAAGTAAGTATGGGAGTATGATAAGAATGACCGCTACCACTACTCGATTTCGAGACAGGAATTCGTTGGAACGATGAGAGGATTCTAGAAGATCTGTCTGTGCTTCGCGTAATGATGATGTATGTCTGATGTCACGTGAATACGGAGACTAACAGGTGGAAATCAACGAGTTGGTCGAAGAGGTAGACAATCTAGCGAAGATGAGAAATCTAGTGGACACGGAGAAGGTGGAGACGTAGATGGTGGAGATAACTAACTCTGAGGAGATCGTTGAATAACATCACATACCAGGCAATCACTCAAGTGGAATCAGAATAGGAAACAATGAGTTAGGCTTCTTAGGGTGAAATAAAGGATATTTTGAGGGTCGGAGATGAGAAACTTTGGGAAATCTTACGCAGTCGGCTAAGGAAGACCTCTGGAGAATGGGACAAATTGGAGATGTTTTCTTGAGGGTTTGATTTCCACTCTTAACCCAATAGGACAATAATAATAGCCACCTACTTAGTCAAATTATATAACCTTTCTTATAAATTACAGGCTCACTTATCAAGTGCCATAATAGAATGAATGACAAAACTAAGCTCAGTTAAAAATAAGCAGAAATAAATCAAAATTGTTGTAATGTTAGTCAATTTATCGTTAAACAAATTCACTAACTAAACTTTATTCTATTACATTATTTTTAATTATTTATTTTATGCACTAATCTTTGTCAAAAGCAAATCAGATAAATTGAATTATTGAAGAGGAAATGCCAGGGAACTAGTAGTTCATCAGAAGTAAAATTAACGTTGCTATAGCTCAGTGTTTCAAACTCTTCCACGCTTGATTTGTTGATATTATACACTATACACAACCCCAGAGATGTGGAGAAGTTCACAAGCATTTTTTATTTTGTTTCTTCTCTATGCTGGCATAAATAAATGACAACTCATGACGTAGAACTTTTTTACTAAATGTAATTAAGTTGTGATGTAGAAAGTCATTGAATATTTTATAAGTGTATTTAATTATTGAACAGACAAGAAGGAGGCAGAGACAGGCAGAATAACTGGGATACTAACAAAGTACGAGAGGGGTGTGAGGTGATTTGCTTCTTTTTTTTTGGTTATGTTTTATTATTTTTTAAAGACGTCTCCATATTTGCATATTTATGGTTCTAATGTATTGTGGGCTTTTATAAAAAAAACAACAACACAACCATCTTTATGCAATTTACAGAATTTCAGATCAAATTAGTGAATAGCTTTCATCTATCAATATTTTCTTTAGTGTATCACAAAAGGAATCATAAAATCTTCGAGCGAAATTCAAAATCTGCAGAGTATGGAAAATGAACATGTAATTGTAGATACCAGTGGTATCTGGTGGCACAAGAATTGTTTATAGGGAAAAATGAAGTAGATTGATGATGAAATATAAAAAATGTATCCTGAATCCGGATTTCAAGAGGGAATTAACCTGCAGTATCCTAAAGATGAAAACGTACAACAACTCAAAGCATCAATCCTCGACTGTTGTCACAAGTTTATAAATACCAAACCCAACGGAAGGTCAATTTTGACGAAGAGGTACTATAAAGAGCTGAAATAACTTATGAAAAACGAAGAGATTATGATGTTACGTCCTGATAAAGGCGTAGGAATCGTAATCATGAATTGCAAGGACTATATCAGTAAAATGCTGACTATACTATCCGATGAATGCAAATTCACAAAACTGATCAACGAGAAAAACATGACTGAACACACCGAACAAAAGCTAACGGACATTTTCCGCAAGCTAAAGACTGAATCTTTCATCATCAACGAAACGTTTGAATCCCTAAGACCATCGGGCTTAAATATACCATGACTTTACGGACTCCCGAAAGTACACAAGAAGGTTATCCCTCTTCAACCAATCCTCGACATGACCAATTCGCCTTATCACCGGACAGCCCAATGGTTAGCAGACCTACTAGAACCAATCAGAAGACAAGTTTCCTGCCACACAGTTCGAGATTCATTCCTCTTTATCGACTCAATTGAAAACATCAACGTATCCAACAAGACCAAGATCTCATTAGATGTCACATCACTATTCACAAATGTTCGGCTGACTGAAACAGTATGCTACATATGCGAACTTATTCGCTCCAAAAGAATAAACATCGGTATACTCACCGAGCGTCTTAAAGAACTGCTACTGAGGTGTACCCTGAATGCTCAATACTCTTTCAACAACGAAATATATCACCAAAAAGATGGTATAGCTATGGGCTCACCACTAGGCCCATTGCTTGCAGATTTCTTCATGACAAAACTTGAAAACACATACCTGGAGAAAATGATCGATACCTTCGAAATCTATAAGAGATACGTCGATGACACTTTCGTTATCGTCAACAATGAAGAAAATCCAGACGAAATCCTGAAGTCGTCTAACAACTGCCACCCCGCGATACAGTTCACGCTGGAGAAAGAGTTCAACTCCAAAATATCCTTTTTTGACGTCCAACTAACGAGAACAGGAACAGCATGGAACACTGAAAAAATCTATCTACAGAAAGTCGACATGAAAAGGACAGCTTACTAACTTTCACAGTTGGGTACCCCTATACTACAAACGAAACCTGATCCGTTCACTCAACTACAGAGTTCGCAGAATTTGCACCCCGGACACCATAGAAGATGAACTGGACAATCTCAAGAGAATCCTCGTCGAGAATTGCTATCCAGAAAGATTTATTACAAAATCTATAAATCCTAGACCACAAAAGCCGCACATGCTTAGTGTCCCGAAAAAACTACTCTACATGAACCTTCAATTCAATGGAGGCACATCTACGGAAACACTAAAAAATTGACTGTTGTGCTCACTTGAGAAGACCTTCTTCTCAGCTGAACTACGACTAACCTTTTCCACAAAACCTATCATTCATGCGAACGTGAAGTGTAAGCTACCACTGCTGGCCAACTCATCAATGTGTATTTATCAATTCACCTGCTCGTGTGGAGCCAGGTATGTCGGCCGTAGCCAGCGTTTGCTTTCCAAACGTACCACAGAACACTTACCAACATGGTTTTACAAAGGAGAAAAACGATGTCGTCGCAGCTCCCTCTTAGAATTTCTGATATAATCTGGACACCAAGCTGCACCTCAAACAAACTTCAAAGTCGTCTACAGAGTAAAAAGGAGTCTTCCTAAAGGTGTACGAATCAGACTTCTTCAAAGTGCAGAAGCAATGGCGATTTACTTGCTAAGTCTTGAACTCTGCATACAGAAGTTCGTTCAGTCACTACACTTGCAATGGACGTAATCTATTACTGTTACTGACTTGACCAACGCTCAATTTCTAGTCATTTATGTTATGTCATCCAGTTTATTTGCTCAATGTTCCCTCGATCATTATTCAGTGCTTCAAAATATTCTTAACTTAACTGATTAGTTGTCAGCCCTCCTGGGTGATCACGTAGCATTACTCAAAAAAAGTTAATCCAAACATTCTGATTATTCATGCACACTTGGATTTACCTTTGGATACTAAGTGACTATAACCTGTTAATTTTGTCTACAATTTATATTGCAGTTATAAAATCTCTAAATAACTGAACGTGCAGCTTTGAGATGAAATCAATAAAGCTGATAAATGCATCATGTATAGGTTAACCAAAGTCGAAACTTAACAACTCAAATTTACATGAAGTTACGAAATTATATTTCTGGTGCAGTTGTGTTCTCTGAGTTGGATGGTTAACTTGTAATGCTTCAATTGGAAGTAGGCATGGGATATGGTGTTCATTCATATAATGAAAGCGTTACAAGTAAGTCATGCAGCTGAGGGAACACAACCACACCAAAATCATACATCCTCACCTAATAATATTCATCATTCATTCCAGAAATGGTGTTCCCCTCACAAGAGGAACCACCAGAAACCGCTAAAATTCTATCAATATTCTACATAATTTTGTACGTGAACATCTATGTATATATATGATTATAACATTACAACAGTCTGTTACAGATTTCACACGTGATGTCTCTGTTATTTCGAAGCCATTCTGTGGATAGTTACTAGAATCCAAAATGCACATTTCATCAGATTTGAGACTCGAACTTCTGAACTAATTCATCATCAGGAATCGTTGAATTGTCTACACTGAGAGCCGACATGTCAGTGGAAGCCGAACATTTTCGGTCCAATCAACGATTGGAAATCTTGAAACTGACTGAAAAGCAGATTTCACGTATTTTTGTTGTGAGTTCTCTTCGAACGAGTCGAATCAGCTATACGAAACGCATGATTTGTAATTGTCTCTACCTTATTTAGCTTGATAGATTGATACTATTTCATATTCGGGCATACAGCTTGACAATCGAATTTCCTAGGCGAATTCACATCCATCTGCACTCTCACACTCTCTTCTATCTTTCCTTCCTGAAGTTTGTGCTTCAATATGAAATTTTGGAGAGTAGGATTGTGGGATTTTGATTTTGTTTCGAATTTGATGACAGATTGAGATGTCAATAAGAGCTAGACGTAAAAATGGCGAATCAGTAGAAGTAAGAATTCATCCACTGGCTGAATGGTCTACGAGGTTGACTTGTAACTTTGACGTCGTGGGTTTGATCCTGGAAAACATGAAAAATATTTGCTTTAGATGGATTTCCAAGTGTTTGTTTGTAGGCAAATGATTAATTTTGTACAAGTTCACGCTGTAACCTGAAGATCCTGGGTTCGAACCCGGATAGGTGCATAGTGATGAAGAGTCAGTCACCAACTAGGACAAAACAAATGGCTGTCCAGTACTCCCAGGTTTTCCAATGGTTCTCTAACCGATATCTGCTTTTAATTTCGTCACAAGGGAATTCTTCATATATATTGATACCTGTGAGAAGCTAACATTTTTGAAACACATTTGCTTGTACTACTTGAATCGCTATCGGTAAACATTTTTCCAGACAATAAACTAATAATGCGATTCTGTACTAAACCACTGATAGATGCTCTAACGCTTAAATTCATATGTATAAATCAGAGAACTTTGCCACACAAATGTTTGTCGTTGTTACTGTTGTTATTGAAAGCCTGTGAATTTTGCCTCCCTATTATGGCTTCTTCACTTGAAATCATGTTTAACAACTAGCTGCAATGAACACTGTCAATAGCTAATCGATATGAATATGTGGACAGATGGCTGGCTATATACTATACTTCTAATATTTTCACTATATTAACGAGTTGTTTCTAGAATTAGGACAACAAGCATATCGATCTAGTAAAAATGTATGTAACGAATTAAATAGACTTTGTACATTAGCAACTAACTATTTTAGGAGAGAACCAACTACAGAGAATTAAATTGTCCAGATGAATCGAAAGAATCGAATGTTTCAAACAGTTTTTTTTTTCAGATGCATTCAATAAAATGTCACCCGAATGGTAATCAAAGTACATATTCAGTATTGCATTGTGGAGTGCATTCAAAACGTTATCTGTCCACTACAGTTCACTTGCTTTCTAGACTGTGACTGGTGTCACGCATGTTCAAAGTTGTATTTTTAACAATGTGTGCTTCCTCGAATATTCGAATAATTTCACCTGGGTATCAGCTTCTCTGTAGCAAACCATCAACCTGGTGTAGTGATACCACAATTGACATTCCTTACAAGAGTGTTTTCAATTTCTTATTTATTGGTTAAGGTTGTGTGATTATTGCTTCCTTGACATCCGAGTGGAACATAGAGGTTTCAGACAATATCTCAAGTGGATAATGTTCTTAAGATTCCCATTTAGCCGCCCAAGTCATTCCTGTAGACCAATATCTCGTCATCAGATGATCGACTCTCTGTTTAACCCGAACCTACCCCTAACTCACCATTATCCAATCCAGGTACACGCAAGTGATGGTCCGAAACGCTATGTCAATCAACAGCCTCATCACACAACTATCCGATCCATCTCAATTTCATCCGCCATATCTTCCCAGCAATAGCTCATCCATTGGTTAGTCCCAATGCATAGATTCATCTTCTTCCGAATTCTTTATGGCCACATGATATTCACCACACAGTCAGCCAAATCAGCTGTTCATAAAAGTCAGCACTGATTTGAGACCGATGAATATCTGTCACGCCTTTCCGATTCTCTTTAGATCTGACATCCTCACCCGTGTCGACTCACTGTGGTTGGAACGATGCAGCACAGCTAGACGAGTCAGTGAGGTGACCTCTTTCAAATCTCTCACACTCATGATAGTCATTGGTGCCTATCATTTTTGTTGTTCTCATTTGGTTAGTTATCTCCATCACCTATGTCTCCACCTTCTCCATGTTCACTAGATTTCTCATCTTCGCTGTCTACCTCTTCGACCAACTCGTTGATTTCCACCTGTTAGTCTTCGTATTCACGTGACATCAGACATACATCATCATTACGCGAAGCACAGACAGATCTTCTAGAATCCTCTCATCGTTCCAACGAATTCCTGTCTCGAAATCGAGTAGTGGTAGCGGTCATTCTTATCATACTCCCATACTTACTTAAAACGCTTCACCGAGTTTTCCATTGTGGATCATCTGACATGTGTCATTGTCATCTAGGTGTTGAATGTATTTGATGATCATTTTGTGTACTGTGGTGTATTTTGTTGAATTAGTTTTCGAATAACTTTGTGGTCAACGCTATGTGTCGAAGGCTTTTTTGAAGTGGCTGTAGTTGGTGTAGAGGATTTCGCTACCTGTTTATCTTGTGTTCGATTACAATACGTAGAGTTGTTGGAAATCTTAGCATATCTAATGTATAGTGTTTCACCACATAACCATAGTTTGATTTCATTCGAGTATGATTTAGCATCCACATATCACATCCGTTTGCTCTGTTTCTTGGTGACCTTTATTCATGATCTTAGGGTTAATTGAAAAGAGTACAATCGTGTATTATAGCAGTAGTCAAATTTTGAGCTTGTGTCAAGGTAATGTTCAACAGTAAATTCACAAATGTTTGCGAAGTATGTATAAAATCGGTCTGTGTACACATATAATACAAGTATACAAATTAGATTAAAAAGCATGTTTACAGTTGGTATTGGGGTACTACATAATTCCCCCACCAGAACACTGAAATATAAAAAATAAAAAATAAAAAAATAAAATAAAATAAGTGTTCGAAAATAACATGCGTCAGCGTAATACGTAGCAGCGATAGTACACAGAAGGCGATTTATTAAGCTGAAAAATGAGCAGTTTAATGCGGTTAATAAAATCGATAATAAATGCGATAATCTAGGGAAAGTGGAATCGCTAATCGTAATAGAATATATAAGGAACGATAAAATTGTCCGAGGATCTGTAGTCGGTAGACGAGAACGATACGTGACTGATAAGCGAGATGTGATTAAATGTAATAATATAGGAAATATCGATGTTAAAATAATAGTGACGTGATTTATGTATGAAAATATTAATCAGTTAAATGAGTAATCAAATGACAATTACGAATAAAGATAATAAAAATGAAAATTCGTAGTAAGTTATATTTCGATGACTTGCACGTAACGTTTAGGCCAATGGACTCGTCTACCAGATCGTGTTGTTTTCGCAGGCTTCTCTGTCGACGTTGAAGCTTGTGTGGATGTAGGTGTTGGCACGTCGTTCAGCTGGTTCTTATCGTTGACTTCGAAATCGTCGAGGAACGCTGGTTTGACTCTGTCGATACTGATGGCTTCTGTTTTATTCAATCTTTCTATCGTGATAACTTTCGCGTTTCTGTTTAGAACTTTGAATGGGCCATCATAAGCGGGTTGAAGTGGTCGTTGTACACCTTCTCTCCTGACGAAGACGTGAGTGCAGTCTGTCAGTTGTGACGGGATGTATGACGCTCGTTCCTGCTGACGTGGAAGTGATATCTTTAGCTCGTTCATGTGTCGTTTTAGCTGGTGCACGTAACCAGTCATATCGTGTGGAACTTGGTTACCCGGGGTGAAAAATTCTCCTGGTAATCGTAATGTTGTTCCATAGACTAGTTCGGAAACACAGCAGCCAATATCTTTCTTTATAGTAGCTCGTATACCAAGTAATACTAGTGGAAGTTTGGTTGACCAATCGTTTTGAGTCAAAGAAGCAGCGAGTGCAGCTTTGAGTTGTCGATGAAATCGTTCGACCATACCGTTGGAACTAGGATGATACGCTGTCGTTCGTATTCGTTTAATGCCTAGTAATTCAGTTAGCTGGTCAAAAAGTCGGCTTTCAAACTGGGCACCTCTGTCTGTAGTGATAATTGATGGGACACCAAAGTTGGCTATCCAGTTTTCGACTAAAGCTTTAGCTACCGTTTCAGCTGAGACGTCGATTAATGGAACTGCTACTGGCCAACGAGTAAATCTGTCAATGCAGGTTAAAATATAGTTGAAACCATTGGAAGGAGGCAGTGGACCAACTATGTCTACATGTACATGGTCAAATCTAGAGTCGGGGTTAGGGAAGCGACCAAGTGGTGCTTTGGTGTGCCGGTTGATTTTGACTCTTTGACAAGACAAGCAATTTCGTGTCCACTTCTTAACGTCGCTGTTAATGTTTGGCCAGATAAATCTTTTTCTTAGTAGCTTGGTAGTAGCGCTAACACCAGGATGCGACAAGTTATGTAACTTCTCGAATACTGTATGTCTCATAGCTATTGGAACGAAAGGTCGATATTTACCCGTAGAGGTGTCGCAGATAACTTTTGTCGTGCCAAAGGAATTGCCTCGAGGTTTAGAGATGTTGTTTTAGAAGACATGATCTTTTTGAGTTCGGCGTCATCTCGTTGTAAGTTTGAGAGATGTTCGTAGTCGATGTCTGGGCATACAATGTTATCAATGTGCATACGTGATAAAGCGTCTGCCACTTCATTGTTTTTACCCTTTATGTGTCGCAGATCGGAGTTGACTTGGGATATATACTCGAGATGTCGTATTTCGCGCGGAGAGTAATTAACCTGCTTTGCTGATAAAGCTTTCGTTGGAGCTTTATGGTCTGTTGATCGGAAAGATGGTTGTAGAATGTCAGGAAACTGATCTGCCGAGTCGGTATATGGAGGTGCTGGTGTGCGTGTGACCATCAAGTTCAACGATGATGCACGGCTAATCGTACCAGCGATGTACTTTTTATTGAGCGAGTCTATAAGCTTAGGGCTTACCGGATCAACTAGCAGTTTGTGTTGCTGTAGAAAATCTATACCAAGGATTGGGGATGGAACGTCTGCGATGATGAAAGACCAAGTGTAGGTATTCTGCAGACCAAAATCTAAAGTCATTCGTTTACTTCCATATGTAACAATATTAGACTTATTAACGGCTTGGAGCGTAACTGCAGGGTCAGGATGTTGACGTTCCTGCGTAGACGGAGGGAGAACACTAACCTCTGCTCCTGTGTCGACTAAGAACGTAGTACCGGTATTTCTATCTGTTACATAAAACAAACGACTGCTAGATCGTAGATTGCCAACAGTAGAAGTTTTCATACATGACGATATATCTTTTGGTTTAGCCTGAAAGTTGCAAGGTGAACGACACCGTCGTGCATTGCTTCCGTAACTACGGTGGTACCAGCAAATAGTATCGTGATGTCGTGACGTGCTGGGTGACCGAGAAAGACGTCGACGAGACGAGCTTCTAGAACGGCTGGTCGTGTGCGTGTGGTCAGTGCTGCTAACTGACTCAGTAAGGTGTCGACTTTGTGTTCTAGAGTCTGTATCCTGTCGTGAGTGTCTGGTATTCTGCTAGTGGAAGCAACAGATTGAGGTGTTGACCTCTCGTACATGCGATCCGCGATTTTGGCGAGCTTTTCTATGTCAATGTCGTCGTCTCCGAAAGCAAGAACTTGCTGAATGTTTGCAGGCAGTCGTCGCAGCCAGATTTGGTAAAAGAGACGTTTATCGATATCTCTTCCTGCTACTAGGCTTTGCATATGCCTCATGAGTTGCGATGGGGTTTTATCACCTAGCTCTACATTGCTTAACAAACGATCGAGTGCTTGCCTATCTGAAAGCGAAGTGCATCGAAGTACCTCTTCCTTCAACTTGTCGTAAGGAGCGTCTGTGCTGGGTTGAACTATGTATTGTCGAACCTGTTCGGCGATTTCGTCTGGTAGTACTGTACTCAAAATGCCGAATTTAGCCGTCTGTGATGTCAGCTTATTGGCAGTGAAATAATGTTCCAGTCGTGCAAACCAAAGATGAGGGTCTTTGGGCTTAAAAACTGGTACAGTAAGAGAAACAGTACTAACAGATCCCAGCTCTAAGTTATTAGAGGTATTGGAAGACATGGTACAATTCGTAGAAAAATGGCTTAAGAGTAACAAAATAGCACAAATTATGCACACTAGGGATATGGCAAAACAGAAAAAAAATAATGCAGATGCTTACCACAGATTACTGCAAGTTGTGCGATAAGAAAGCACAAGAATGAGTTCGAAATATCTATTATATGTATATAGATCCGATATAGTTAGAGTTTAAATAATCCAGCAAGTGTAATGATGCGTCGCGGTCAACAAGTTATTGTCGGAATGAACAAGTTGTCGTCAAGGTCACCAATTTATCGTCAGACTTACCAATTTGTTGCGTGCGTTATTTGACTAAGCTTGCTTACACGTATATTCTAGTACTTCTTCACTTTTATTAATGTGAGCAGACGTTGTGGCTACTCGACCCCCCCCCCAACGTAAAACCAAAAGGCACTTGCGAAGAGTACAATCGTGTATTATAGCAGTAGTCAAATTTTGAACTTGTGTCAAGGTAATGTTCAACAGTAAATTCACAAATGTTTGCGAAGTATATATAAAATCGGTCTGTGTACACATATAATACAAGTATACAAATTAGATTAAAAAGCATGTTTACAGTTGGTATAGGGGTACTACACGTCTTCAAAAAGATTGCATATCTTCACAATTTAATCAAAAAGTGTTCACGATTCTATCATATATAAAATATATCTCTGATGTAACAGGTAGAGTCTGAAGACCGTTTGAAATAGATGCAGCACATGAACCAGCTCAATTACTTCCTTCGATATTGTGCGAACCAAAAGACCTATCCAACAGAAAAAGAAGATAAAATTATTACCATTTACAGAATAAAAAATACATATATGAACTGTAACAGACATTACATCGGTCAAAAGTGGGCGTCCCTTCGAATCCTCATCCAAGAACATAAATTGGCTGCAAAAATGAATCATATATATTCTTTCGTATCAATGCATGTAGATAATTAAGAACATCAATTAAATTGGGATAATTTCGAGATGTTAAACAGAGGAAACACGAGGAATGCAGTCAGGGAATTTTTAGAAGACTGGTACTCAATTGATTCAGCCATCGATTAATAAATATGTTAATATAGACCACATTTACCAACTATTAAAAACTAAATCACGTGACGAGAAAGTTCAAATTTCAAGTCAATGAAAAAGAAATCAATACAGATGTAAATCAACTCTACCAGTCATGAAGATGGTTGCCAGGAGACACAGTTCTATCATCATTCTTGGAGAAGGAATTCAAATCAATTCACTTTATGCTACAACTTACACTGAAAGGGGATGTTGTCCAGAAGGGGGAGCGACAAAAGTTTCACAATTAAACTATCAATCACCTGAGAGAAAACTCATCTAATTCCAAAAGTCGTTTCATCATTTGAGACATACATTTGTCTGCATTGAAGTAAATTTGGTGCTTAGACTGTGTTATAGAAACTTCACTTCACTTAGTCATCTGAGTTAAGCTTTCACACAAAAATTCAATATCAGTAATATAAAGTGGATGCATTTAAGATGTTGTTGGCCAAGTTAAACTTAAATCACCACTAACTACCAATGGAGTGCGACCGAACCAATTACCTTGAGACGTTCATTGAGCAAGTTAGTGAAACCTGGCAAATAATGTTGTTATCGTCAGTAAAATATGCTTATCAAAGCGTTATGCTATTATTAAATAGGATATCTGGAAAGTTTCAGCTTAGGTTTGGGAAAGATTAAATTACGCTTTAAGCCATGAACAAGTCGGGGTTAGGTTAACCTAATGAAGGCGGCATTTGGGTTGGTTCGAGCTAGATTACAGTTATTTGTTATAACTCCACTGCCCATTTTTTATGACTGAAATGAACTGAATAAATCTGTTGCTACTTTGTTATATCTGCGCCTTTTAATTACTATAACGGTAATCAACTATAACAATCTACTATAATATCTTATATAAATAAAACTTGACTGGCACGCTAATACGCCTATTTGTCCGTTGTACCTTCCGATTGACTGATTCACGCAAATATCGAAAGACAAAGTCTGGCTGGCCTGTGACTGTAAGATATTGTATTATACTATACTTTGTAGTTTAAGTAACAACACATGATATTTATACATTTTCCTTACCAGAATAAAGTCGACTCACAACCTTGAGAATGGATTGTTCTTACTGGCTGGAAATGTCTATTCTCATCGGTTGGCGATCCAACAAAGAACAAGGTGAGACAAAGGACGATGAATCGATCTCACACATTAAATCACAATATGCATGATAAATGATACATTCACATAGTAACTGTATCAAAAGATAAATCACATGATTCGTGAAAAAAGATGATATACTATTTTATGCTGGGTTAGGTTCAGTAAAAAATTAGGGTTATTGTCAGGGTTGGAAGACCTTAATAATTACATGCATAGAATGTGGTTCAATTACTCTGTTGATGTAAGAATAGAACTTGTGCACTATGATTATGGTAGAGCATAATTCCATTGTGGGTAAAATTTATTTTGATAGTCTCACAGTGTTATATAGTAATATTTACTGATGACGTTCCGAGCACAATTTATTGATCAAGAAATATTACTGTATAAGACTTTATCAAAATAAATTTTACCCACAATGGTATTATACTCTGTTGATACTCCAACCCAAAAATTGAAAGCTATTTTTATCATATGTGAGAGCAAGGTATCCTCTGTAACACTTTTCTACTGCTTTTATGCATTATTTCATAAAAATACGTTTTCCATAATCAAAAGTGCGTTCGAGGTCATTCGCTGATTGGTAGTTAGTGGTGCTTAAACTTTAACTTTGCCAAGATGTATCCAGTGTGATAAAGCAAATGCGGAAAAAGATAGTATTCGCAGACAAGTATTAATACATCAGATGATGTCATCCTTGTTTTCGATATTTACCAGAAGACTTTAATAGCAATTTCGCTCATATTTAGTGATTTTAATTCACTGTTTAAATTGTCCACATTGTAGAAGTCTATCCGCTAAAATAAGTGAGTTATAGGATAAAAGCAGGCAACTTGTATAGCGCAAAATATTTTAAAAAATATTTTTGTTTCATTGCGGTTTGGACTTTAAAGTTTCAGGAGCACTGGTGTTTATTTCTCATAAGGTAGGGTTGCAAATCTCACTCCCAACCTTCTGTTTTTATCGAGGTTACGAAGTGCGTCGGCCGTGGAATGAGCCCCGGACAACGTGTGGCGTGATTAGTGAGCATCCTTCCATTCAACCATCGGTGCACCAAAGCCATGTTTTACCAGTTGGGAATAACGTTTATTCAGAATCACTTTGAATTTGTCGACGGCATCTATTGGAAATCAAATATTGTTTCATCGTTCGGAAGGCTAGAATTTAACCGACTATTACTCTATATCGATGAGATGCTCACTAGAGACTGGCCCTATTCAGGTAGGTAGTTACCTGGGGTTCTAGTAAGAAATCGTGGTCAGTAGGGTGCAGCAGGTCGGGTGTGAGGATAAATACTCGCCGAAGATATTGGCTAGTGGTTCCGCTATGTTGTGAATTGGTAGAAGTTATAATTCATGGGTCATTGAATTCTGTCCCAGTGGCTTAATGGTCTACAAGCTAGTTCGCCTTGTAACCAGCAGGTCCTGGGTTCGAACCTTGGCGGTGGGTGCTTACTGATGAAGAGTCTAAAGCACTAGGACGAAACATCTCTCCAGTACTCCCAGGTTTTCCAATGGTTCATTACTAACTAATGTCAGCTCATGATGAAATCCTGTAATCAAAGAATGTGTTATGGATGCGAATTAAATAGTCACTTCTGATTCAAATACTCAATTGTCTAATATTACTGGCTGTATAATTACTGCAGTGAACCAAGTATTTTCAATTAACCCTAAGATCATGAATAAAGGTCACCAAGAAACAGAGCAAACGGATGTGATATGTGGATGCTAAATCATACTCGAATGAAATCAAACTATGGTTATGTGATGAAACACTATACATTAGATATGCTAAGATTTCCAACAACTCTACGTATTGTAATCGAACACAAGATAAACAGGTAGCGAAATCCTCTACACCAACTACAGCCACTTCAAAAAAGCCTTCGACGCATAGCGTTGACCACAAAGTTATTCGAAAACTAATTCAACAAAATACACCACAGTACACAAAATGATCATCAAATACATTCAACACCTAGATGACAATGACACATGTCGGATGATCCACAATGGAAAACTCGGTGAAGCGTTTTAAGTAAGAACGGGAGTAAGACAGGAATGACAACTACCACTACTCGATTTCGAGACAGGAATTCGTTGGAACGATGAGAGGATTCTAGAAGATCTGTCTGTGCTTCGCGTAATGATGATGTATGTCTGATGTCACGTGAATACGAAGACTAACAGGTGGAAATCAACGAGTTGGTCGAAGAGGTAGACAATCTAGCGAAGATGAGAAATCTAGTGAACATGGAGAAGGTGGAGACATAGGTGATGGAGATAACTAACCAAATGAGAACAACAAAAATGATAGGCACCAATGACTATCATGAGTGTGAGAGATTTGAAAGAGGTCACCTCACTGACTCGTCTAGCTGTGCTGCATCGTTCCAACCACAGTGAGTCGACACGGGTGAGGATGTCAGATCTAAAGAGAATCGGAAAGGCGTGACAGATATTCATCGGTCTCAAATCAGTGCTGACTTTTATGAACAGCTGATTTGGCTGACTGTGTGGTGAATATCATGTGGCCATAAAGAATTCGGAAGAAGATGAATCTATGCATTGGGACTAACCAATGGATGAGCTATTGCTGGGAAGATATGGCGGATGAAATTGAGATGGATCGGATAGTTGTGTGATGAGGCTGTTGATTGACATAGCGTTTCGGACCATCACTTGCGTGTACCTGGATTGGATAATGGTGAGTTAGGGGTAGGTTCGGGTTAAACAGAGAGTCGATCATCTGATGACGAGATATTGGTCTACAGGAATGACTTGGGCGGCTAAATGGGAATCTTAAGAACATTATCCACTTGAGATATTGTGTGAAACCTCTATGTTCCACTCGGATGTCAAGGAAGCAATAATCACACAACCTTAACCAATAAATAAGAAATTGAAAACACTCTTGTAAGGAATGTCAATTGTGGTATCACTACACCAGGTTGATGGTTTGCTACAGAGAAGCTGATACCCAGGTGAAATTATTCGAATATTCGAGGAAGCACACATTGTTAAAAATACAACTTTGAACATGCGTGACACCAGTCACAGTCTAGAAAGCAAGTGAACTGTAGTGGACAGATAACGTTTTGAATGCACTCCACAATGCAATACTGAATATGTACTTTGATTACCATTCGGGTGACATTTTATTGAATGCATCTGAAAAAAAAAACTGTTTGAAACATTCGATTCTTTCGATTCATCTGGACAATTTAATTCTCTGTAGTTGGTTCTCTCCTAAAATAGTTAGTTGCTAATGTACAAAGTCTATTTAATTCGTTACATACATTTTTACTAGATCGATATGCTTGTTGTCCTAATTCTAGAAACAACTCGTTAATATAGTGAAAATATTAGAAGTATAGTATATAGCCAGCCATCTGTCCACATATTCATATCGATTAGCTATTGACAGTGTTCATTGCAGCTAGTTGTTAAACATGATTTCAAGTGAAGAAGCCATAATAGGGAGGCAAAATTCACAGGCTTTCAATAACAACAGTAACAACGACAAACATTTGTGTGGCAAAGTTCTCTGATTTATACATATGAATTTAAGCGTTAGAGCATCTACAAGTGGTTTAGTACAGAATCGCATTATTAGTTGATTGTCTGGAAAAATGTTTACCGATAGCTATTCAAGTAGTACAAGCAAATGTGTTTCAAAAATGTTAGCTTCTCACAGGTATCAATATGTATGAAGAATTCCCTTGTGACGAAATTAAAAGCAGATATCGGTTAGAGAACCATTGGAAAACCTGGGAGTACTGGACAGCCGTTTGGTTTGTCCTAGTTGGTGACTGACTCTTCATCACTATGCACCTATCCGGGTTCGAACCCAGGATCTTCAGGTTACAACGTGAACTTGTACAATACTAATCATTTGCCTACAAACAAACACTTGGAAATCCATCTAAAGAAAATATTTTTCATGTTTTCCAGGATCAAACCCACGACGTCAAAGTTACAAGTCAACCTCGTAGACCATTCAGCCAGTGGATGAATTCTTACTTCTACTGATTCGCCATTATTACGTCTAGCTCTTATTGACATCTCAATCTGTCATCAAATTCGAAACAAAATCAAAATCCTACAATCCTACTCTCCAAAATTTCATATTGAAGCATAAACTTCAGGAAGGAAAGATAGAAGAGAGTATGAGAGTGCAGATGGATGTGAATTCGCCTAGGAAATTCGATTGTCAAGCTGTATGCCCGAATATGAAATAGTATCAATCTATCAAGCTAAATAAGGTAGAGACAATGACAAATCATGCGTTTCGTATAGCTGATTCGACTCGTTCGAAGAGAACTCACAACAAAAATACGTGAAATCTGCTTTTCAGTCAGTTTCAAGATTTCCAATCGTTGATTGGACCGAAAATGTTCGGCTTCCACTGACATGTCGGCTCTCAGTGTAGACAATTCAACGATTCCTGATGATGAATTAGTTCAGAAGTTCGAGTCTCAAATCTGATGAAATGTGCATTTTGGATTCTAGTAACTATCCACAGAATGGCTTCGAAATAACAGAGACATCACGTGTGAAATCTGTAACAGACTGTTGTAATGTTATAATCATATATATACATAGATGTTCACGTACAAAATTATGTATAATATTGATAGAATTTTAGCGGTTTCTGGTGGTTCCTCTTGTGAGGGGAACACCATTTCTGGAATGAATGATGAATATTATTAGGTGAGGATGTATGATTTTGGTGTGGTTGTGTTCCCTCAGCTGCATGACTTACTTGTAACGCTTTCATTATATGAATGAACACCATATCCCATGCCTACTTCCAATTGAAGCATTACAAGTTAACCATCCAACTCAGAGAACACAACTTCACCAGAAATATAATTTCGTAACTTCATGTAAATTTGAGTTGTTAAGTTTCGACTTTGGTTAACCTATGCGTGATGCATTTATCAGCTTTATTGATTTCATCTCAAAGCTGCACGTTCAGTTATTTAGAGATTTTATAACTGCAAAATAAATTGTAGACAAAATTAACAGGTTATAGTCACTTAGTATCCAAAGGTAAATCCAAGTGTGTATGAATAATGAGAATGTTTGGAATAACTTTTTGAGTAATGCTACGTGATCACCCAGGAGGGCTGACAACTAATCAGTTAAGTTAAGAATATTTTGAAGCACTGAATAATGATCGAGGGAACATTGAGCAAATAAACTGGATGACATAACATAAATGACTAGAAATTGAGCGTTGGTCAAGTCAGTAACAGTAATAGATTACGTCCATTGCAAGTGTAGTGACTGAACGAACTTCTGTATGCAGAGTTCAAGACTTAGCAAGTAAATCACCATTGCTTCTGCACTTTGAAGAAGTCTGATTCGTACACCTTTAGGAAGACTCCTTTTTACTCTGTAGACGACTTTGAATTTTGTTTGAGGTGCAGCTTGGTGTCCAGATTATATCAGAAATTCTAAGAGGGAGCTGCGACGACATCGTTTTTCTCCTTTGTAAAACCATGTTGGTAAGTGTTCTGTGGTACGTTTGGAAAGCAAACGCTGGCTACGGCCGACATACCTGGCTCCACACGAGCAGGTCAATTGATAAATACACATTGATGAGTTGGCCAGCAGTGGTAGCTTACCCTTCACGTTCGCATGAATGATAGGTTTTGTGGAAAAGGTTAGTCGTAGTTCAGCTGAGAAGAAGGTCTTCTCAAGTGAGCACAACAGTCAATTTTTTAGTGTTTCTGTAGATATACCTCCATTGAATTGAAGGTTTATGTAGAGTAGTTTTTTCGGGACACTAAGCATGTGCGGCTTTTGTGGTCTAGGATTCATAGATTTTGGAATAAATCTTTCTGGATAGCAATTCTCGACGAGGATTCTCTTGAGATTGTCCAGTTCATCTTCTATGGTGTCCGGGGTGCAAATTCTGCGAACTCTGTAGTTGAGTGAACGGATCAGGTTTCGTTTGTAGTATAGGGGTACCCAACTGTGAAAGTTAGTAAGCTGTCCTTTTCACGTCGACTTTCTGTAGATAGATTTTTTCAGTGTTCCATCCTGTTCCTGTTCTCGTTAGTTGGACGTCAAAAAAGGATATTTTGGAGTTGAACTCTTTCTCCAGCGTGAACTGTATCGCGGGGTGGCAGTTGTTAACGACTTCAGGATTTCGTCTGGATTTTCTTCATTGTTGACGATAACGAAAGTGTCATCGACGTATCTCTTATAGATTTCGAAGGTATCGATCATTTTCTCCAGGCATGTGTTTTCAAGTTTTGTCATGAAGATATCTGCAAACAAGGAGGGGAACACCATTTCTGGAATTAATGATGAATATTATTCGGTGAGGATGTATGATTTTGGTGTGGTTGTGTTCCCACAGCTGGTCAAAGTGAGCCGATTAAGTAATGACAATCGTAATAAGTAGTTGAAATGATAATCAATCATATAAGTCAATTCTTATATGTGTCACAATTGCATAACCAGACGAACAATTCAATTATTGTACGAATGAGTTGTAATCACGATGTACACAAGAACGGAGGAAAACATAGAATTATGTAAGCATTCTCAAGAAATGCAAGCGTTAAAATGAGTTACACAACACAACACAACACAAACAAGAAAACCAACATGTAGTCGGCAGAAATCAACACGGTTGTGACCATCATTTTCTTTGTATACATAAGTCCAGTCCCACTATTTGAATAGTAAAGACTTCGGAAATGTAAATCAGCTGGATGGTTTAGTTGTGATGCTTTTATTGTATGAGTGAACAACATGCCCCGTGCCTACTTGCAATGGAAGCATCACAACTTAACCGTTCAACTCAGAGAACATAACTGCACCAGAAAAATACTAACCTTACCTGACATAATTCTATTATGGTTAAAATTTTTTTTGACAGTTTCTCAGTGCTATATTGTATAGCACTATAGTATATATATATATATATATATATATATATATATATATGCGATAGGCTATCTATCCATTTGTCGGCAAACAGCGACGCCAATTGTGACAGCAGAAGTCACGACATGGAAGTCAATGTTTATTTTCAAGTGGTCAAACCACTATTAACATATCTATACAGTTTTACATTCTTTGATCAATCACTGAGTGTATGATTTCGGTTTACATTAAACGACATGAAATAGAATATTTAAATTCAGATTTAGTTACATTGCTAATGTAGGACTGAACTGTGCGAACAGTATACGTGAGAATTATATTCCGCTGGCAGATGTTGTCTGCATCACACCACCACATATTTACAAGTAAGCAAGGCAATAAATCCAGTTCGCTCATATATATATATATATATATAGTTCGCTTTATATGCTTTCATGTGATTGAAAGTCGTCATTCATTAAGTAATACCTTGGATGAAATGAATTAATCAGTGAGTGGATGAATAAAAAATAAAACTATGCGGTTTTACATTTTAACTTTATGAGAAATTTTGGATTTCAGCGCATCTACTTACTCCATTACAGAGGAGAATGTTTAGTGAATTGCTTTTACTGCATTCTTCACCTTTATGTTAATGGGCTACACTGATTGAATGGTCTGTGTATAATATTTTAAGTTCTACCGGTTATTTCCATGATAACACGTAGTGGTTTGTCAGTTTAAAAAAATGATATTATTTTTCACCAACTGTTTTCAATTGTATTTTGTCGGTGATGTTTAGAAGTTCCGAGTGGAACATTCGGTAAACAGCAGCACATCTGTATTTCGTCATGTTATCTGCAATCCTCTTTTTATCTGGCATCACAGCTGTACATTAGCTGGCATCTCCTCCTTATACGATCTCCTCTATGTCAACCTTGGACACATGCCGTTACACGTCACTTCCCAATGGGGTTCTGTACATGGACCTGTCACGCAACCATCTTCCCATCGTATGCCCGATTGAATTCCATCTTCTTTGGCATATTTGCTGAGTAATAGCTTCATGACTAGTTCGTTCGCAGAGATCCTCGTTGCTCTTATGTTCCGGACATCTAATATTCATTATGGAAAGAAGTGGGTAGTTGTTGATCAAAAGTCTTCAGCCTTTTGAAAATCATTTCGTGATACCCACACCAAGTTTCTTAAACGTAGAGAATCCCTAACCGCCTTAACACTGGTATCGAAAATCCGAATTTTTTTTCTCCATGATGAATGCATCAGATTTGCAGACTGATTTCGGATTGATGAAGGTCTGATTTGCCTTTTTCGATCCTGGTTTTGAAATCATTATCATGTGGTGAGAGCAGGCCGCGAGAAAATATGAGCAAGGCTGATTCAACAACCAATCACAGCAAAGTTAACGTGGCAAAATATGATTCGCAGATAGAGAACTCTATTTGTCGAGTAATCCCGAAACAACCAGTCAGAAGCCTGCGTTTGTCTGCCTAACTTCTGATAAACAACCAATCAGATGACTGCGCTTGTCTACTTGCATAAGCTATAATAATGTATGTGAAATATGTATAAATACGTGTTGATTTTCATAATAAAGCGATCTGTTGCCTGGCCCTTGTCTTCTGTTGTTACAATCATCCACTTTGTGTACCTGTAAGTGAAAAACAAATGGTGCCTAGATAAGAGTAAGAAGTAACCACCTTTAGATTTCTCTCGTTGACAGTAACTGGTGATTGGTGTTATCAGTTAATTACTTGTCTTCATCGTCTCTTCGCTTCTCTACATTGATCTGATAAATTAGACAGTGAACTAATGCTGCTTAAGAATTGCTCAAAAGAAAATGGTTATCCACAATGCTTCATTGAAAAAAATATCGCAAGAATGAATGTAGGAAACCTAATGCAGCTACGGTCAGCAAGAGGCCAGTTTTCATCAAACTCGACATCAAAGGTGATGATACTGTAACAACAGAAGACAAGGGCCGGCAACAGATCGTTTTATTACGGAAATCAGCACATATATATATATATATGTTTCATGTACATTATTATTAGAGCTTATTCAAGTAGACAAACACAGTCTTCTGATGAGTTGTTTCTGGTTTCTCGGAAATTTAAGCCATATATCTGCGAATCTTATTTGCTCGCGTTAAGTCTGCTGTGATTGGTTGTTGAATCAGCCTTGTTCATATTTTCTCACGGCCAATATTAGTGACCTAGACATTGACGTAAATTAATGTCTACCAATTGGCTATCAGCCTGCTCTCACCACAATACTATAAGAATCGTAAATAGAAGATTAGGCACAGCCCCGTGAAGCACTTATCCTGCAGCAAAACTAGTCTCTCTGTTCCGAACAACAACAAAAACAGTTGACAATTACCGGTCATATGTTAACTCCAACTGCGTATACCAATTCACATGTATCTGTGGAAGCAGTAATATTGGAAGGACGGAAAGGAGGATCTACGTCAGATTTCTCGAATATGTATCAAGCAACTTCTAGTTTAAGGGGTTAATCAGTTTAAGCTTTTCGACTGCCTAGCATCTGACTGATACTGGACACCGAAGAAGACAGACGTGGTGGTATCATTCAGAGTAATTAACAGACAAAACAGCTCAAGTCTTCTTAGGATTGCTGAGGTTGAAACCTGACCTATGAGTCCAAAAAGAATCTGTCTGTGAACTCCAATTACCCTGCTAACTCATCCCTTAATAACTCTTGATCTTCTAACTTCATTAACTTACAATTTCAGTGACTACCCTCGGATCGTTTCGTCTGTTTAACTTCCATAGGAGATCATTTTTCTTGACGTGACTAGTTCTACTCACCATATTATACATCATCATCACCATCTTTTCATCTGACCTCTTACACACTAAATTTTTATATTCGCTTATTTAACTAAATAATTGTTACTAATTTATTTTTGGTACCACTCTTACAAAAAACTTGTCAATTAATTTTCCAGAAAATTCTCTTTAACCCATCTTAGGCATGTTAAAATTCTCCATATCATAAAATCGCCAAATGGATTACAGAGGTCCTTACGCCTGTAAGAGATTCATTATCAAATCATTCTGTAAATAAACGGTTCATTTGATCTGACCGTTATGCTAGACACCTTGAACATTAAGGAAAAGGTTATGTGTTCAATTGACATAGAATCTTTATTCACCAATGTTCCCTTTCATGAAACTGTTGATTTCATTTGCGATTGCACCACAAGCAATGAGATAAACCTACCTAATCCTGTCACTTACATCAGAGACATCATCGTAATGTGTACAGAAAATATTAGGTTCACTTTTCAAGAAAAGCCATACGAACAAATCGAATGGGTGGCAATGGGGAGCCCTCTTGGGCCCCTGTTACCAAATATATTCATGTAAAAATTGGAAAAACAAATGTAAGGTATGCTTGGAGAATTTATGCTGTATTAATGTTATGTAGATGATACTCTCATTTTTGGTATTGGTAGTAAATCTATTGAAAACTTTATTACCCTACCTAATCATATTCATCCAAATATCCGAGTGACTTCCGAACTAGAATCGAGTAACAAACGCGGTTTCCAATGATCAGGACAGATGATGGAACGATTCAACGATCTATTTTTGCGTAAACAGACATGGAGTGGACAATATCCTCATTTTCACCAGTTTTGTTCCTATTTAGTATAAACGTTCCGTAGTGAAATGTTTACTCTCAAGGGTCCGAAAAATATGCACGAGTGACACATTAGATAGATGCGTTTCGACATATACAACATTCAGTTTTATTAGCTAATGGTTATCCGGAGAACTTTATCACTTGTCACAGTAAAGAAAGACCACATCTCTAAAAGACAGCTTCTGTGCCAAAGAAAGCTATCTATCCTTATTAACCTGCCATTCAAGAACGACCAGGTTATGCAGTTGACAGCTGGCTCCAAGACTTTCGTCAGCCATCAAACGCACATTCTACACCGCCTCCTCTTTTTTTTCTCACATCCCGAACATTTTCGATCCCTGTATCTACGATTAAAGGACGAAATTCTGTGGACTCTACTTCAAAATGTATCTACAAGTTCACCTACAGTAGCGGTGACACTTATATAGGTGTAGGACTAATAGAATGTTCCAATACGATTAATCTGAATAAGAATCCGGTATCATCATCCATTGCAAAACACTTATTAATGTCAGTTCACAAAATCAATCAATATTAATGACTCTTCCACAATTATTTGATCACATAACTCTAATTCAAGGTTGGTTATTGAAGGTGATGGAAGGAATCACTCTTCGTCGATTAATCACATACAGCTTAAACTGTGTGTACAAAGAGAACACAATAGACTTCAATCTTCGCCTACCATGGACTGACTACATGACCTATTAAAATATGACTGGTCATTAGCATAGTATGTACTTTTTTTTTTATTTAACTGAGTAATTGTCATGATCTTTATTGTATTTTATTATTGTTAACCATGTCAGTTGTAAAGCTGTTGTAAAGATACTACGAAATGATATTATCTCACGAAATTTGCCTTCTAAATGCTTTATTCTAATTTATCAAAGGGACTAATTGTTTTAAAATTCTCTTTAACTATATAATACATATATATATATTCCCATTAATAAAATTAAAACAAGACATGTAGGCGGATAATACAGTTTCCCTTTGGCTTATCTCTAATTAACATTATCTGCTGACAGTGACATACCGACTGATGTTAGCATGGCTGTTTTTTTGCAGCATCCCGAAAACATCACTTGATATTTATGATGCTAATAATGCCTAAGATTAGTGATAAATTCATTTGTGCACATATGCTGAAATTATTAGCTGACTGTCCTCCTCCTAAACTGCAGTTGAATCTAATAGTCACCATTAGCTGAATGCTTTACGAGCTCACCACAAAGTCTTGAGTTCGAACCCTGATGATGGCTGCACACTGATGGTGATGATTCCCAAACAACGACAAAAGAGCTGCTACCAGGGCTGCCTACTGATTTTGCCTAGGTGGTAGCACACTGTGCAACTGTCCATGCTACACGTGATCCCGGGCTCAATGCCCGGTTGATGTACTTCTAAATCTCGGTTAGTTAATAGCAAGCTCGGTAAATAGCGAAGGTTGGGGGCGTGAGACTAGCTATCTCATCTCGTAGAAATCAAAGTCACTATTTATCAAAACTTCAAAGGTCTAGCTAGAAGCCCTATGTTCATTTTGGGACGTAAAGGAATAAAAAAAAAATTTATGGTTACCAATGTACAACAATAATAATACTAATACTAGTACACCTGTGATGCCTAACAACTCAGTGACATATCTTCATTGCGTATATATTTAAATGATCTACTCTACGCATGTATTTAAAGCTAGTTACCAATGTCAAAGGAGTCTGTCAGTCAGGATAACCTCCAGTTGTCTTAAGATTTGGAAGCAATCCTAATAAATCTGCGTATACAGCATAAATATAACGTGTTAATGAATTATAAATATTCTTCTAAGTAAATCAAATTTTGACATTATGCATACACCAAAAGAAATTGATTAATCATGAAGACAGTATTAAGATTTGTGAAAAGTATGCCTTAAGTTGACTGCTTTACTGGAATAATTAACCACTCAAAAGTCTATAAAGTCAAAAATGATAATTAGATATCATTTTGTAGAACATATATATATATATATGTTTATACTTTCCTTCGCTTCCTGTGATTATTCTCTCCAGTTTATAAAATTTTTGAATTGTACAGAGTAATACATTTGGCAGACTGCTTCATGGCCAGACTGGAAAACGGTATCTTAAAATCAACAATAGACAAATTGCTGCCGTGCAAAAGATACATCGATGACACTTTCATAGTTTGTCAAGATGATTCTGATCTAAATTGTATCTTACAGAGGTTTAATAACTGCCATCATTCAATCAAATTCACAATGGAAGTTGAAAATGAATCAAAGATTGCATTTCTGGACGTCAAATTGACGAGAAGAGATGATGGAACTCTCAAAAGATCTATCCATAGGAAGCTAATATGGAATAGCCAACTGACAAACTTCTACAGTTGGATACCTACCAGTTGTAAAAGAGCTCTAATCATCTCGCTAGCCCACCGTACCAGAAGAATTTGTAGCTATGACTGTTTAGAAGAAGAGCTCCTACTTCTCAAAAGCATCCTGGTTCAAAATGGATACCCATTCGCGTTTCGTGGAAAAGAACATGAAACCAAGGCCAAAAAGAGAAGAATGCAATTCAGTGCAAAAGAAGACACTCTATATGGATCTGGAATTCAGGGGAGACCTACCAGCAGATGCCATTAAAAAAAGAGAATCTCCAATTCTCTGAAGAAGACTTTTCCGCCACCAACTCTAACAGTCATATTCTCTAGACGCCCATTACTTCGGAGCAACGGGAACGACAGACTTCCTTCCCCATATGACCACTTCAATGTGCATATATCAATCAGTTCACCTGCTCTTCCGGAGCTAGATACATACGTCGTTCTATCCGGGTCTTATCAAAACGTGTTAGAGAACATCATCCAGCATGACTGCAAAGAGAAGGCACTGGTCTCATCAGAACCGCGATAACTGAACATCTCGTCAATACCTGTCACAGAATCTCAACTCATTCATCATCTGGAGTCATTTACAAAGTAAACAAAAATCTATCAAAGGCAGTCAGTGTGTTTCCGAATTCTTTGTACTGCGGAAGCTCTCGCCATATGCATCGAAAAGCCGGAGCTTTGTGTTCAAAAGAAACTAGTTCAGCTTTTACAACTACCATGGACTCAGTTCGGTATGTTCCCTTATCCTTCCGTTTTCATTGTTTTGTTTTCTATGTGTGGAATTTTCTCTCTTTGCCTTCACTCAATTCATCCCATTTCCGTTTTCAGTTATGAAATCAGTTATTTCAAGTTTGTTTCCATGCTCCTCCTGATCACACTTGTAATCTGTTTACAATAACCATTTTACAATTAGATTCTAATCCTGTGTAATGTTTTGTTTCTATACCTCTTGTAATTTATATTCACTCACACACACCTCCTAACTTACATTTCAAGTTGACAGAGAAATTTTGATTTCAATTTGTTTCCATGCTCATTTCATTCACACCTGTAATTCCTCATATCCCTGCGTGATTTTTGTCTCTCAGCCTCTTCTAATTCATATCAAGTTGAAAATAATGGTCACCTTTGATTCGCCCTTAAAACTATTATTTCTCCAGTTATCAAATATTAATTTTGCTTACGTTGTGAGTGTATTTTCTAATCCTATGCAATCTTGTCTCTAAGCCCGTTGTAATCTATAATCTATATTCGTACCTTCAAAGTTTCATATCAAGTTGAAGATTATTATCACCTTCGTTACTATGTGGAATTGATCAAACAAATAATAATTGTATCTATGTAAACTAATGTTGTATATAAATGTGATTGTACAGTTGGTTTTGAGAATGAAATCGCCGAAAAGATCGCCATCTTTCCTGAACTTCCTGTTCTTTTCAATCTAAGAGTAATAATTGTGTATTCTCATGAATTCTGTTCCCCCAGACGTCAAGATAAACCTCAACAATGTACAACAGTGTGTAACAAGTTCACAGGTGTTTCTTTACTTCCCGATCAAGTGAACCTTGCTGGTCATGACATCTCACTTGACATCCCGAATAATTTTCTGTATAGAGTCAGTAGCAAGTGAGCATAAGACTGATTTTCAAGTTTTGCCTGGTAGAATTCTATCAAGTAAAATCAGAGGACTGTTACCCGCAGACGACATTTGAATGTCGGTTGTGCCATGTAAATCTCGGATCGAACGAAGTTGTAATTCATGCATTGATTGACCATTTGATCAAGTCCCAGTGGATGAATTTTCTAAAGGCTGTCCTTGTAACCTGAGGGTCTTCGGTTCGAACACTGATAGGCTTGTAATGCCACAGAGTTTCAAACTAATTTTGTTTGACTGTGGTTTGATTCCACACCGTAGTATTGGTATAAGTATGGAATTTTCAGCATGGATATCGGTAGCTCAAATTTTGCAGGTCGACCATTGTTATCAGGAGTTCGTCGGCTGGGGATCGAACTCCGGACCATGGGGCATGATCGGCGAGCGTTCTAACCACTGTACCACCGAAGCACAAGGAGGAAATATCAGCCCAGGATTACCTGGTTATCCAATGGCTTTCTAATTCATTAAGGTATATATATATATATATACTTGGTGTTAATAGTTGCAAACAGTTTTCATATTTCAACGGAATCACCCTACCAGTATGTTCAACGATCAACACGATTTAAAATTATTTCATATGTTCGGATTCATTGGCTAGACAGAGATTAATCTTTCTGTTAACATTAAGAAGTAGCCTTTACTAAACACCAATGGTTACTAGTTCCATATTCTTAGTATGCTTGTATCAGAAGAGCCAACTCAAACTTAGCACTGCGCACATCTGAAACACTGAAATAAAACTACTCATAAATATTGTTCACTCTAATGCATAGTAGAATGAAATTTGACAGAACTTCTCATCTAACTAAGTCGAAGTAGAGTTCATATAACCGAGTTCATATGAATCACCTGATGAAGAGGAAGTATCCAACAGTCTGAGCTGCTGATATAGGCGCTGCATACTTACAAGATGTTTTTTCCTAGTTTGCCTTTTTTGTCGAATATTTTTTTTTTAATTTTGAGGAATTGTGTAACAGATATTTACCACAGAGAAGTTGGCATAAAATATGCATATGTTATAATTGATTACAAATCTACTAGCTTAATGGTATATCATTGGTTGTAACAGAAGGATTCTTTCACCACACACATTTACACTACTGATAACTGAAAAGGTGAAAAATAAGAACTGGTGATTCCAGAGTGAAAACACCCGGACAGCAGAGTGAATACATTTTCTGTTCATTTTCACCCATCCTCTTCCTTTCGTCCCAGCTGGAACGTAGGGCTTCATGCTTGAGCTTTGAAGTTTGAGTAGCTCTGCTGTACATATTTTATGGATAGGGACAACTAGCTTCACGCTCGACCTTCCCTCTTTACTAGGCTTATTGTTGACCGAGTGAGATTTCGGCGATGCACTTTTCAGGACTCTGAAGTGGAACACCCACATGGTCGGGGAAAATTCTACCATTCAGTCAGATATGATACTAGAAGACCTGTATTTCTCAGACGATTTGTCATGTAAATTCACCCACCATATTGTCAGAAGAGGTAGACAGTGAAGACAGGACTTCAAATGAATATGAAGGAGACAGAGGTGATGATGATACCTAACCAACAAGCACCAATCTCTATAAACGAGAGAAATCTAAAAGGGGTTACCATCTTCATCACTATTTCATTTACAGCCAGCCAGAACAGATGAGACTCTCAGAGTCAGTCAGAATCGGAAAGACAAGGCAAACATTCATCAGTTTGAAATCAGTTTGGAAAGCTACTGCACTGGTCAGCATGAAGAAGAAGATTCAAATTTTCAACACTAATGTTAAATTGACTTCTTTTGTATGGGTCACAGATCTGGTGTAAGCGTCTTGAAAATATTTCCAACAGGCTGGCACAGACTTCTATAAAGAGCTACATTCAATGTCTCTAAACCGTAGATTTGATAGATGGCTAGAACAAAATAGCAGCAAGAAACTCCAGGAACGAGCTAATCAGGAGCCAATTGCCTATCAAATATCCTGAATTAAATCGATGTGGGTCGATGACACACTCAGTTGTCCTTTGGATGATATTCAGTACCAGCTAAGAAAGGGTAAGTAACAAGCAAGTTAACAGTGTAACAAACAATCCAAAAGCCCATTGCCTGACAGATATTTAGAGAATTTGGAGGTGTTTCAAGCTTCACCACAAGCCGAAATCCCATTGACTACCACTTGGAGACAAGGGAGTATCAGACTGTTGAATCACACTATTTCGAGACTGTTATGTTGCTGCTGCTGAGTGGTTAATAGTAGTTTTCCCCGTCGCCAAATTGTTATATACTCGTCACCAAATTATTGTTATGTACTGGTCGAGAATTTAATAGTCCCGACTCAAGGAAGACGGAAATCAGAAGACCACTAGGGTTGCGATGATACTTCTATTTTCCAAACACAAGGAGAATGCAAAAGTGGTATCACACCAAAATGTCACACAAGATTGTGAGAGCGAAATATATATGAATGTCCAGACAAGTGTGTGAGCAAATCAATAGACAGTCTTAACATGAATGGCTAATTATAATGGAGTATTGATCCTTATATACATAGCAAAATATAGCAGACATGTCAACAACCACACATATAATATGGATATATGTCACCAAGCAACGGACTGTCAACAAACACTCATATTATATATAATATAAGGGGAATATACATTGTTAAAGGAGACAGGTTCATCAAAGTGAAATGGTCACAGACTAAGCGAGCAAACAGAAAGAGAGACCACCATACACACACGCATATATATATATATATATATATATATACATATATATATACATATCAGAGACTCTGAAGCGGTATGCACCCACCGGGATTAGAACCTGAGACCTTCTGGCTTCAATTCATGCTTGTAGACTATTCAGCCACCGAGACCCGATTTAATGACCAGTACATGAATTTCAACTTCTCCCAATTGCTGAACACTAGTCAGTGTTGTTGGCGAGTATGTATTCTCATGCCGAATCTTATGGACCCTGCTAGTCATAACTGTTCACTGGAACTCGAGGCATCTTCTTCATCCTCTAACAAGTCACTAGCAAGTATCACATTTATTAACAATCATTGAAGGCGGAGAATGATTGAACAAGCTGAGAAGACCCCGTCAAGTGATATCGCGCTCCAAGACCTAGAAAGGGAATTCGAACTGAAAAAGCGATGAGTTGGTCCAAGGTCCGAAGGTGACATGGAGAACATAGTGTAAAGAAAAAAATTTAAAAAGCTTACGGATAATTAATCATATGGAACAGGATGAGAAATGAATATGTGCTTTTTTTTTCCTTCACCTTCCCAGTGGAACATAGGGCTTAAAGCTGGAGGCTTGAAGTTTCTATAGCAATGTTTATTTTATTTTTACAGGTTGAGGTTCCTAGCCTCATCTGGCCCAACCTTTCCTCTTCACCAGCGTTTATTTCTGGCTGAGTGAGGTAAAGGAGTGCGCCGGCGGCCGGGGATCGAACCCCTGACCATGTGCATGGTCGGGGAGCGTCCTAACCAATATGCCACCGACGCAGCGAAGATGTTCTGTTTAAGGCCTATATTCCACTCAGAACCTAAGGGAATAATAATTACATCTGATAATCTTCGCCTAACTAAGAAAGCTTTAATTTACAACAATTAATGATATTGATCATTATTTTGGCCTTCTTTCCACCTCTAAATTCATTGATCCTTCTTTTTTATTTTGCAAGTACAACGAAAAAGTTTTATTGCGAAGACATAGAAACAAAAAAAATAAAAAGACAGCAATTAACGATTCCAAAAATTTATTATTGTCCTTTGTACACGTGTGCAGGTGTTACACACCGAATTTGTTTTAAATATAATGAGGCTAAATATAAATAGAAAAGAGAGAGAGCATATTAAATGGCTAACAGTGTCACAGTGAAGTTTTAAATAATACTTAATAAGAAAGATTGTTGACATAAAGGAATAAGTAAATAGAAGACCAGTAATTCAGCGGAGAGCGTCTTTGCAACGGCGAAATCATTCTCACAGCTGTACAATCGCATATATATATATATATATATATATATATATATATATATATATGTTTATTGTATGTGTGTGTACAAAGTTTACTCTTGATATAGAAAACGAATCAAAAATTCCTTTTCTTGATGTTGAACTTACAAGAAGAGCTGACGGAACTTTAAGAAGGTTCATCCATAGGAAATCCACATGGAATGGCCAACTGACAAGCTCTTACATCTGGGTACCAATCTGTCGAAAAAGAAGCCAAAATTAGAACCACTACACATACAAAACGCAAAAGCAAGAAAGGCCATCCGTGCCAAAAAAATATATACTTTATATGAACCCCGACTTTAAAGGTGACATACTCAGGAATGTCCTTAAGCGGAGAATTTCCACTTCTTTAAGACGAACTTTATTCTCGTCAACACTGAAAGAAGTGTTCCACAGTTGCCCGTTGATCTGTAGACGCTACAAGGACAAGATCTGACACACGACCACTTCTCTGTGTATATATCAGTTCACTAGTTGCAGTGCAGCCATCCCGGTACATCGGTCGTTTGACACGTATCCTGTCAAGAAGGGTCAAAGAAAACTATCCAGCCTGGTTGCAGAAGGGAAGTAGTGGCCGTATCAGGAGTTCAGTAGTCAGAAATCTCGTCACCACTACTGGTCATTCCATGTCAACAAACACTTCCTGCTTCAAAGTAATCTACAAAGTGAAGGACAACCTGCCAAATACAATACGTATCCGTCTTCTTTGCATTGCAGAAGCCCTAGCCATTCAATTAGAAGAACCAGAACTATGCAAAAAAAGAAAACTATTCAACCACTTCTGCTATCATGGTAACAACTCTGTTGATTTGACTTAATTTTTGACTGTTTTTCGAACTACTCAAAACTCTTGTACTCCTGTAAAACTGTTACGTAATTCCATATTTTATTTTGTTTCCGTGTACACTCTGAACACAGCTCTTTCGTCAAACCATTCGTGTTGTTATTACGCAACTCTTCATTAACAATCTTTTGTGATAACTCATCACTCTTGTTACTATCCTTTGATATCTATATGCAATTCCTCTGAACGCTTTTCTGTATTACGTAATTCCACGAAAAGCTTACTGATTGAGAAGTCGTGACCAGTAGGGTGCAGCAGGTCGGGTGTGAGGACAAATACTCGCCGAAGACATTGGCTAGGGGTCACGCTATGTTGTGAATTGGCAGAAGTTATAATTCATGATCCAGTGGATCGGGTCCCAGTGGCTTAATGGTATACGAGCTTGTCTGGTCATCAGAAGGTTCTGGGTTCGAACTCTGGTGGTGGGTGCGTACTGCTGAAGAGTCCCAAACTAGGACGGGGGAAACAGCTGTCCAGTACTCCCACCTAGTTTTCCAATGGTTCTCTAACTAATATCAGCTTATGATGAAATCCTGTAAACTGATTGTATTTTCGTTTGACAAATTTAATGTCACATACACATGCATACAAAATAACCATTTGTATATGTGCGACTGTACAGCTGAGTGATGAATGAATTCGCCGCCGAAAAAAATGAAATCGTTAGAATTAAGCTAATTATTAGGATTACCGTCAAATTTACGATTAGAATTACTGTGAGTGTTAACAATCCCTCTTTAACCAATGACATTTCAAACGGTGACGGACTGGATTATTTGGGAGACTGTAATGAGGGAGAAAAGAGGAATACATTGGACAGATCCAAAAACTCTAGAAGATGTGGACTTCACAGATGAATTATTTTCAGTATCACACAAACTTGAAGTTCTACAGGAAAAAACTAATATTTTAAAACAAGCAACAAAGGTTAACAAAACAGGGTCTAATACATTCATAAAACTTCAGGAGAACTCTTCCTCATCTGAATACTACTCTACATATAGCGATACATGAATATCGGAAATATATCGGGAGATATAAGATCTGATAAGCAAATAAACTACATTGAATTGATCAAGCAAGACGACACATGTGTGAACGCTTTTCAGGCCATGTTCTAATAGATAAGCGGGGGAAGGGAGTATGAGAGATTAAAATTAAGATTATAATGCATTACGCTTCAATTACACATCACTTAGATAAACCATCAGTTATTGGAGAAATAACTTAAATGTATCAAGAATTGTGAACTGAGTAATAATAATCATAATAGATATATCACACACAGTCAGTGAAACAGTACTACTACTGGATGACGTTTCGAACACAATTCATTATTGCTGTTCATAATCATTTCATCAATTATAATCACACGACTTCGAAACTTGAGTTTTCTAATTTTCCTTGTTCTCTCCTATTTGTCGTCGTTGGGGTAGTAGAATTTTCCAGATGTCGACGTGGACAGGTGTTGAATCATTCCTATTACACGTGTTGATTCACAGTTGATTCGATAAACAAAGCTTCTGTTATCAATCTTCGCCACTGGTCACCCTGGTACAATAGATTTTAAAACTGTCATAGTATCCCACCCATCCTATTGTATGGTTGTGTGTAATTGCCTGTAGTGAGTGGTATAGCTGAACTATTCTCTAGATTTCTTTTCTTATTCGGGTCAACTAACCCTAGAGTTTGCTAGGTTTTCACGCTCAGCTGGTCTGACTGTACCTGTTCTACTAGTTTGACCTATGTATTTGACTTGACAGTCATAACAGCAGGGTGTTAGATAAACTACATTGTTTTGTTCTAAAGGCTCCACAGGATTGATCCTTTAACCGACGAAGCTTGTTTCTAATTGAGTTTGTGGTTTTCAGTGCCAGTCACTTTTATTCCTGCCTTGTTAAGAATTCTGCGTAAGGTTTCCGAGGTTGCTTCTCTGCATGGAAGTACTACTGATGATTTTGATTCCCTGTCGTTGGTGTTGTCATCATCATGTGCATGTTTGACACTGGAATATATATATATAGGTATAATTATGTTCGAATGGGAATTCTTCATGAAAATGAATAAATTCCGAAGCAAAGTCTACAACCTTTTTTATGTCAAAAAAAGTATTTCCCTTCACTTCATTCTATAACCTCTGAGATGAAGTTTTGTGGGGAAAATATTTTATTCATTGACATAGGCATCCTTCAATAAAATAATTCAGTTAGATAATAATAATAATAATAATTAATATATTCGTAAATTAATATTGGGTGTAGGAATAATTCACACCAACACGTGTGTGTGTGTGTGTCTCATGTCTCAATTTGTGAGATTTTATGTCTCAAAGGAAAAGTAGAAAAGTGTAGTATTACACATCTCACATCTACGTGCGCACACACCATACACCACCTAGAGTGGGTAGAAAATGATGATAATTATTATAAAATAATGATAACCAGAGAATGAGTTATTTTCTTGCTTTTCTTTTTTTATGAGTGTATGCGTTGAAACGAAAAAGAAATTATTATTATTATTGTTCGTCATCATCTGCTTTTTCCGTGGGATAAGTTAGGTGAACTGATGCCGTAGTAATTCTTCTCGACAAAAATTAATACCCGAAAACCTGATTTCTGCCTGCAAGACACTTAAACTGGAATTGTATTGAGATGGTCTTTGTGACTGATGAACAGAACAGCCAGACAATTATGCATTGATGTATATATATATATATATATATATATATATATATATATATAACACTAGATCGACTGTGAATGTCACATAAATTAATTAAAGTAATCATGAAGAATTTATGAATTTACACGTTCGACAATAGGCCTGTTGACTGGCAACAAGTCAGTCCGGTAGATTTAAATGAATTACAATAGCCTCACTTGTTCTGTAGTGTTCGATATCTATCTATAAGCCTTCGGTAGTTGATTGGGAATGCGTTAGTTAGATTATGCAGAATGACACTCCTCAGTGGTAACTTTTGTGGCCTGTTTGGACAAGGTGACGAGTCGGATCTATGTGTTCAGAAAATCTGGCTATAGACAAACTTCATCAGGAAACACTTGGCCAAGAGAGTAGATTTTTCTTCTCCTGTTAATGATTACAATCGGAAGGTGATTTACGAAGTTGGTAAAAGTTATAGAAACAACGTTCAATGCAGGTTGGCAGTGGCATAATATTTTCCACACACCCGGTTGTCATTCTGAAACTGGAAAACGGATAAAGTAGCCAGGCTAGCTAGCCACCTCTAATTCTACCCATTATTATTTCAACTGCTCCTGAGAAGCCAGTTATATTGGCTGTTGCTCTACAAACCTAATTTTTTGTGCTCAGGATGTAGATGCCAACCAGTGTGACTTAAATGAAGCTGTTGTTGAAACATTCAACAGTTCCACTGCATTAGATCACCTCGTCCACAAAGGTACCTACCATTCAGCAGTCTTTCTCTATCATTTAACCAGTATCAAAAAAATGTTCAAAAATCTCTAGATACCGAGCACTGGGAACAGAAGATGTTATTGTTGTTCTGTTAAATCAGCTATACTCCTGTGTGTATGTGCTGTCGACACAGTTCTAACCAGCCAATATTGCTCTTCTTCTCACAGCATGCTGGTTTTTAGAAAACTCTCTCGTTGGTAAAATTAAACTATCATAGCCAAAACTCCAGTGACCTTGAACTACCAATCAGGATACAGATACAGAAAAAATCGCATAATCGCTGAAAAATACACTGAAAAAAATGCAAATACACTCGATGGTTGTAGGTTATGTGTTGTAAGAATGTCTCTCAGTCACTACACATAGAGAAATCGTAGCATGCGTGATATAACTATTCATCCAGGTGACTGTAGGTCATGATACTTTGAGATCCATTGATATTTCTAACACTACTCTTGAACCTACTACCCTTACTCTAACCATAATCCTAACCCTAACTTTAATCCTAAACCTAACCTTAACCCTTGACCCTAAACCTTCATCTAAAAAGCCGTAAATCTACCTAATAGTATAGATTTGCAGAAAAATTACAAAGTAAATAATTAGAATACTGTATCTATCGTCTCCAAGTCTAAAAAGGCAAGCATGACTTGATTTGGAACAATATTTTATAGCATTTGCTGTGTCGGATCATTCCTTCAAGGTCAACTTTTCAAAGACCTTGTCTTTGGCTATGATAGTTTAACTTCGCCATTTCATTTTAACTTTTGTCCTACGTGAGGAGGTTTAGACGATCTGGTATCCACACAGTCTCTTTATTTACAATTTATTAATTCTTGTATTCCACCTAATCCTATTTATTGCTCTCCTTTAATCTTACCTAGGTTACGTAAGAAAGCTTTTGTTTGTCACACTGCGAAGGGCATTAAGAGTTGTGCGTAAGGCTAGTGGGGGTGTTCTTAAATCAACTAATTAAAACTGTTGTGGATAGACACTTTAACTCACAGAATAAGTTAATGAATGTTATTTTTTCGAACTCTGTACACCCTCTCTATACGCAACTCTCTCTGTCTCTCTCTTTGAATCTAACCAGGTTGGGACTGGAGGTGACTGCGAAATCTCAACAGTACCTTATCTGGCGCACAATTTACGTAATGAGAAAAGTGTGAAAGGCATGACACAACTGACCCACTGAAAAAAAAAATAAAATAAACGTTACCTTAAATTATTTTTCGCATCAATATGCTATTGTTAATATTTTCACTTAAATCTTAATTTTATATTGATATTCTTATTTAATAATATTAGGAATGTTACTGTCCTGTTAGTTATTTTCCCCTGTGCCCCTTTAGAAACAAAAGACAATAAAGTGTCCCTCTAGTTTGACCAAGGATTGACATCAGTTAGAGAATCACTGAAGATCAAAAATTACTGGAACAAAGAACAATGAGATCCATCCTGTCGGCAGTGAGGACAATTACCCACAGATAACATTGGCTAGTGGTGGCGCTAAAATCACGAATTGATAGGAGTTAGAGTTCACTCACTGGTCACAGAGTTGGCTCCCAGTAGCCGAACGGTCTACTAGCTAGCTCTTCTTGAAACTGAAAGGTCCTGGGACGAAATAGCTGTCCAGTAATCTTTGGACTTCAATGGTTTTCTAAGCAATATCAATCCGTGGGCAAACTTGAAGAACAAATCAAATCCCAGTAAACCAACTTCTGAAAAGTTTACTTCAACGAAATGTTATGTCTTCATCTTCCTATTTTACTTATTATTATGGTCGGTTTTAAACGATGCCTGTATATACCACAAGAAGACTGATTCTTAGTGTTTAGATGTAACTGAACATGATTATTTCGACCAATAAAATGTTGGTGGAGATATGTAGACGACATGTGAGTAATAATGAAGAAGAAGGATGCTGAGAAATTCTTCTCACACATAAACAGTCATGTAGACTCAATAAAATTCACTACGGAGATGGAGAATGAAAATGGGAACTGCCTATGTTGAACTGCAAATTACAAAGAGTAACAGATAATAGCATTAAAACGATGATATACAAAAAAATTACACATTCTGGAAGGTTCCTTGCTTATCACTCAACTCACTCACTCACTCACTCACTCACCGTAAAACGAGGATCGATACGAGGTATTGCAGACAGAATACGTAGACTTACACACAACACCAGATGACCAGAGAAAAGAAATAAACGTCCTATTCAATATGTTACTTGACAACAACTATCAAAAAGCATTTAGAGATAAGTAAAAAAGAGGGTAAAACCGAGAACGATGAGACGGAGGAAGGCAAAAAAAAACAATCACAATACCATACAAAGATGGTACATCACAGGCAATTCCAAGAAACTTCAAAAGTATATTGCGATTCGCACCACATTTAGACCGACGAATCTAATGAAAAATAAGATAAATCAACTGAAAGATCCAATAAAAATGATGGACAAAAACAATATGATTTACAAAATATCTTGTACCGATTATTCGACTAAATTTGTCGGCCAAACGTCCAGATCACTCAAAATGAGAGTGAATGAACATAAACGCCTAACTAAAGGTCAACCAACAGGAAGGAACACAAGTTTACAACAATTTAGAAAAAAAATTCATCTATAGCTACACATGCGTTGGATAAAAACCACAACATCTATTGGAACAATATTAGTAAACGAAAAATCTCTATATTGAAATCAAAACAAGAATTTTAGCGAACAATTGTGGTTTCGATAACTTCTTCTCCAGGCTCTACAATTATAAATCCATGATTAATAGAGTATATATAGCCAATAAAGGCAAATGAAAATAATATCAGAAACTGTATTGGTGTGCATGTGTAAGTTGAGGTGATAGTCCATTAATTAACATAGTCAATCAAATGTGTGTAGGGTGTACAGTCAGTAAAAATGTGATGAAGTGTAAATGAACAATTGGGTGATATAGTGCTGTTTTATAGTCAACGGAATACAAGTGTCATTGGGGTGAGAGAAATGCGATAACCACAAAATACATACAAATACACATTAAAAAAAGGGGACACTGAATGTGAGGATAGTATTTAAAACATTTAAGGCAATTAGTTCCCTTTATAAATTTAGACAAAACAATTTTTTTCCTTCATGTTCCCCAGTGGAACATAGGTCTTCAAGCTAGGGGCTCGAAGTTTCTGTAGCAGTGTTTATTTTTACAGGATGGGGTTGCTAGCCTCATGCCCAACCTTTCCTCTTTACCAGCATTATTTCTGGCTTAGCGAGGTGAAGGGGTGCGTCGGCCGGGGATCGAACCCCGGACCACGTGCATGGTCGGTGAGAATCCTAACCGCTATGCCACTAACGCAATAAGAAGACATAATTTGTCTGAATGGTGTATGGTGTATGTAATTTGCGTGCAGCACTTATTTCGAACAATCTCATCCATCACACATACACACACGGACTTGTCACAGGAGTACACAGACATATATGAAATTAATAAAGAGTTAAGAGGTGAGAAAATAGACAAGTTAGGTCAAGTTAAAAAGGAGGACATATTGAAGGTGCGAAATAACAATGAAGATCACTAAACCAGATATCAGAGGCAATAATACATCTACCCAGGTTGGTAACAAAACAAACTTTACCAAGGAAGGTAAGTTTAGTGTGATGACGAATTGTTGCTTTGAGTGCATAAAAGTGGTTTAAACTTTCTAACTGCCAGCTAAGGCTTCCATAAGTTTTAGGATACACCCCAAGCAACTTTTATTATTTTTATTTTTTTTCCTTCACGTTCCCAGTGGAACATAGGGCTTCAAACTAGTGGCTTGAAGTTTCTGTAGCAGTGTTTATTTTTACAGGATGGGGTTGCTAGCCTCATGTCCAACCTTTCGTCTTTACCAGCTTTATTTCTGGCTTAACGAGGTAAAGGAATGCGTCGGCTGAGGATCGAACCCCGGACCATGTGTGATCACGCGCAGTAATTTCTCTCTACATATTACCAAAAAACAAAATCTTATCACTGTGTGTGTAAACCATTGAAATATAATAATACTTTATTCAGGTGTTGGTTTGTTGGGATTTGGTTGATTGGTTACAGGATTTCATTACGAGCTGACATTGGTTAGAGAACCATTGGAAAACCTGGGAGTGCTGGACATATGTTTCGTCCTAGTTCGGGACTCTTGATCAGAACGCACCCACCGAACCCAGGACCTCCTTGCTACAAGGCGAGTTCGTATGCCATTAAGCCACTGGGACCCGATCCAATGGCCCATGAATTCTAACGTAAAAAAAAATCGAATCAATCCAAAAGTTTACGTTTTCTTCACTTATGCATAGCTAGCCGAAGCTTTAGCTATACATGAACAGAAACCTAAATTATGTGTTCAAAAGCGTTTTGTCAAATCCCTGTCTTTACCTTGGTTATAGTAATGTTCTTTCTAGTTTTTATTTTATTTTATTTTACCACTTGAATTCATTCCACTTCACTTCACATCTTCATTCTTATCGTAATAATAATAATTTGTTTTTGTCATGCCTTGTTCATACTTTTGTTTTCAGCCTGTTTTTCTATAGTACTGTTTAAATTATATGAACATAAACATATAAATCCAAATTACTATTTAAGCCCTGAGAAATAGATGTTTCCTTGTATTTTTGAACTGAGCGATCACCAATTGTGATAGCATTGTTTACAACAGTTGCCTTGGTAACCATGTCATTATTATAACAACACAGATTATGGTATCTTGTGTAAAAGCGCAAAAACTGGAATGAGTTTCAATAATGAATGCATTTTATTTATTACTAACCTGGAATATATATATATGTATATATATATAGAGAGAGAGAGAGAGAGAAAGAAAGACTCAAAGTTCCACTGCGATTAGATTTCTTCTGAAATTACTAAATCTTTTTCAAACGAGAATTTCTGCCAATCAGACGAAACAAAAAAAGAAAGAATTATGAAACATGAATTCTGACTATCAAATCAAATTATCAATTACATAGGTTAAAGATGGACGTGAATTAATTAAATGCAGATTTTATAGGACCAGAATGATTGGAGTTGTGCCCAGACAACTGCATGCAGCTAAACTACTTATAGGCCTAACCGAGTTCATTGTAGGAAGGACAGTGTATTGAAAAGTAATAATGTTGGACAATAATATTAAGTGTAAGTCTTCAACGACAGAAACCAAAGCAATTATCAACTCAGAATTGCACAGTGGAGGTGAACTATCCACTATTATTACTATCCCCTTGGGTTCCGATTAGAACATAGGGCTGGCTGGCTGGCTTCAACAGCAGATCTTCATTTTGTTCAGTTCTCTGAAGTCCTCCCTACCTGGTCTCATGACTGTCCATAAGCTATCGCCTCCTCCTCACACGATCTGTTTCATGCTACTCTCTGACACGCCAGACTCGCCGTTTCCCATTCGGGTTCCATGAGAGCAACAGCACTGGGCGGCTTCATCCAACACAGTCCACACAGCATGAGTCTAACACAATTTCTATTTTCTTCAGCAAATCTGTTAAGCAAGAGGTTCTTGAGTGAACTGATCCTCAGTAAATAGTCAAAGAAGACACTTGTTGATGAAAGTCTTCAGCAGCCTTTTAGAAATACTTTTGGTGATGGACACGCTAAGTATCTGACCACTATAGAAGAACTGACTGAATTAACACTAGTACTGAAAATACGAATTTTTGTTTGTCTTTACACTGGGTGCAGATTTAAGAGTGATGAAGGTCTGTTTCGCCTTTCCGATTCTGGTTTTGACATTCCTTATCTATGCTAACTGCCTATAGTTGGTGATTTCATTCAAATTTCTCCCGCTGGCAGTGACTGATGCTTGTTGTTGCTTTTGTTGCTGTTGGCATTTGGGTAAATTCATTCTCTCTATGTCTACTTGAAGCCATGTCTTTGATGCTTTTTCTGTTAGACTTAGTGGCGTTTAATACGAACAACTGTGGAGGAATTTTAGTACGATAGCACCTACTCTACGTTCATTCTCAAACAAACTATATCCCTTATTATAAAATATTTTCTATTTCCCAAACGAATGGAAAAGAGCAACACGATATTGTCGTTGTTTTTACTGACTGACGACGTTTTACTTTTTTAATACTGCTGCTAATAGCCGTATCAAAGTAGTAATATTAAACCAGAAGAATTTACAAAATCCACTCAGCTTATATATACACACATAACAATTTAATCATCGTTCCTCAGCATGGGTACATTTTTGCCTTGTCAAGTTGGCCAGTTGGTAAAGATAACAAAACCTGGTGTAGATTTTGACATTTGATAAGTGTATAAAATTATATACCAAATGAAATCGCTTATCTCATTCGTGTTGATTTTGTCATTTAATGAGAGTAATCGGGGTATGTGTGTTGTAATCAAGTCAAATTCTGTTTTAGTCCGTCATCCATATTTAGTTCAGACAATTTGGATTCCATTTGATAATGTGGAGTGCTTCTGATGATATCAGATGTTCTTTATGATTTCTAAATTTTTTTCTGGATGATGACTTCAATATATTGTAAAAATCAATTTTATCGCCTGATTCTATAGCGTAGCCTATAGACTACCTATGACTGAAGATTTTTCAAGCTTTTCTAGTTCATTAACTGGATTTACTTCTCTGTGGTCGGACAGATGCTGTACGGCGTTCATTTCTTCTGATTACCTTGGTTTCTCTCTAGCGATGTATGTCCGATGTATATCTCATCACATTGAAATCACTTTATTTTGTAGACACAGTTAGATAGGGAATCCTTAAGGACTTGGTCTTTTATAAGGACAAGGTTGATTTGCAGTGTGCGTGCGTATCTGATGTTTTTTTTTGAAGAAAACCTTGATGTTGTGTACTCTTCTGGTGTCGATCATCTGACGTCTCTAACCTATATGGAATGACAACTGTTGACGTCCATCAATGTCTTCGGAATACGTTTTCGACCATATTTAACGTCAGTGTTGATTTTGTTGACGAATTTCTTTGGTTTGTTATTTTGCTTGAGAGTCTCGGCAATGTTTGATATTTCTTCTTCTTTTTCTTTCTCATCCATTAACAACAGAGTGTGCTCGTCTAAGAAGATTGGAAACAATTGATACCTTTGCGCTGATGGGGTGTGATGATGCCAAGTCTAAGCATTCGGTGGAGTGGGTTTTCCAGCTGAATATATATATATATATATATATATATATTATTACTATTTTATTTCTTTGTATTCTAAGTGGAACGTGAGGTTTCTAGTTGTAGCTTGGACGTTTCACTAACACTGGTGTTATTTTTACAGAGTAGAGTTACTAGCCTCATGTTTAACCTTCCCTGTTTATAAGACTGGCTACCGACTCAGAGAAGTTTAAGAGTGTGTCGACGAAGGACAGAACTCCAGACCACGAGTTGCGTCTTTGACGAATGAGTCTACCGCTGAAACACCAAAGCATCTTAGCCTGAATACATTTACTAGAAGAAATAATATTGAGAAAATGCCAAGAATCTGCTAACAGGATCTAATCCTTTAATTATCCGCCAATTTGATAATAATGGCAATTACTCTGAACCCTTGATACCTTTTGCTTTCTGATGTTTGCTTCCCTATATCTATGAATACATAAGTGTGACTCTTCGTCGGAAAACTGGGGAAATAAACAAACTAACTGGTTGACACAATACTCTGCTTTTAATCCCTGCTTTGATTCCATTTGTTTTCATTAAACATAACTTGATTTCCTTAACCAAAAAATAAGTGACAGTCCTGTTCCGCTTGCTTGCTTGCTTGCCTGTTTGCTTACTTATTCACTCACAGAGATTAATTAGTTTACTGTTCTTTTCCCTAAAGTATTGTGAGTTTCTTTATGAGTAGATTAAAGTTATTTAAAATTTGTGAATTGTGGGTGCATGATAAAGAAGAAGAGTTATTTTTATTTATCTTCTTATTGTAACAACAGAGATCCTGAAAGTTCCAAATGGAAGCTACTCCTTCAAGCTTTGTAGTTTCACTGGTGGTAGAGTGTTATTTTCAAAAAAAGACGCTATGACTGCAAGCTTCCCATCCAAACCTTTCATGTTTTCTGAGTTAACTACCGAATAACAGGAGGGGTGACGGGAGTGGATGAGAGTGTATCGGCTGGAAGCAGGATGTCTGAGACTCCTGCTTTTCTGATGAGCATGCACTCTGCATTTACATGTCATAACAACAGACATTCTGTCATTTGAAGTATTTGTAAGAATTTGCACACATGATACCATCTAACCCCACTGGGAACCGATTCCACGGCCAGTTCATGAATTGTGATTTCTTCCAATTCTTGATTTTAGTGCGACCACCAGAGAATGTCATCAGCGAGAATTTCTCCTCACACCCAACCTGGTTAACCCAACTGGTTATGACTACTCACCAGAACTCTAGTTAACCTTGTCCTACCTGGTACTCAGTAGTTCCCCAGTAGTTCTCCTACTGATGTTATCCCCAGAAACTAACTCGTGAAAATGGGTAAAATCAGCAGTATAAAATGATGTCGTCATTCTATTTCACAGATTCACATCAGCTACACAACCCTACCTCAAATTATAATGCTTATATAGATGGTAATAACATACTTTAATGTTTAAATGATAGTAGAGAAGAAATACTATAAATTTGATTCATCCAAAATGTAAGCATTACAATTTATAGTTAAAGTTTTCATCATCAATTTATACACTTTGAGAGTGGAAAAGAGGCGGTAGGGGTAAGACAGGAAACAGAAAAAAATTAATAAAGAGAACAGTGTTAGCTTGTAACTTGTCCACATAGAAACTCAAAAAAAGAAAAGAAAAGAAGAACAAAAGCGGTTACAGTTTATAAGATTGAGATTTGTTCAGTGAGTTGAGATCACTGAATTAGATGACTAATCGATGTAAAATTTAATCAAAATCAAAATTCTGTTACCACCAAGGGAGTGAGAGATTGATCACACTCTCTTTTTTTGTAGGTATATGTCTGTTTTGAATTGTTTTAATTGCGATTGCTTCGGCAAATCGTAGTAAATTTGCTGTCGTTTGTCTATTTAATATTTTGAAGGACTTAGAAAACTCCACGAGATGTCCGGTATCAACAATATGACTGGGAATAAATACCCAAGTTAGAAGGAGCGGTAGGTGAAGTTCCTTCTTCTGTGTACATAAAAATAAGGGTTTTATCATCCAAATCGCTAAGGCCTGACTCAGCAATGTAAAGTAATATCAAGGCACTACTCACACACAACTTTTGTAACTTCATTTATATAATTCCATTATTTCTCATCGCTTGACTTGATTGGTAGTAGTATTTTCCATATTTCCGGTATGAGTGACGATGAGTCATTCCTATTGCACTTGTTGTGTTGAGTGTAAACTCGATGAACAAGGATTCAGTCAGTAGTCAATCTCTCCCTCTATCTTCACCTACCTAGATTACTTCTTAGAATATTAACCTTCTCCCACCATGCTACTGTGCGGTTGTGTGAGAATGCATGCAGTAAAATGAGCTGTCCTCTGGATTACATATCTTCGCGGGGTCAAATATATTTACCTTAGCTGAACTCTTATGTTCCGACAATCTGACTACACCCAATCTACTAGTTCGACCTATGTGGGTAGTTGACTTAACCCACAGTCATTTCAAGGTGTTTTGTAAATTACTTTATTTTTTCTAATTGGGTCAACCTACAGGGTCCTTCAGCCTACAGAGCTTGCCCTATCTGAGTGAGTTTGTAAGTTTAAATGCAACCACTCTAATTCCTGCTTTATTTAGAATCCTATGTGTGGTCTCAGATGTCCCCTCTCTCCTTGTATGCTAAAACTACTGTAGACGCCCTATATTCTCTCTTATTTATGTTAGTTATCATTCATTATCAGTTTTACCACTATTTTTATTTTGCTTTTGATCTTTTCTCATCTTACTAATGAATTTTATAGGATAGTTAGTTATTTGACACCAACGCTTCTTCTGTCTGTTTTATTTCATCATTTAGGTCGTTTTTTTTGTTCTACTTAGTGTTGTTATTGCCTCATTTGTTAGACGCCTAACTAAGCCTGCCTTCACAGACAAATAACGAACGGATGAGATGAGCTGAACTCTAAATCTCTATTAGTAGAATGTGTTGGTTTATTGTAAACACTAGTGCGCAGATTACCTTCTTCTCTTCATTTTATTTTACACTCTAACATGACAGTTAATTCTCCTTGTTCATTTTGTGATCGAAATGTTAATTTTATTCCCTATCTCAGTGAGTTAATGTGTGTGTGTGTGTGTGTGAAGAAGCTAGAGAGAGAGAGAGGGAGAGAGAGCTGTTCTGTTTTTAACACTGTGCGTGAAAGTGTCATGCACATATCTCCAGCATATTCTTAGAGTAGGATTAGGTGAATGTATTAAGAGTAATATTATTCCAGTTGTTAATCTCGTCTTCACCCAACAGGTACAATAGGAATGACTCATCATCACTCATACCGGAAATATGGAAAATAGTACCACTACTAATCAAGTCAAGAGATGGTAAATAATGGAATTAAATAAACGAAATAGGAAAGTTGTGTGAGTAGTACTCTGATATGATTAGGAGCAGCAATAATTTGTGCTCGCAGCGGTGTCATCAGCAAATATTACTGTATAACAAACACTGTGGGATTCAAGTATTGGTTTGTAGGGATTTGGTTGATTGGTTACATGATTTCATCATGAGTTGACATTGGTTAGAGAACCACTAGAAAACCTGGGAGTACTGAGCAGCTGTTTCGTCCTAGTTTGAGACTCTTCATCAATACGCACCCACCGGGGGTCGAACCCAGGACCTCTTGGTACTTAATGGAAAACGAGCTCGCCTTGTAACCAGAAGGTCCTGGGTTCGAACCCCGATGGGTGCGTACTGTATAGAGTCCCAAACTAGGACGAAACAGCTGTCCAGTACTCTCAGGTGGATTTCCAATGGTTCTCTAATTAATGTCAGCTCATGATGAAATCCTGTAACCAAACACTGTGAAACTTTATCAAAATGAATTTTACCCAAAATCGAACTATACTCTACCACAATGCACAAGTTTTATTCTCATACTAAGTATGATTGATTACTGATACATATCCATTTTTATTTATTGATTAAAACTTGCCATGTATCAGGTAACATCACACTTTCACACCAGTTCAAGCCTTTGGAAACTCATATATGTAGGGCTTCTTCAGTCACTATTTCTTTATGCGAACCGAAACATTTTTGTAGAATCTTGGCCCAATCATCAAAGTCAGCCTTGTGTTGTGTTTCTATGGAGTGTAGCGCAATCGGAGATCTGTTTTCTAGGTTCTTCAAGCCTGCAGAAATCTTTGGGATTACCTTTATGCTCTTTCACTCATATATTTACCTGTTCAGAAATTTCTCCTACACATACAGCAGAATCACTATGACCACGATTTATCTGGTATACACAGTGTTGTTAGTTGTCTTCTACTGTTTTTTTCTTAGCCTTCACTAGTGGTGAGCGTAAGGTATTTTCGTTGGACAAAAGTACACTCTTACGTCATCGTTCTTAAGAATTCACTTAATTCCACTCGATGTATCTTCGCGACAAAGGATCACCACAATGGTAATCTAATTCTTAACGGCAGTTCTAAACACCATGCTTATCTTCACTTTTAAAATACCTTTTGGTGAAGGCTTTCGAGTAATTATTTGATTCAGGAGTAGACTAAACCAATTTTAACTCTCTCGGTCTCTCTTGGTTTCTTATTCTATCTGAGTAACTGGATAATAAGTCTCTTGTCAAATTTTGATTACAGTTCATGTAATTTCATTTATTTTGTTTCCATATGTATTCATAAGCCACATGATTAAACGAGGATTAATTTCCCTGAAGAGTTTCGTGGAGAAGAACATGAAACCAAGGCCAAAAAGAGAAGAATGCAATTCAGTGCAAAAGAAGACACTCTATTTGAATCTGGAATTCAGGGGAGACCTACCAGCAGATGCCATTAAAAAGAGAATCTCCAATTCTCTGGAGAAGACTTTTCCGCCATCAACTCTAACAGTCATATTCTCTAGACGCCCATTACTTTGAAGCAACGGGAACGACAGACTTCCTTCCCCACATGACCACTTCAATGTGCATATATCAATCAGTTCACCTGCTCTCCCGGAGCTAGATACATACGTCGTTCTATCCGGGTCTTATCAAAACGTGTTAGAGAACATCATCCAGCATGACTGCAAAGAGAAGGCACTGGTCTCATCAGAAGCGCGATAACTGAACATCTCGTCAATACCTGTCACAGAATCTCAACTCATTCATCATCTAGAGTCATTTACAAAGTAAACAAAAATCTATCAAAGGCAGTCAGTGTGTTTCCGACTTCTTTGTACTGCGGAAGCTCTCGCCATATGCATCGAAAAGCCGGAGCTTTGTGTTCAAAAGAAACTAGTCCATCTTTTACAGATGCCATGGACTTAGTTCGGTATGTTCCCTTATCCTTCCGATTTTATTGTTTTGTTATCTGTATGTGTAATTTTCTCTCTTTGCCTTCACTCAATTCATCCCATTTCCGTTTTCAGTTATGAAATCAGTTATTTTAGGTTTGTTTCCATGCTCCTCCTGATCACACTTGTAATCTGTTTACAATAACCATTTTACAATTAGATTCTAATCCTGTGTAATGTTTTGTTTCTATGCCTCTTGTAATCTACATTCACTCACACACACACCTCCTAACTTACATTTCAAGTTGACAGAGAAATTTTGATTTCAAAGGAGAACGAAAACGGGTAAATAGTTCGGTGACAGAACATCTGGTTAATTCAGAACATTCAGCGCCACTCGAAAAATCCTTCAAAATCATGTACAAGATTGGATCAAACCTATCAAAGGGAGTAAAATCAAGGCATCTGGGCATAGCTGAGGCGCTAGCTATACAAAAGCTCAAACCCAAAATACGTCAAACCCCTGTCCCTGCCATGGCCATCATAAACAGGTTATTCTTTTAGTAATGACCATCCCATCGCCTTTCTTATCTAAACTTCCTGTTTATTCATGTTATTTTTAAGTTTTTCTTAATCCCTGTTTACACTACCATATTTTCATACCCTGACTTCGTGTTTATTTTGTCATTTTACTATTTCTACATATTTAATCCCTGATTGCATAAACAATTATTCATCACATTAGTTTTTTATCCAAACATCCTGTCTATTTTGTTATTTCTACATTTCTAACCCCTAATTGCACAATGTCAATCTTCTTAGTTATTATGATGCTACTTTGTTTGTTTTATCCATCCCCTTGTTTATTATGGCATTCTAATTCCTAATTTTAATTTTTATTAATTTGACCCTTGACCGGATATTATTCTGGAACTTTCCCATCCATTAAATATAAATACACGAATGTACAGCCTAGATGATGACTTCGCCGAAAAGAAAATTTTCTTCGCTGCAATTGTCTTCTTATTAACTCCTATGACCCAATGTGTATATTCCGTGATTTCAATTTGTTTCCATGCTCATTTTGTTCACACCTGTAATTCCTCCTATCCCTGTGTAATTTTTGTCTCTCAGCCTCCTGTAATACATATCAAGTTGAAAATAATGGTCACCTTTGATTCGCCTTTAAAACTATTATTTCTCCAGTTATCAAATATTAATTTTGTATACGTTGTAAGTGTATATGATTCATCACCTATCCCTGATATCTGGAGAATTCTACTAACCCCTACGAGAAATAGGAGAAAACAAAGAAAACTAAAACTCAAGTTTCAAAGTCGTGTGACTATGATTGATGATATGATTATGAACCAGAGTAAATTTTGTTCGATACGTCATCCAGTAAATAATACTGTTTCACTGTGTGATACATCTAATAAACAAACTAATATGAGACACGCTAATTATTCATATTTATCAACTAATAGAAAATAATGGAGGACTTCTTCACGAGCTGACATCAGTCAGAGAACCACTGGAAAACCTGGGAGTACTGGACAGCTGCTTCATCCTACTTTGGCACTCTTCATCAGTGCGCATCCAACAGGGTTCGAACCCAGGATCTTCTGGTTCCAAGGCGAGTTCGCAGACCATTGAGCCGTTGAGCGCGGCCATTTCGCAATGTCTTCTTTGATGAGTTACTGCCTCACCTTCAACCTGGTGTACCTTACTGGTTACGGCTTCCCAATAGAAAATCAGGTACTGATGAAGAGTCCCAAACTGGGACGAAACAACGGTCCAGTACTCCCAGGTGGTTTTCCGGTAATTCTCTAACTGATGTCAGCGCATGATGAAATCCTCTATTCAACCAAAGGAAATCCCTAAACAAAACCAATCCCTGAAAATAATACAAAATAAATCACGTGACAGGAAGATTCAAACACCAAGACAATAGATAATGGTTATCGGGCTAGATACAATTATGTCATCACTGATAAAAATTTCAAACAAGTTCACTTAGCTGTAAGTTTCCAGACTGTAGATGTTAAAAATTTCCTGGAATAATAATTTGTGCAGAGAGTCAGATAGAATCAAATGATAAATTATTTCAAATAATCCCAGTGTGCTTAAGAAAAAATTCAAAACAAGCTTCAGCTTCTTCTTCTTCTTCTTCAGCACCAGAAGTATCTGGAATTTCAATAGCCATCAGAATATACTGTCAAAGAAAATTGGAATTAGTTCCTATGTAGGCAGGTCACTTGTTGATAGATTTTTGTACCAATAGGAAAATGCATAAACAATCATCAAATATTTGTATAATGACTAATGTCAAATTGTCATTGTGCATATTCATGGAAAATTCCCATTGTAACATATAGAATATCAAAACAAGTGATTCAACGAAGAGATTCTTACGACGAAGATGTTACGAAGACGTGGAAGTGGAGCAATAAGAAGCGAAATCGTTGAACATCTGGTTGACAATGATCACCCTATTTCTACAGCCTCCGTCTTTAAAGTCATCTACAAGGCGAAAATAACTTTGCCCAAATCACTATGCATCCGACTCATGTGTTGTATTGCTGAAGCTTGGCCATCGAAACAGAAAAAGCTTGTTCAACCCTCCAACTTTCATGGTTCTAATCCCTCTATGCCAAAGTATGGTAATCCCTAATCATATTTTGGTTCTATCAATTTTTTCCTTTAGTTTATTCACTTTGTATACTCTTCCTTTATTATGTCAATTGTTACCATTATTAATGTCCTCACTTTGAACTGTTCCCGGTATTGTTTCACTTGTTCCACTTGTCATTCTGAATCAATTCTGTTTTGCAATATTAAATCCTATGCTATCAAATTTCACACAATGTTGCGTAACGTTTTTATTTTATTCGATTTGTCTGCCAATTCTTTAATTGCACACCATTTCCAAGTTCCATCCATCCCATGAATTTATCTATCTATGACATTAATTGTTTTGCCACTTGGCATTTACCTATGATTATAATCACAAACATTTTAGTTTTAATTGCATTTCATACTACTATTAATATTTTTTATTTTTTATTTACAGCTTGATTCCACGCTGCATTTTTGGTACAAGTATGGAATTTTCAGCATGGATATCGGTAGCCCAAATTATGCAGGCCGACCATAGATATCAGGTGTTCGTCGGCAGGGAATCGAACCTCGGACCATGTGCATTATCGGCTAGAGTCCTAACCACTGTGCCACCAACGCACAGTGGATTCACACCTATAATTCAGTTGCCTCACAGGATATAATTTCTTAGAAAACAGATAAACATACGATTGTACAGCTTGATTATGAATTCGTTGTTGAAAATAGTCTCTTCGCTCATTGAATCACTTGTTTTGGTTTTCCTCTCTGATTGTGTGTGAGTGTCTTATTTGTCATATGGAAAGGACGTCAATTCACATGTAATAAACATGATAGAGGTCACAGAGGTTTATAGAGGTTTTTGTTGTTTTCCCATCTATCTTGCTTCATTACAGTTTGCCATATAGGTGATAAGTCTATCCCTTCTCTCGCCTATTTACTGCATTCGATGTGGTTAAAATGTGCAAGGCTTCAGATGTCAGCCATTCATTATGCGAATGAAACTGTCTTCCAAGAATTTCGACATTGTTGAAATCATTCTTATGTCCGCTGTCTATCGCTGATCTTTTTTCTTCTAAACTTTTTAATTCTACTTCATTTCTAGGTGGAGGTTTCGAGCATAGTCTATGCTCATTTACTCTGACCTTCACCTGTCTACTGCTATGTATAGCAAACTTCACATTCTGTGAAGGCCCAAATACCAAACAAATCACAGTCGAAAAAAAGCCTGTCTTCATTCAACTAGACTTTAAAGGTGAAGACATTGCAGAAATGGTAAACAGAAGACTGAGGACGTCACTAGCCAGAGCCTATCCTGCAGCTAAGTTGGTTCCCGTCCACCGAACAACATGCTCTTTGGTGCAGTCAAAAGTCGATAGATACCCTTCTCATGTTAACTCCAACTGTGTATACAAATTTACGTGTATCTGCGGGAGCAGTTACATTGGGAGAACAGAAAGAAGGGCACACCTCCGATTTTCTGAACATGTGCCGAAAAGCCTACGTCTCAAGGGAACAAATTCTTATAGCAGCGCTATTACCAGACATCTCCTCGACACGGGTCATGAGGTGGAAATCGAGAAATCCTTCAAAATTATCAATAGACAAAGGAGCTCCATTCTCCTCAAGTTTGCCGAAGCAATTTCTATAAAACGCTTGAAACCAGATCTATGTGTTCAGAAAGAATCAGTTATTAGTCTTTCCTTGCCTTGGTAACTGGATGTCTTTTTTCTCCCATCTGATTGCGTAATCTTTGTCTTTATTTAACCTCACCCTCTTTTATAATTTTGCTTGTCTCTTGTTTCTATGATTTGAGTTCAACTCAGTACATTGTTACCTAACTTATTAGTCACTTTGCATCTCTCATCTGATTGTGTAATTTTGTCTTTAACCTCACCCTCCTTTTATAATCTGTAATTTTGTTTGTCTCTTGTTTCTATGATTTGAGTTCAACTCAGTACATTGTTGCCTAACTTATTAGTCACTATGCATCCAACGCACATCCCTTACCATTATATACATACATTTATTTATTACTTTTTAACTTGAACTGCCTGTGTAAAAACTATATAAGCGCAATTTTCTGAGCACTGTTTACTAGTTGTGAAACTTTCTGTCAACATGTAAAATTTGCAAGTACGTTAAAACGTTTCTGTACTTAAACCTGAAAATTTATTTAGGCTGTAAGCAGCTGACGAGAAGCCAACGAAATAAATGATGGTACCATGTTATTCTGCACAAATCAATGTTGTTCTCGCTTTATTCAAATTTATCAAGGGGAATAAATGCATGAAGGAACATTCTGAATAGTTTATCCTATAGACACAATTACTCTGTGACATTTTGGGAACCATAACCTTGACATTCACCAAACCTCACTCTAGAGAATTAGAGGGCTTGAAATAGATTTTAATATTCTATGAAGCAGTACTATTTAAAGTTATTCAGCTTCGATATTGAATGCCTATCGTCGATAGCCAGAACTTTTCAATTTTTTGTTTTCCCTTATGCTCCTTTTTATTGATAATATTATCTAGTAGCTTTTCCGGATAACCCTTTCGAATCAAAATCTGTTTTATATTAGATATCTCGTTCTCCGTATTGTCATTATCTGTTGTAATGTTTCTAGCTCTATTAACGAGATTTAAAGCTACTGAAAACTTTCATCCCTATTGGATGATCTGATTGGAAATTCAAATACCTGTTGAAATGTGTAGGGTTTCTGTATATTGTAAACTTTAGTTTTTCGTCAGTTTATCTATTAAGAAGACAATTGAGAAAGTTTATTGTTCATTCGATTCTACGTCATTAGTAAACTGTATGTATTATTTCAAGATTAAGTTAATCTGTGTTGAGAAGTTTTGTTTTTCATCTTTCTCTATGATGATAAATGTATCATCTGCATACCTATCTGCAGCATATTCTAGGAAGATAATTGAAACCTACAAATGCTTTTCTTTCCAGGGTTTCATGTGCAGATTTGATAAAATCGGAGATGCTGATGATCCCATTTGCTTAAACATTTTGGGATTATTCATACGAACTGTGATCAAGATTTGACCGGATAGTTGCAAATTAATTGAGCGCTGAGTGAGAAGTATACATTTATAAAGTTATATTTGTAAAATCTCAGCGAAATTGAAATGATTAATTACAACGTTTCGTTCGGCAATCGGGTCCGAACTTCTTCAGGGAAATTAATCGAAATTAACATAACAAAGGTTTATATATAAAGGGACACCTCTTGTTTTTTTTTAAATTTTGTCGAATAATGAGTCATGCAACAGGTGTCAATATACATAAATAAATAGAATTGTATGTTTATATAAATTTACATCTCATATATTTAAATATGAATCAAGAAACAGCTATCAATAGGTACACTAAACAAAACAAAACAAAAATTGTATGAACTATGATCAAAAACTATTTTGACCGCAGACTTTCAAAATTTGTCTACTTTTAAATAATTTAAATTAATCCCAGCGTGTTAAGAAAATCAAAACACGCTGGGATTAATTTAAATAATTTATAATGAATCAATCTGACTCGGCGTTCAAATTATTCCAGGAAATTCGTAACACCTACGGTCTGGAAACCTATAATCTTTGTGTACTTTTGTTAAAATATATGTGTATATGCAGTATATGCAGGATACAATGGTGTGTGTGTGTGTGTGGGTGGGTGGAACAGTCATAAAACATTTGCTATTCTCATATGAGCTGTGACCGGATAGTTACAAAATAATTGACATTTTTATAAATATAATTTAATTTTTTATAAATTTTTTATTCTCTCCATAAGAAGACGTAGACAATCGGGAATTTGACCAAGTGTGACTACTTGTTCATACATATCAAATTTTATTTTATTTATTAGTCAGGATTTGCCATGCATCACACCTTCACGTCTGTTTAAACTGTTGGGATTCACCCATATATGTAGGGCTTCTGCAGTCAGTCTTTCTTGATATGAACCAAAACCTTTTTGTAAAACCTTAGTTTTATCAAAGTCGATTTTGTGTCCCGTTTCTATTAAATGTAGTGCAATCGCTGAGTTGTTTTCTAGCTTTTTCAAGTCTGCAGAGCTCTTTGGAACCACCTTTAGACATTGTTTATGCTCTTTCATTCTTATATTTACCTGTCTAGAAGTTTCTCCTACATTTACTGCGTTACAATCCCCACAATTGATCTGGTATACGCAATTCTGCTGGTTTTCTTGTTCTATTTTATCCTTAACCTTCACCAGTAATGAGCGTAAGGAGTTAGATGCACGAAAGTACACTCTTATGTTATGTTCGTTAAGGATTCGCTTGATTTCATCGGATTTTTCTTTGCGGTAAGGAACCACCGCTGTACTAACCCAATTCTTAGTAGCAGGTTTTGATTCATCCTTATCTTCACATTTTAAGTATCTTTTTATGAAGGCTTTAGGATAATTATTTGACTCAAGAGTGGATTGAACTAATTTTAGTTCCTTGTTAATATCTTCCTCCTCAGTAACTAGACGCTTGGCTCTGTTGATCGGATTCTTGGCCACAGTTACTTTGGTGGTAAATGGGTGAGCTGAATGGTAATCTAGGTATCTATTCGAATTTGTCGGGTTTCTGAAAATGTTTATTTTAAATTTTCCGTCTAATTTTCTTTTTACTAAACAGTCCAGAAACGCCAACTCTTTTTCATAGGGTTCAACCTCTTTGGAGAACTTGATGGTTTCTGAAATATTGTTTATTTAGTGAAAAAGTTCATTTAACAAACTACGTTTGATTATGATGAATGTATCATCTACGTATCTTAACCACACCTTTGGGGGACTAGGGCATCTCATAATTGCATTTGTTTCTAATGAGTGCATAAACAGATTGGCGACTAGCAGAGATACTGGTGATCCCATATCAATGCCTCCTGTTTAACGATAAAGAACCCCTCTGAACGTAAATAACGTGGATCGAAGACACAATTCTTATACCTTCATAATTTCGTCGGGATTTAAAGGACAACGATCAATGAGTTCGTCGTCAGCACAAAGTAAATTATAAATAATACTTAAAGAATCATTAACCAGATTGCCCAACGAAACGTTGGAATTAATCATTTCAATTTCGCTGAGATTTTACAAATATAACTTTATAAATTTTGGGATTGTTTTAAATAATTTATAATAAAGTTCACTTTGTATTAAAGTTTGCACTGAAAATGTCCCCTACAAAGACAATGAAAGCTTTGCAATTGAATCAACACAACCAAATCAAAATTTTGATGTTTCTTAAGGAAGTCACTATATTGCTGGTTCGCGAATACCGCATAAGCCAGTCAATGAAAACTGGTACAAGTTAGACTGTACCGACAAAACGATCTACAGTAACCTAAAATACACAATTCTAAAATGAAAGTAAAGTATGAGTCCTGGTACTTCATAAATCTCAATAAAGTAATCTGGTTAGCAGTCACATCAACGGAGATCACCTGAAAAATCTCATGATATATATATATATATTCCCTTGGCTTCCGAGTATAATGTAAGGCTTTGACATAACATCTTCATTTCATCACACTTTCTGCAATCGTCATTGGCTGGTTCCATAACTGTCCATAGGCTTTTATCTACACGTCACTCTCGAACTCCTGTCCGACTCGTAGTTTTATCAGTTTAGATTTCACGCGAGGCTATGCCTGACGCGTGATGTCACCATTCACTCTCCCCAACACGTGCCCGATCCATTTACAATATCTCTGGCATACTAGTTGAGTGATCGGTTCTTGGTTGACTCATTCTCAGAGTTTCTTGTTTCTAATTTTTGTGAATATTTGACCTGCAATGAGAAGTGAAGTGAACTGCTGATAAAAGTCTACAGTAGCCTGTTCGAAATGCCTTTCGTGACGTCCACACTATGTCTCTGACTTGTATAGAAGAAGTGACTTTATATTGCAGTTGAATATTGGAATTATATTCTTTTTTCTGAGTGCAGAAGATTTCCGAACAGATTTCAGAGTGACGAAGGCCTGTCTTACCTTTCCAATCATGTATTTGACATCCTCATCCGTGCACGTTGCCTGTAATTTAAATGATGCTGCCTGGATTACCAAATGAAGTGACTTCTTTCAAATTTCTCCCGTGGATAGTGACTGGTGCTTGTTGTCAGTGGTTACTTACCTTCATCACACCTCTGTTATCTTTATGTTCACTACCAACGTGTTCTTCCAACAGTTTTTGTTTTCACCTGCATACCTTCGAGTATGTTAGACCTAAGTATAAAATTTCAGCTGCATCTGGAATCATAAATCCTTGAGAGATATGCAATCTAAAGAAAAAACAATCAGCTTGGCTGGATGAAATAAAAGTATCAGTAACTAGGCTAAGATTGAACGCTGCTGTCAAAAAGACATTTTATTTTTTTGATATTTTTTTGATTTACAGCTTGATTCCATACTGTATTTTTGTTACAAGTATGGAATTTTCAGCATGGATATCGGTAGCCCAAATTATGCAGGCCGACCATAGATATCAGGTGTGCGTCGGCAGGGAATCGAACCTCGGACCATGTGCATGATCGGCGAGAGTCCTAACCACTGTGCCACCGACGCACTTAGATCTGAATAATTGAGAATGTGAAGCTCATTTATCCATGTAAACCCTTTTGAACAAGCAAAAACCGATGTCAAATCCCACTATATTTATCAGTCTAAATGTACATAAACAGGGGGGACTCGTTGATCTTTGCAAGTAACGCTCCACAACATATTTCTAAACAGCTTCACAATCATATGGAGTCTCCTGAACGTATCAATGGTGAGAACAACAGACGATCCAGCCCTTCTACTTAGAAACAGATTACGGAAGAGACAGGACATAAAATTGACGATTCTACGTCTTTTAAACTTGTATATAAAAAGTGTTTGGAGCGTATCCTAAAGTTTATGGAAGCCCTAACAGTTGGAAAGTTTAAACTTCCCTTATGTGTTCAAAAACAGATCGTCGTCACATTAAACATTCTTTGGTAAATTTTATTTTGATAGCAGGGCTGATGTACTATTGTAATAACAGAAGACAAGACATTAAAGCCAAGGTATATATCCAAGTTATCAAACAGCTATTTATATCTATACCCTTTATATTCTCCAAACAATCAGTGAGTGTGTGATTTTGGTTTATATTAAACGACAGACATGAAATAGAATGTTCAAATTTACATACATACATATATAGCATAGTGTTCTGTTGTTAATGCACTATTGAATTGTGGGAATAATGTTCAGGCGCTAACACTAACATTTACAATGATTGTTACTGTGTGAGAACGATACTCCGTTGGAAGTCATTGTCTCTATCTTACTTCCCTTCTTTGGTTTAGTGATCTTCATTGTTATTTTTACCTTCAATATGTCCTCCTCTTAATTTGACCTGACGTGTCTATTTTCTCACCTCTTAAGTCTTTATTAATTTCATATATGTATATGTAAACTGCTATGACAAGTACGTGTCAGTGTGTGTGTGTGTGTGTGATGGATCAGGATGTTGGAATTAAGTGTTGCACGCCAATACATATAGAATACACGATTCAGGCAAATTACGTCTTCTTATTGCTTTGTCTGAATTCATAAGGGGAACTAACTATTTCAAATAAAGGTATCAAAACGTAATACATTTAGGTACAGAAGGAAGTCAGCCAATGTATCTGTTTTCAGTGAATTGACAGTGCTTTCAACAAATGGGTCGATGGTTCATAGGTAGAACACTCAACAACCATGCCAAACATGGTCAGGGATTCAGTCGCACACAGGTACACTCTTAAACCTCACTTAGCCTATAGAAACTCCGGTTAAGTGGGGAGGTTGGGTGTCAGACTGGAGACTTCACCGTGTATGAATAATACCACAGCTGCAGAAATTTCACAGTTCTAGCTTGAAGCCTTATTTTCCAGTAGGAGGAAAAATATATTTCAGAAAAAAATTGTCAACGAATACATCAGGAATGAAGGAACACCAATCCCAGCCGGATGTGTTTAAGGGGAACTGTATAGGAAACAGGTGTAGGTAGGTCATGTGAACACTGACATTATTATGAGCTATAGAAGGCGCTTGGAATATCACACTGTCACTGAAAATACTGTGTCAATGTTTGTTTTGTTTGATATCATATATGTATTGAAACTGTACATCATAAAACTTAGTTAATAGCCACCTGAATGGGTATTAACAATTATCTAACAATTCACTAAAGATACATTAACTAGCTACTTAGTATGCAACCATGATAACTAGATTCACTCCAGATCGTTCTCCATAGCTTTTCTAGGAAATTCATATAGCAAGTGGCTTTGTTTAAGTGTTATGAACTTTGAACTGTTCAGTGGACTTCCGGATCATAGAATGATTTATCACCTAAATTTAAGTTGATATTTTTAGTTGTCTGTATTTTTGTAGAAAAACAAACCCAAAGAATTTTTGAATTTTATACTCTAGTTTGTGTTCTCGTGTACAAAGGTGACAAAAATCGAAGTTATTAATTCAACTTTGGACTACACAGATCGAGTACGTGTAAATGCTTGTTAACAGGTTGGAAAAGGAAAACATTCATTGTGGATGACTGAGTTTTTGTACTAGAAAACGTTAACGGTAAATTTTCAACATTGATTACCTATTGAATAAATGATCAATACGATACCAGATCACTACTCCCCTACCCAATGTGCTAGTCTGCTTCACCTATGTAGGTAGCTGTCTGTCTGTCTGTTTTCGACATAGAACTTTGCACAAATGTGCGGAAGTTCAAGTCGCCACACTCCGTGTAGCACGCGAAGCAAGAGAAGAAAGTACAAGAAAAGCATAATAGAAACAGTGAGCAGAGGTGTGAGACAAAGAAGAGTAATAACGAAGAACAAAACAGTTTCATTGGAGATCATAAATCACAAGGAGTGGATGCATCTGCGCTAGCCACTGAGAACGATTTTGAGCCATGTCACCAATTGTTTCCAACCATAGATTTTTACCGTCCCGAGGACCCCAGCCTGGAAGCCAGTCTACACTTTCCTACGTGGCCTAGACCAACTGTTGTGGATTTCATTGACTGGTGAGGCCATGTTTTTGTTTGACGCCGCTAGCTGGCTCTTTTCCAGCCTGACCCTATATCCGCTAACATTGCTCGCCGAGGGAGACGATGGCTTGGCATACGTAGCTGACTTAACTCAAAGTCATCATTTCAACGTATTTTGTAAATTGCATTGTTTTTTTTTACCAATTGTGTCAACTTACAGGGTTGTTTAGCCTACAAAGCTTGTCCTATCTGGGTGATTGAGCAGGTTTAAATACAATCCCGTAATTTGTGCTTTATTAGGAATTCTACGTAGAGTGTCAGACGTCCCCTTCCTCCTTCTTATATTAGTAAACCTACTGTATATGCCTTATATTCTTTCTTATTTGTCTTATCATTATTAGTTTTAGCATTTTTTAAAATTTTGATTTTGACCAACGCGTACAACAGGAATCACTCATACCAGAAATATGGAAAATATTACCATATTACCAATTAAATCTAGAGATAAGAAATGATGAGAAAAGTTTTGTGAGTGGTGTCTTGATATGATAACGATGAGCAGCAATAAACTGTGTCCTCGAAGTGGGTGATCATCACCAGTAAATATATTACTATATACCAAATACTGTGTGACACTGTGTCAAAATAAAGTTTTATCCATAATGGAATTATGCTCGACCATCATAGTGCCCAAGTTTCATTGTTATATCATAAATTGTTTTTGTTTCCAGCCTGAAACTGCTTGTTTTACGAAACTGTAAAACAACGATGTTTCTCTCAATACAAATAATTACCATTAAAGCCTGATTCACAGTAAGTGCTATTTGTCATTCGCACTATAACACTACTACTACTACTATCAATATTCTGATTGTCGTAGACTGAATTGTGCGGAACACAGTGCATGAGGACTACGGAGGGAGGGGTAGATAGGAATACGCTGGACTGATAAAAAAGCGAAAGCAGCTGTTTGAAAAAGGCCTACACTAGCCTGTTGTAAATGCATTCATGATGTCCACGCCACATCTCTGAAACATATAGGAGAACTGACTAAATCTGAATCTTGTTTCGTATGCTCCGTATGACAGGTTTTCACACTGATCGCAGAGTGATGAAGGTCTGTCTTGCTTCTTCAATCCCATCATTGACAAATTTTACGCGTTCCGCCTATAACCAAAATGATTCAGTTCAGTTAAGTGAAATAAAGTAGTCTTTAGATTTCTTCTGTTGATAGTAGTTTGTGCTTGTTATTCTTGTTGTTGTTATTATTGGTGGTCAGGTATCACCTTTATCACCTCCATCTTTTCTAGGTTACTTAGAACTCCTATCTTCTCCTTCTTCTCTGCCAAGTTGGTGATTTTCACCCGTAGATTTTCCAGTTTGTGTTACGTACGCTAAACGCAATTTGTTCGTGAAGTCTCTGTCTCCTCACTGCCGGCGTCATGCTGCAAGATCCAGTCCAACATAATCAGGAATATCATCGGTGATAGTACGCAGCCTCATCTTAGTCTTATCTCTACCTTAATTTTTAATTTACCAATTTGCAAATGATTAATACGATACCAGATCTTAAATTGAAACTTCATTAGGCCTAAGTATCTGGGCCTGTGTCCGAGGGTTAACAACTCGTGAATATGCACAAGATATTTAGTGTCTTCTGAACACTTAAAAGACTGAGATTAGTACTTGAAAAAGAATATTCGTTTCGATAAATTCACCCTCTTTAGGTTCTGTTTTCATATGATGGTAATAATTGAAGATTCATTGTTACTAACGTCATTATTGCTGTTTTAAATTACACTGTGTGCGTCGGTGGCACAGTGGTAGAATGCTGGCCAACCACACAGGTGGTTCGGAGTTCGACCCTCGGCCGATGCACTTTCTTACCTCGCTAAGCTGATAATAAGACTGGTGAAAAGTGAAGGTTGGCCATGATGTTAGTGATCGCATGTTGTAAAAATAATCACTACTGAGACAGAAACTTCAAACCTCTAGCTTGAAGCCCTGTGTTTCAGTGGCAAAGTAAAGTAATAAAAAAAACTACACTGTATAAGTAGTGTCAGTAGATTACACTTGAAAACCATCAGGAAGAGATAATATGCATTAATATAACATTGAACTGATTGGATATCAGATAAGATAAATTAAGGGAAGATAAGGGCCAGGCAACAGAAAGTTTATTAAGGAAATCAACACATATTTATAGATTTTCAGGTAGATTATTATAGATTATTGTTAGCGCAAAAACACAGTCCTCTGATTGGTTGTTTCTCACTGAAAGTTAATCTATCATCTCTTTGTGGCTGTTTCTTGAATATCAGATCATCTAACTGTATCCGCCTACGTAAAGTCTGATGTGATTGGTTGTGGAATCAATCTTTGTTCCTATTTTTCTCACGACCAATATTGGGGACGTAAACATTGTCGTAAATTACTGTCTACCGATTTGGCTAGCAACCAGCTGTCACCACAATATTATTCACAGATCTAAGAATTTATTTTTCGTGCTCTTGAACAACTACTAGCTTGGCTAAATAAAAGTGTTGCTAAAACTATCAACAGATCTACATTAGTTTATCTCGTCCAAGCAGGTCAAAAAGCTAGCCACCATTGACAGGACACTAACTTCAAGATTGCAGATACGCCCTGATGATGAGTGCTGATAGGCACAAAACTTAGAACCATGCCAACCTACCGACTGCCTCTAACCATTTAATACCATGCAATAAACGTCAATAAAGTAGGACTTAATGGATTCATCGCATTCCCAGTGAACACATAAACTGAATGCATGCATACATACATACATACAGGGATATATCTATGATTAGAAATGCATCGGGGGATATACGATTGTTAAGCAAGTAAACTACAGTGAATTAATCATGCGAAACGACACGTGTATCAGTGTTTTACAGGTCATGTTCAGATTTTAATAATTCGAAGTGGACCATGAAGGCGATTCACCTTGTATGCTGGCCACATAGAAAAGTTGACTGAGAGTATTCAGTTTGCAGAAAACAAAGATCTAGACGCATGATATCAGTCAGTGTTGAGTCACAGGTATCATTATGTCATCGACTTTATGACGGACGATAGACATACACAAATTTTAACATCTGAATAACTAATATTCCTTTGAAAGTATTCAAAGGATGAAATGAGTTAAGTCCTCTTAAAAAAAATTTGCTTTTATCCCTTTACATCCTCAGTGGAACATAGGAGGTCAAGCTAGAGGCTATTAGTTTCGATAACACGATTTATACGGGATAGGGTTGCTGGCCAAATGCTCAGCCTTCCCTCTTTAATAGTCTTATTAATGGATTGGCGAGGTGCGTCAGTGGCTTGAAAGTGAACTCCGGAACACACGAGTGGTTGGCGAGGATTCTACCGCTGTGCAACCAATTCAACGACATTTTCTATTTACTTCACACAATTATTCCCCTTTATAGATTTTTGTAAAGCAATAACAACGGTTTGTGCAGAATAAGAAGATGACATCATCGTTTATTTAATCGACTTATCGTCAGCCACACACAACGTAAACAAACTACACCAAGTGCATCTGCACAAAATTTCTTACACGCTTACATGTGTCACACAATGTCAGTGAATCACACCAGCACGCCAAACTTAGAAACACTACTCACAAATAACACTAACATGGCTTAACAACCCCCCGCCACATACACACACACACACGTCAATCCTTCAGATGAACTGTGATCATAAGAAATTTGATCGAATAGTTCCATAATAATTGGGCGTCGAGTGAGAAGTAGGCTGATTTGTTAAAATTATATTAGTAAAATCTCAGCGAAATCGAAATGAGTAATTCTAACAACCATGCACATAGTCCGGGGTTCGATCTCCGGCCACAGATGCACTCCTTTACCTCGCTAAGCCAGAAATAATGTTGGCAAAGAGGAAAGGTTGGGTATGAGGCTAGCAACCCCATCCTATAAATAAACACTGCTACAGAAACTTCAAGCCCCTAGCTTGAAGACCTATGTTCCACTGGGGAACGTGAAGGAAAAAAATTCTAATGTTCCATGAGTTCGATAAACTGGTTCAAACTTCTTCACGGAAATTAATCGAAATTAAAAAAAAATGTGTACATGTATTGATCACATTCACTTATCTACAACCATGAACGTTTAGGAGAATGTAATAACTAAAGTTCTAATGAAAAATGCACTCTGTTTAAAGTGTCTACCAAAAGTGGACTGATATTTGTAAGTCTCAGGTCAGATTTTGATCACAGCCTCATACGATTTTGTTTGTTTATTATGTATTTTGATGACTATTTCATGACTCATATGAATGGACAAAGATGTTTACAGACAAGAGATGTTCTTTTATATACAAACCTTTGTTATTCTAATTTCAATTAATTTTCGTGAAGAAATTGTAGTCACCAGTTTGTCGGAGGCAGGGAACGTTGGAATTACGCATCTCAATTCCTCTAAGATTTTACAAACATAATATTTACAACCAAACAAAGGCTTGGATATGATAACCAGTGAGCTGTACGATAAAGACAAGAGGTGAATGGGCAGATGAGTAATTAACAAATTGAGTAGAAATGTGATGAGTTCAGCTCAAATCATAGAAACAAGAGATAACCAGAGTTACAGCACATCAAAGGTGTAGAGGTTAAAGCCGAAGACTACTTAGTCAAGTGAGGGATATAGAAGGAGAGAGAGGGAGAGAGACACAGGGAGAGGAAGTAAAGACATCCAGTTAACAACCAGTGCAAGGAACCACTCATAACGCCTTCCTTATCAACACATAAATCACGTTTCACCAGTTGGACATCAGTTGTTTCTGAAAACTTCAGGAGAATTGAAGTATTTCATCTAGTGATAAATTTGAAGAATTTCATGCTGCCTGTCCTCATGACGCATATTAACGGCATGTCTGGTAATGGCACTATTGTTGTAAGCGTTTGTTCCGTTGGGATGTAGGCTTTTTGTTGCATCTTCCTCAAATCCAACGTGTTCCCTTCTTCCTCTTCTCCGAATGTAACTGCTACCCACAGGCATATAAATTTATATACTCAGTTTGAATCAATATGAGAATGCTATCTGTTAACATTGGATTGCACCGAAAGGCACGCCGTTCAATAAACACAAACCAACTTGACTGCAGGATTGGTTCTAGCTACTGAGGTATTGGATCTTCTGTTGACTATTCTTGCAATACTACCACCTTCAAAATCGAGTTGAATAAAGATAGGCTTATTCTTCATTGTGATTTGTGTGGCATTTTTGAGACTTACATAGATCTTTCTGAGTGCAGTCATTCTTTTCTAACATCTTTTAGGGAATCAGTAGTTCTTCCTTTAATTTCTATGTAGAATAAATATTCTTCTGACTTTACGAAGCAAAGTTTTGACTATTAGTCGTTTACAACTATTCATAAAACAACCACTGAAATGTGAGTATTGTCCATATAATCTATAAATGCAGTAAGTACTTGGAAGTTTTACCAGAGTGCATTGGCTTTATAGAAATATATCAGTTCATCGTATATTTACTCATGATACTCAGTTCTGAATCTACAGACTTCTGATTTGTGTATCTGAAGTCGACAAGCTAGCTGGCTTCTACATCGGTGATTTTAACTTAGAGCTAAATAACCAAGTTCCTTACACAATGGATGATACAAGTATCCACAATCTTAACATATCAGCACGTAATGAAACGAGAGAAACTAACGTGTTGTGTTGTGTTCTGTCTGAACTTGGAAAACCAATCTATGCGTTCTTCTGTTCTACTAGCCGACCGAAATTTCCTGCAGTCATTCACGGTTATTAAATGCTCCAAGGACAATAAAAAGACTGTTATTTGAAATACTACCTATAGTACTCTGGTGAGAGCTGGCTTCTAGCCAAAGTTGGTAGACAGTAGTTTACGTTAAGGTTTATGTCCCAAATATTGGTTGTGAGAAAAATAGGAACAAAGACTTTGCGTAGGCGGATACAGTTAGATACAGTTAGATGATCTGATATTCAAGAAACAGCCACAAAGAGATGATAGATTAACTTTCAGTGAGAAACAACCAATCAGAGGACTGTGTTTTTGTGCTAACAATAATCTATAATAATCTACCTGAAAATCTATAAATATGTGTTGATTTCCTTAATAAACTTTCTGTTGCCTGGCCCTTGTCTTCTCCTGTTACAGTACTACTGTGGTGGTGTAATATAGACAGTGTATGCCAACGGAATATTATTCTAACATATTCACACAGTTCATTTCGGCATTGGCAACAGAATACAATGTATCTATTTGTTTGTTGTTAGAGTCAGAATATTATTTTCCCGGTTCAATACTGCATTGGTAACAGAATGCTATGCATATTTGAACATTCTATTTCATATCGTTTGATGTAAACCGAAATCACACACTCAGTGATTGATTATTATTATATTATTGTTCCCTTGAGTTCCTAGTGGAACATAGGGTTTCAACTGCACGTCTCTACTCGCTTCTGTCTTCTGCTGTGCTTTTCACCTGCATTCATGCATCTTAGTCCATACTCTTTCAACTCCTCCAACTAACACGATCTCTTCCATGTCACCCTTCCACTGACATCCCACTCGCCTCGTGCTTCCCTTTCGGCCTGGTTCCACTCGAGCAATGGCCTGACGCGCGCGCGATGTCACCCAGTGGCGGCCTCCTCAGCGAGTGTCCAATTCATCTCCACTTTCTCCCGCATATTTGTTTGTTGGCGATTAGTTTTGTTTGTTTATGCCCAGCCATAGTTTATTGTTGGTGATTCTTTCCGGACCGGCCATCTGATCTCCAGTATAGATCCAGCGAAGACAGTTAGTTGTTGATAAAGATGACGTCTGCTACAGGCTGTTGGAAATATTCTTTGTGACCCACCCTTCCGCCCGCCAAGTTTCTGATCTGTTCCGTATAGAAGAGCTGACTGACTTGACGCTGTTTGTATTGAAAATCCGACCGACGGAATTTTGTTGTTGATTCTGGCTGAGTGACGAAGATTCCCGGATTGGTTTCAGGTTGATGAGTGAATGTGTTTCTTGACTTCCCGATCTCTCAGTGATTGGTTAAAGGATATTAAGTTGTGTATATATAAACAGCTATATGATCACTTGAAGATATACCTTTGCTTCCGTATCTTGCCTTGTGTTTTAACACTACTACTGAATGCGTAAAAACTCAAAATTACCTCAGCAATATCATTAGGCAGCTACATAGATTAAATAGTCGCTCTTGAATACAAAACCTGTGAAATACAACATAATTAGTTAACCGAAACTAAACTCAACCATATGAAGTACCTGAAAATAAAAGCAGAATATCCCCAACAAGGTGGGAAAAAACTCTGTCAGTAAGAATCACGCACTGAACAGTTTCCACAGACAATCCGAGGTCGGAATCACCACAACTTCACTCAAAAAAAGTCGGAGTCATAACATAACTCATTATCAATATCCTCATCACAGAACCAGGCAGAGAGAGAAGCATTAAAATTAGAGATTAAGCGAGAACAAAGACTAGTAATAAATTTATCAAGTCAAAAGATCGTATATATTCTAGTACTGGTTTTATAGGGATTTCGTTTGATTGGTTGGAGGTTGGTTAGAGAACCACTGGAATACCACATGGGAGTACTGTCACACAGCTGTTTCCTCAGCCTAGTTTGGGACTGGCTCCTCAGCAGTGCGCACCCATTCACCCAGTACCTTCTGGTTACAGCACGAGCTAACTTGTAGAACTAAAGAGCCATTCACTGGGGTCAAATCTAATGACCAGTGAGTGCATGAATTCGAACTTCTGTCAGTTTATGCACTACCATTTCGCAATATGTTGTTCGACAAGTTACTGCCTCACCTTCAACCTGCTGTACCCTAGACTGGTCACGACGTCCCACTAGAACCCAGGTAACTGCCTACCTGAATACAACCAGTCACTAATGAGCATCAGATCAATCACCAAATATTGATTTTGTAGGGATTTTGTGTGTTTTTGATTGGTCGGAGGATTTCATCATGAGCTGAAATCAGTTAAAAACGAGCCTGCCTTATAACCAGAAGGTCCTAGCTGCGAACCCTGGAGGCGGGGTGGCGTACTTCTGAACAGCTAGTCCCAAACTAAGATGAGGAAACAGGTGTCTGGCAGTCCTCTCTGTAGGTTTTCCAATGGTTCTCTAAGTAAATGACGTCAGCTCATGATGAAATCCTCCAGCCAATAAAAACAAAAGATTATTTGCAAACGTGAGAACAATGATACGGATTTGAGCAGAAAAACGGATACTAATTACAAAGTGTTGGTTGGTACATCTAAATCAGTATGATGAAAATTGTTAATACATCAACGATGGAGGAATGTTTTTAGCATTTATACCGTTATGAATAGAAATATGAAACATTCAACAATTAACTCAGTCGATCAACTTTATTTTGCCACAGTATTCCCTTTTACTGTTTCTCAATAATGTTAAGTATTTTATTGGCCTATTATTCCCATTGGTTGTGGTTTTTCTAACGCTCTTACTATTCATAGCTTCGACTGATTGGTATTGAACAAAGGTGTAGCAAGCACATAAGTGACGGTGTTATTTTGGTTTTTAATACATTTTGTAACAGTTGAGATGAGTTTTTAACATCAACCGAAATAAAATTTAAGTGTTATTTAACGGTAAACTTTTGATCAAATGTATCATTCTTTCAACCTCCTTTTCTTTCTTCTACAGTCCACATTTGTAACAATATCAATATATAGTTCAAAATGTAAAAAGGGATCAGTATAAGTGTTGCTCATTCACGGAGGAGAGAAAAATAAAAACAATTTAGGGATTTTACATGGCTTGAAAAAAAAGCAAAATGTCAATTTCATTCACAATAACCGTGCTACTAGTCCCCTTAGTAAAACGCCAAATGATACTTGTCTATAATAAAAGTGAAATTGTTGCATAATATATTCAGAGTGGAATTTTAACCTTCTTTTGAAAAAAAGTTAAATTACTTGATTTTTCAAAGAGTTCTGCATGCTGCCTTCAGATGCTTATTACTTCTACAAAGGCTTAAGTCAGAAAACTGGTTCAAAGGTTTGAGATATGTATATTCCATTGTTAAATGTTAAATGTGGTGTGTTGTGTTTGGAAGAAATATTGTCTTTGTATTCGGAATATTGTTTCAGTCTGCAAACGGTTTTCAAACCTATAAATTGTACAGTAAAGAGAAAGTATTTACATCTCAAGGGAACAAACGCTTACAACAATAATGCCATTACCAGACATGCCATTAAAATGCGTCATGGGGATAGACAGAATGAAATTCTTCAAAATTGTCACTAGACGAAATACTTCCATCCTGCTGAAGTTTTCCGAAGTAATTGATGTCGACCTCCTGAAACGTGATTTATGTGTTGATAAGGAAGGCGTCATCAGTGTTTCCTTGAACTGGTTGTTAACTGGGTGTCTCTACTGCCTCTCTCTCTGTTTCTGTTGCACCTCTTTACTTATTGTATCCAAGCCTTTGTATTGTTCGTAAAAATTATATTTGTAAAATCTTGGAGAAATTGAGATGAGTAATTCCACCGTTAGAGCAAGACATTTGAACGAACAATATTGCTGTTTTCAATTAGATCTCCTTGAGGCTTTACTCTAATTTACATAGATTTATATATAAAAATTTTAACGAATGACGGTGATTTTATGGATCAAATAGTAATGATAATAAAAATGTGGTAAGTGTTTTGTACGCCATTACTAACGATGATTATAATGCTAACAAAATATTCATAATATGGTTTATGCAGGTGGTGATAAGAATAACAAAGGTAGTAATGCGCGTGTATATGTTAAGTTTAAATAAATATCATAAAAGAACGAAGGAAATAGAAAATAAGAAAAGGTGAGAGGATGGTTTTGATTAAAATTTACCTAGGCAAGCAAGGGAGAGACAAAGGTATAACAAACTTCTTTTGTGTGCAAAGACTAAATTTGTTCTCTCGAACTGATTCCCATAGCTTATTCGGCTATGTGTAAAAGGCGGGTTCGAATACAGTTCAAAAGGCTCGATGGAGTGAGATAGATAACTTTGAAGGCACTATTTGTGCCACTTGGTGACTGCTATCAATCAAATAAGCCAAAATAGAACTTCTTATAGATTTTATTTCGCCTTTTCCGAACCATGAAGGAAGATAATCATTAATTCGTTTGTTAAGCTGTCTAGTTGTCCGTCCTATATAGTTCTCTCCACAGGAGCAACCGAATTTGTAGATACACATAGAAGTGGTACAGCTTACTAGGTAGCTTGTCTTTCACTTGAGCAATCATATTTGGTTGGCTGGAAATTGAATAACAAAGGGTGGTGGCAATATAAGTCTATTTTATCACTCTCGATAATCTTAGATGTAAGACTTAGCTAGCCACGTCCCCGTTAAATTACAATTTCATGAACAATTGTTTTTTTTTTAACTGTTGTTAGTTTAGCTTTATTTTACCTGGTATTCATGCGTTTCCTTACAAATCTACTAGGATAACCCATTTGAACCAACGTATTTTGGATGTATCCTGATACATTTTCCAGTAAGTCATCTGTAAAGATCCGTGTTGCTCTATTCGTGAGGACTCTGACCAAATTGACTTTGTATCGGATTGGTACAAAACTAAGGAAATGTGTTTACTGTTCTACAGATGTATCTTTTTCTACAGATATCTCTTGAGTGAACCACTCTCTCTTTTGCTCAATTGGACATCAAGGAAATGTAGTCTTTCATCATGTTCTTCTTCACAAGTGAACATGAGTGATGGATGTGTATCATTAAATTTTGTTAACATTTTATTCTCATCAGGTTTCACATCAAGAATAATAAAGGTATCATCAACATAACGAAAATAAGAATCAGCTTTTTCTATTACTTTTTTCAATGGACCATTTTCAATCTTGGCAAGAAAGAAATCTGTCATAATTGGACCCAATGGAGAACTACCCATGGCAATACCATCGATTTGTCTGTAATAAAGTTTGTCGAATGTGAAGTGTACATTCATAGTATATTTTAAAAGCAACTCTTTTAGACTAATAACTGGAATTCCGATGTCGAACTATTTTTCTAGTATCTGTTAGCCTATGAATTCCACAGTCTGCATAAGTGGTACATTGGTGAACAGTGATGTTACCACCGAGGCTCGAACCCAGTACCCATAGTTTCAAACGCCAAAGCGTTATCCACTAGACCACTTGGGCCACGAGAGCCAACTCTTGTGCAACGGGTCATATTAATTATTGAATTGAATTTTTGATTTTCCCGTCGATTTCGGTCCAATCAATCGACGGGAAAATCAAAAATTCAATTCAATAATTAATATGACCCGTTGCACAAGAGTTGGCTCTCGTGGCCCAAGTGGTCTAGTGGATAACGCTTTGGCGTTTGAAACTATGGGTACTGGGTTCGAGCCTCAGTGGGAACATCATCACTCACTGAGAAATGCAGGTACATCCAGCTGACGAGTCCCAAATAGGACGAAATGCGCATCCTGGATTCCACTGCTAGCCACCATCCACCAATTGTATACTAACTAAATGACAGGACATCGTCGAAGCATCTGCACAAGAAGCCGACATGTCAACCTGAGACCGAGCACTTCGGTCCAATCAATCGACGGGAAAATCAAAAATTCAATTCAGTGATGTGACATCTAAGGACAGCATTTGCTTCCCACTTACATTGATATCATGTACGTTAGCAATGAATTCAAAAGCGTCTTTCACTCTATAATTTGCCACCTTCTTGTGTAACTGCTGGAGGAGTTCACCTAGCCACTTTGCCACTCCAACGTTCCCTGCGTTCAACAAGTGCTCCGAGATTCTTCAGGGAAATTAATTGTAATTAAAATAACAAAGTTTTGTGTATAAAAAGGACATCTCCTGAGGTGAACATAGAGAAAACAGAGATGATGAAGATTCCTGGCCAACACCAACAGCAACAACAACAACAGACAGCAATCAGCTGGCATAAACGGGAGGAACCTGAAAGAAACAACCTCCTTCACCTACCTGGGGAGCGTCGTTTCAACTACAGGTGGACGGAACTGACGAGGATAACAAAGCAGCGAGGAGCGGGAAAGCAAGACAAGCTTTCATTACTCTCAAGTCTGTGTGGAGGTCAACAGCACTCAGCATCAAAAATCAGATCCGGATTTTCAAATATAATGTGAAGTGAGTTAGTGCTACTCACTATACGGATCAGAGACTTGGCCAGCGCGTCATAAAGAGCACCTCAAACAAACTTCAAACCTGCATTAACAGCTAGGTGTCTTCGTGCAATACTCAAGATCAGATGGTAAGACAGGATCAGCAACAGAAATCTTTGGGAGCGAACCAACCAGAAACCGATTGTGAAGCAAACAGGCAGGAAGGAATGGAGATGGATTGGCTGGTCATACTCTGAGGAAACCATCAAGTGAGTGAATGACATGACTAGACAAGCCATTGCTCTAGTGGAACCCGGCCGAAAGGGAAGCGGCGAGTTGATCATCAGTGCAAGAGTGACTTGGGGGAAGCCATGTGAAGAGGAGATGAAGGCGTGTGGGCAGATTTGGAGCGGGGTGAAAACGTTGGCAGAGAACCGAACTCAATGGAGACGCGCGGTTGAAGCCCTGTGTTTCTTTAGGAATTAAAGGAAATAATAATAATGACTCATATTATTGGACAAAGATTTTTACAGACAGGAGATGTCCTTTATATATACAAACCTTTGCGTTATTCTAATTTCGATTAATTTCCTTGAAGAAGTTGTGGCCACCAGTTTGTCGGAGGCAGTGGACGTTGTAATTACGCATCTCAATTCCTCTAAGATTTTACAAATATAATTTCTAAACATGTGTACTTCTCACTCGGCGCCAGATTATTTTGGAAGTATTAGGAGAAATGTTGATCACAGTTCATATGAAGCGTTTGTGTTGTTTGCGCGAACTTGATCTCATTGTTTTTTGTGTATGAGTGTAATTTGTGACTAATGTTTATTAAGTTTGGCGTGTGGTGTGATTAACTGACATCGTGTGACACTTGTAAGTATGTATAAAAGCAATTGCTGCGTAGATAAACTTAGTGTAGTTTTTCATCATGAGCTGACATTAGTTAGAGAACCATTGGAAAACCTGGTAGTACTGGACAGCTGTTTCGTCCTAGTTTAGGACTCTTCATTAGTGCACACCCATCGGGATTCGAACCCAGGTCATGAATAGGTAATGAGAAGCCGATGAAATAAACAATGATATATTCTTCTTATTCTGCACAATCCCCTGTTATTGCTTGATCTGATTTCCGGTTACAAGGCAAGCTCGTATACCATTCAGCCACTGGGACGCGATTCAATGGCTCATGAATTCTAACTTCTACCAATTCGTGATTTAGCGCGACCCCAACCACTGTCGTTGGTGGGACATCCATCCACACACGTGACATCTAATTGGACCTCACTGGTCACGACTTCTCACTACAGGTTGGAGTTTCTTCAGTTCTAGTGAGAAGTCGTGACCAGTGAGGTCCAATTAGATGTCACGTGTGTGGATGGATGTCCCACCAACGACAATGGTTGGGGTCGCGCTAAATCACGAATTGGTAGAAGTTAGAATGGTATACGAGCTTACCTTGTAACCGGAAAGTCCTGGGTTCGAATCCCAGTGGGTGCGTACTGCTGATGATTCCCAAACTAGGATAAAACAGCAGCTGTCCAGTACTCCAGTGCTGGTTTTCAATGGTTTTCTAACTGATATCAATCCGTGATCAACTCGTAAAAACATAACTAACCCTTACAAACCAAACTATATAAAAGTTTGTAGGTCTTTTAAGCCTATGTATAAAAGGTGTTTGAGGCGTATCCTAAAGTTTGTGTAGACCTTAACAAGTGGGAAGTTTAAACTACCCTTATGTGTTCAAAAACAGATCGTTGTCACATTAAACCTTCTTCGGTAAACTTTGTTTTGATACCAGGGCCGATGTTCCTCTGTAACAGCAGAAGACAAGACATTGAAGCCAAGGTATATATCGAAGTTATCAAATAGCCATTTGTGTAAAATTATATTTGTAAATTTTGTTTATTATACTTGTTAATACTTGTTTTATGACTCATGATTGGACAAAGTTTTTGAAAACAAGAGTTGTTCCTTTTAATATAAACCTCTTTTATGCTAATTTCGCTTAATATCCCTGATGAAGTTCGGACCAGATTGCCGAACGAAACGTTGGAATTACTCATTTCAATATCGCTAAGATTTTACAAATATAATTTTTTACAAATGTCTACTTCTCACTCGGCGCCCAAATATTTTAGAACTATTCTGTCAAATGTTGACTACAGTTTATTTGATTTATCAAATAGCCATTTATATCTATACAGTTTATATTCTCCAAACAATCAGTGAGTGTGTGATTTTGGTGTATATTAAACGACATACATGAAATAGAATGTTCAAATTTACATACATACATATATAGCATAGTGTTCTGTTGCTAATGCACTATTGAATTGTGGGAATAATGTTCAGGCGCTAACACTAACATTTACAGTGATTGTTACTGTGTGAGAACAATACTCCGTTGGAAGTCATTGTCTCTATCTTACTTCCCTTCTTTGGTTTAGTGATCTTCATTGTTATTTTTACCTTCAATATGTCTTCCTCTTAATTTGACCTGACGTGTCTATTTTCTCACCTCTTAAGTCTTTATTAATTTCATATATGTATATGTAAACTGCTGTGACAAGTACGTGTCAGTGTGTGTGTGTGTGTGTGTGTGTGATGGATCAGGATGTTGGAATTAAGTGTTGCACGCCAATACATACACATAAAGGGAACTATTTGTTTTAAAGTTTTGATTATTGCATCACTTACGCTACTAAGACAAAAACAACATGCAAGGTCAAATTCTCACCTCTTTGTTTTTGTGTATACGTGTTTTACAGTGTCATAATTTTTAATTTCATTTTAATTATATAGATTTGTTTTAATATAATTAACCGTATGTACGATGAATGTCACATTCTTATTCAGACAAAGCAATTGTCACATTGGCTGCTACGGATAATAAGATCTGTGCTTACCGATCCAAACACTTTTTGTCAAGATTATGCCTTTTAGTAAATACATATAGACAAAGGGTGGGGAATTATCTAATTAAATTTTTGATTTTCCCGGTCGACTGATTAGACCTAAATGCTCGGTCTCAGGTTGTCAGGTCGGTTTCTTGTGCAGAGGCTTCGACAATGTCTGGGCATTTACTATTTAATTGATAGATGGTGACTAGCAGTGGAATCCAGGATAACGCGCATTTCGTCCTACTTGGGACTCGCCGGCTGAATGTACCTGCATTCCCCAGTGAGTGATGATGTTCCCACCGAGGCTCGAACCCACTGCCCATAGTTTCAAACACCAAAGCGTTATCCACTAGACCATTTGGGCCATGAGAGCCAACTCTTGTGCAACGTTTCATATTTATTATTATTATTGCCCTAGTGGAACATAGGGCATGCAACTGCACGTCTCTACTCGCTTCCGTCTTCTGCTGTGCTTTTCACCTGCATCCATGCATCTTAGTCCATACTCTTTCAACTCCTCCAACTAACACGATCTCTTCCATATCACCCTTCCACTGACGTCCCACTCGCCGCGTGCTTCCCTTTCAGCCTGGTTCCCCTTGAGCAATGGCCTGATGCGCGCGCGATGTCACCCAGTGGCCGCCTCCTCAGCGAGTGTCCAATTCATCTCCACTTTCTCCCGCATATTTGTTTGTTGGCGATTAGTTTTGTTTGTTTATGCCCAGCCATAGTTTATTGTTGGTGATTCTTTCCGGACCGGCCATCTGATCTCCAGTATAGATCCAGCGAAGACAGTTAGTGGTTGATAAAGGTGACGTCTGTTACAGGCTGTTGGAAATATTCTTTGTGACGCACCCTCTCACCAAGTTTCTGATCCGTTCTGTATAGAAGAGCTGACTGACTTGACGCTGTTTGTATTGAAATCCGACCGACGGAATTTTGTTGTTGATTCTGGCTGAGTGACGAAGATTCCCGGATTGGTTTCAGATTGATGAGTGAGTGCGTTTCTCGCTCGCCTTCCCGATTCTCGCTCGATTTGACATCCTCGTCCGTTCCGACTGTCTGCAGTTGAGACAATGCTCCCTCCCTTGTTAAGTAAGTGAATGAAGTAACCTCCTCTTTCAAATCCCTCCCGTTGATGGTGATTGATGCTGGATTTCTCTGTTGTTGTCGTTGATTGGTTATTTTCATCACCTCCGTCTTGTCTATGTTCACATGGAGTCAGGTCTTCACTGTCTGCTTCTTCGACCAGTTTGTCGGTTGGTTTTCACTTGTAAGTCTTCGATTTTGTGTGACATCAAACATAAATCATCCACGCGCGAAATCCAGGTATTCTCAGTTCTTCACGTCGGTCCAGGATATCCTAATCTACTCGTTTTCCACTGTCCCACACATTATCCAGTTAGTCCACAAGAATTAGAAATTTCATTCGTTGGTGATAATAAGCAAGCATCCTTGTCTGACTCCTGTGTTTACTCCAAACGCCTCGCTGAGTGGGCTTTCCGTTGTGGATGACTTGACATGTGCCGCCGTTGTCGTACAGCTGTTGAATAAGGTTGATGAATATTTGGGTACCGTACGCCCTAGTACTCGAGTAATTTTCAAATTACTTCACGATCAACGCTGTCTGTCGAAGGCCTTCTCAAAGTCTATAAAGTTGAGTAGTTGAGGTTTGATTGATGGCCATTCCATGCTTTGTTCTGTGATGATGATGATGCGTAGAGTTGCAATTTGGTCAGAAGATGATTTGCCTGACTTTCCTGAATCCAGCTTGTTCTGGTCGGAGTTCTGTCTCCAGTGCGTCCTTTAATCTCTCCAGGATGATGCGACTCAGGATTTTACTTGGCGTCGACAGGAGCATGATTCCTCGCCAGTTCTTGCAGAGTGAGGCCTAAGTCGCCCTTCTTTGGTAGTTTCACGAGGTAACCTTTCCTCCAGTCAGTAGGCACCTTTCCCTCCTTCCAGACCTTTTGCAATAATGGAGTCAGCATGTCTGCTGTCGTCTCTGGGTCCGCTTTCAGTGCTTCAGGGGGTATTCCATCTGGTCCAGCTGCTTTTCCAGCTTTCAGAAGCTTGATTGCATTCAAGACTTCAGCTCTCGTTGGAGGATTGGTGTCAACTTGCAGTTGTGTGTGCGCTGTTGTTGGTATTTCTGGACGGGTTGCAGGTGATGGTCGGTTCAAGAGTCCTTTGAAGTGATCCGCCCATTGTTTAATCTGTTTTTCTTCCTTGGTAATGGGCTTCCCTTGGCTGTCTTTTATAGGTTTCGCTTGTGTTGATCTCTTCCCGGATAGAGATTTGGTTATCTGATATAATGTCCTCAGGTCCCTTTTGCCTGCTGCCTTCTCAGCTTCAGTGGCCAGGTTGTCGTAGAATCGTCTTTTGTCCTTCCTAGCTCTCTTCTTCACTTCTTTGTCCAGTCGCTGTGTATGTTGAGCTGAGCTCAGCGTCTCCTTCTCCTGTCCGTCCTTGCATTGAATCATTTTCTCTTTCACCATTCTCCTCTCTTCTATTAATTTCCAAGTGTCCGTTGAGAGCCATTCCTTGTCTTGTCTCTTCTTTCTTCCTAGAACCGTTGAACACGTTTCGTTGAGAATCGCCTTCAGAGACTTCCAATGTTCTTCCACGCATGATTCTTCAGTGATGTCGCGTAGTGTTTCCTGCTTTGCTCTGACAGTTGCAGTGAAAGTGTCTTTTGTGGTTGTGTCCTTCATTAACTGAGTGTTGAACTTGCATTGTGGCCTATCCCCAGCTATCCTCGAGGCTTTTAGTTTCACCTTGAAAGTCCCTTGTACTAGATAGTGGTCTGAACCCACATCTGCTCCTCTCCTCGACCTTGTGTCCAGTAGGCTCCGTCTCCACTTTCTTGAAATTGAGATGAAGTCTATTTGGATTTTGGTGTTTCCATCTGGTGAAATCCATGTCGTCTTGTGTATATCCTTGTGTTTGAAAACACTGCCACCAATCACCAAATCATTGAAGGCGCAGAAGTCTGAGAAGAGTTCACCATTGTCGTTCATTTCACCGAGGGCCTCTCGACCCATGGTGAGTTCTCTTCCTGTGTTGTCTCCTCCCAGCTTCGCATTCATGTCGCCCATCAGGATTTTGATATCGCCATTTGGGACGTTGTCCATTATTGCTTGTAGTTGTCTGTAGAACGCCTCCTTCTTCTCTTGTTCTGAGACGTTTGTAGGCGCATAGCATTGACATTGAATGACTGTAACTTTCCTTCCCGCTGTCATTATCCTGGAGGAGATTGGTTCCCACTGCATGAGAGCTTTGGCTTCTGTTGGTGACATCATGATGGCCACTCCCTCGGTGTGCTCGTGGTTGTCCTCTGGGTGGCCGGAATAGATTACTGTCTCTCCAGTAGGTAGTTGGCACCTTCCAGTTCCGTTCCATCTGCTCTCGCAGATTCCCAACACTTCTATTCTGTACCTTCTCATTTCAGCGGCTATCTGGGCAGCCTTTCCAGTTTCGTACATTGTACGAACATTCCAGGTACCCATCCTTACTTTTGCTTTCATCGAAAGAAGGCACATCGGCTGACTGGCTTCCCGAAGGCTGGCTTTCACCAGCCTGCGTCATTTCACTTCCCCGATTCCAGCGAAAAATAAGGCTATTGTTTATGTTTTTAGAATTTTTAATATATTTATTCGTTGAAGTTTCTGTAGCGATTTGTTTGTTTTACGGGGGGTGGGGGTGGTGGAGTTGCTAGCATCACGCCCCAACTCTCCGTATTTATCCAGGCTTGGGACTGGCTGGAAAACTAGCAAACTAGTAATGTGGCGAGGTTAGCGGTTCATAATGATTTAATTGAATTTTAGATTTCTCTGACGATTGATTGGACCGTGCATCCTGCCGACGAGTCACAAATAGGATGAAATGCGCATCCTGGATTCCAGTGCTAGTCACCACCCACCGAATAAGTTTTGATTACATGCCCAGACATCGTCGAAGCATCTGAACAAGAAGCCGATATGTCAACCTGAGTCCGAACACTTTGGTCTAATCAATCTACGAGAAAATAAAAATTTCTAAATTAAATTAATATGATCCGTTGCACAAGAGTCGGCTCTCGTGGCCCAAATGGTCTAGTGGATAACGCTTTGGCCGGTGTTTGAAACTATGGGCACTGTGTTCGAGCCTCGGTGGGAACATCATCACTCACTGGGGAATGCAGGTACATCCAGCCGGCGAGTCCCAAGTAGGACGAAATGCGCGTTATCCTGGATTCCACTGCTAGCCACCATCCACCAATTAATGGGTGAGTAATTTTGGTAACAGGAATGTGAATAACCAGTCCCTGGAACTTGATCAATCTCAATACGAACGTTTAATCTTATCACTTCAGTGGACAGAATAAAAGAGGCGGGTCAATGAGTACACCTTCAACTGAATGCGCGGACGAATGTTTTCACCTAACTTACACATACTTAAGACACCTTCAGCCAATCTCCAACAGACTCAAGTCGAAGCTGTCTAATGAATAATAATCTCCATCCAAACACTTACGAATGGAAAATGCATAGTTCAGCGAGGAGGCTGCTTCCGGAAAAATTCACTTTCATGTGTTTACCTGTACAATCTGATTTATTTACAACTTTTTTTCTATGAAAAATACTTAAACAGAGAAGAAAAGTTTCATTTCAACGATTCATTTTCATAATTCACAACAATCGTAATTATATTTAACAAAGAAATCAGAAGACGACCACACAGATACTGGTAAAATTTGCCCTCGAAAGACGTATTAGGTAATGTAAGGTGTAATCTAGAAGGGGTGACTAGTTGGAAACTAGAAAAAAGCGGAGGCAGGAGTCAGCGTGACGTAAAAGGTGTGAGATAATGACTAATCAATAAGATTATGTAGAATAGGCAATGACTAGTAAAAATACGATAAAGTGTTTTCATACTGTCTGTATAAAAACGCAGTAAGAGAGTGATAATAAAATATGGATGAGGGGAACAACAATGGTGCTAAAATTAAAATAACAAAATAAGCAAAATCACGGTAATAAAAGTTACTCTGGCTACGGTAGTGCGAGTGAATGTATGTAACGCTTTTGAATGCAGAGGTCCAGTCGGTTTCAGGTCCTAAACAGTCAGCTGATGGTGAATCCTGAGTCCGCTTGTATGATATTTAAAGACTATGTGTAGAACTGTGAGACACTCATGCAAGTTAGGGTGCTTGATGTCCGGAGTTCATAATGTGTTCAAGGATGGAGCTGCTACTATTCTCCTGTGACTAGCTAACCAAGCTAGACAATTTCCGAAATACGTTCGTGAACTTAACGTTGCATTGTAACGAAATTGATAAGTTTTCACATTCATAGTTTAATAATTCCCATTGTAGCATTAAGAGCAATACATTCATAGTTGTTAATATTAGTCAGTGCATATGAAGAGTTCATTAAGTACATTACAGTCGAGTAATATTATGCGTATTGAATGAAAACTAAACTTAATTAGATCCCTTACCATTCAGATCCGCCATGTCTGTAGTCCCAACAACCTAGAAGCACAACTAGATCTTCTCACAGATATATTCATTCACTGTGGATACCCACAAAAATGTATTGACAAAAATATTGAACTAAAAGCTCAGAGAAAAATCAATTGTAATTATTTATTCCGAAAAAGCAACTCCACGTGAACCTGAATCTCAAGCGATACTTAAGAAAGGAATTTCAGCATCTCTGAAGAGGATATTCTTCGCTGCAACACTAGGACTAATGTTCTCTAGCAGTCCATTGGTCTGCACAATTCTCAGAGACAAAATCTCGCCTTTCTGACCACTTCTATATCAATTCACCAGTTCTTGTGAAGCCAGCAACACTGGCCAGTTAACTCGTATCCTGTATAAAAATGTCTAAGAATACTATCTCGTGCAGTTTTAGAAAAGTAGTGTTATAATGGTACACCATGTCAAATACTGGTCAAAGTTGTCTTTAAATGTTAGATTGAAAAGAACAAGAAGTTCAGCAAAGATGGCGATCTTTTCGGCGATTTCATTCTCAAAACCAGCTGTACAATCACATTTATATACAACATTAGTTTACATGGATACAATTATTATTGTTATTTGTTTAATTAATTCCAAATAGTAACGAAGGTGATAATAATTTTCAACTTGATATGAAAGTATGAAGGTACGAATATAGATTATAGATTACAAGGGGCTTAGAGACAAGATTGCATAGGATTAGAAAATACACTTACAACGTATGCAAAAATTAATATTTGATAACTGGAGAAATAATATTTTTAAAGGCGAATCAAAGGTGACCATTATTTTCAACTTGATATGAATTACAAGGGGCTGAGAGACAAAAATCACGCAGGGATAGGAGGAATTACAGGTGTGAACAAAATGAGCATGGAAACAATTTGAAATCAAAATTTCTCTGTCAACTTGAAATGTAAGTTAGAAGGTGTGTGTGAGTAAATATAGATTACAAGAGGTATAGAAACAAAATATTACACAGGATTAGAATCTAATTGTAAAATGGTTATTGTAAACAGATTACAAGTGTGATCAGGAGGAGCATGGAAACAAACTTGAAATAACTGATTTCATAACTGAAAACGGAAATGGGATGAATTGAGTGAAGGCAAAGAGAGAAAATTCCACACATAGAAAACAAAACAATGAAAACGGAAGGATAAGGGAACATACCGAACTGCGTTCATGGTAGTTGTAAAAGCTGGACTAGTTTCTTTTGAACACAAAGCTCCGGCTTTTCGATGCATATGGCGAGAGCTTCCGCAGTACAAAGAAGTCGGAAACGAGTATAGAAATGTGATTGTACAGCTCGTGTGCAAAATCAATTCATCGAAAAGAGCCTCTTTGATGAACTCTTCGTGTTTTGTTTCCGTTGTTCTAATCTCCTAGGTACCTGCATATTATTACACTCCTAAGGTATACAATAAAAAAAACTGCAGGAGAATGTACTATCAATTTTCAAAGTTCACAGTCCTTGAGCTGTAAAACTGAAAGATGGTAAAATCCGAGTCTTATTTTGAAAAATCAAGAATATTTATAGACAGGATCTTAAATGGTTGGAGGCAATCGGCAGGATACCTTGAATCTAGGTTTCGTGCTAGTTGACATTCATCAGCTAGGCGTATCTGCAACCTTGCAAGCTTGACTGATAGAATTCAGTCTGCACCAAAGAAAGAACTAGCCAGGCACACCATAAACTAGTTACTGATTGACTGGTGTCTAATCAAAAATAGGCAGGATCTGTTAATTAACAGATAGTGGGCCTAATTGAAAGTATCAGTTTGGTAATATACTGTCTAATATTTTGAAAACTTTATAAAACTTGATGTTTGGAGGCATGTGAAAATTCAGTTATAGATCCCGTGCTACCACTACGCGTTTGTAAATGTCATCTTCTCAACTGTGGGTTGATGCTTCTTCGCAAACACGGGATTTTCGTATCATGTGATTTGCAGTCAAGTGTAAATTTCAAGGAAGATAACTATATGGAGGAAATAAGACAAACATTGTGTGCTTCTTTTTTATTTCAGGTTACTTAGGATAAAGTTAACTTCGATGATTTTAGCAGTCGGGGTGTAGGAGCTCCTCACGTGATCTTATGAGAGCATCAAATTCTACCGTACATCAGACACCTACATCTCTTTTTGATTCTATTTCACTAAAAGTAGTCTTGAGATCTTGATCTCTTCTCACCACCTTCACCTAACTCTTTGACCGTCGCTGGTGATCTCAGTCTGTGAAAACCAGACAGCCAAGTGCACACTGATGCTTTCAGGATCGTGAAGTTATGCCTCGCTAACCAGAAATTCAACATCTCGGGCTTTGGATGCACGTTTTGCTTTCAAGACATGCATACAATTAGCGTTTGTGACTATTCACTTGTCTGGAGCTTGTAAACAAAGCGAAATTACAAAAACTCAGTTAGTGACCTAGTTCATATGAACTTACTGGTGTTGATGAAGACAAGACAAACAGAGAAGTCACTGTTCGACTTGATTCAAATGAACGGCTGTCTGTGTGATACTCAGTTGAATAGATCTGTAAGAGTAAGTAGATATATAATGATACCCGTCGTTACAACTGCATAATCTACTGCTGTGTGCATACTGGCTGAATTTCGTTCAGGTGAACTGAAGGATGGTTTTTTTTACGAGAAACTCTGTTTTTTATGGTTAGAGAAAAACAGAACACTGGGATATAGTCATCTTAACTGGTAGTCTCCAGGCTCAGGCAGGTAAGTTAAGCCACCGAGAAAGATATATTTGGAGTATAACTCACGCACAGTGTTTTTTATACAGTGTTATATATTTAATGATGACAACGTTTCGTGCACAATTTTTATCACTAACATTAATTATTATACTCCTCTGACTGACTGATGGTGACTGGTGGTGATAATATCGCCCATATCTTTGGTATTAGCTGGCGATGATGATGAGTCACTTCGATTCCATGTGTTGTGTTGTGTGAGTAGACTCGATGAGCCTGGATTCAGTAAGTAATCAATCTCCCTTTCTATCTTTACCTGTACGTACCTATATTACTCCTTAGAATTTTTACTCTGTCCCACCCACTCTATTGTGTAGTCGGATGTTAATGCATGCAGTGCAATGTAATACTAAGCTGTCTTCTGGATTACATATCTTCGCGAGGTCAAATATATTTACCTTAGCTGAACTCTTATGTTCCGACAATCTGACTACACCCAATCTACTAGTTCGACCTATGTGGGTAGTTGACTTAACCCACAGTCATTTCAAGGTGTTTTGTAAATTACTTTATTTTGTCTAATTGGGTCAACCTACAGGGTCCTTCAGCCTACAGAGCTTGCCCTATCTGAGTGAGTTTGTAGGTTTGATTGCCACCACTCTAATTTCTGCTTTATTTAGAATCCTATGTGGGGTCTCAGATGTCCCCTCTCTCCTTGTATGCTAAAACTACTGTAGATACCCTATATTCTCTCTTATTTATGTTAGTTATCATTATCAGTTTTACCACTATTTTTATTTTGCTTTTGATCTTTTCTCATTTTACTAATGAATTTTAAAGGATAGTTAGTTATTTGACACCAACGCTTCTTCTGTCTGTTTTATTTCATCATTTAGGTCGTTGTTTTGTTCTACTTAGTGTTGTTATTGCCTTATTTGTTAGACGCCTAACTAAGCCTGTCTTCACAGACAAATAACGAACGGATGAGATGAACTGAACTCTAAATCTCTATTAGCAGAATGTGTTGGTTTATTGTAAACACTAGTGCGCAGTTTACCTTCTTCTCTTCATTTTATTTTACACTCTAACATGACAGTTAATTCTCCTTGTTCATTTTGTGACCGAAATGTTAATTTTATTCCCTATCTCAGTGAGTTAATGTGTGTGTGTGTGTCTGTGTGAAGAAGCTAGAGAGAGAGGGAGAGAGAGAGAGCTGTTCTGTTTTTAACACTGTGCGTGAAAGTGTCATCCACATATCTCCAGCATATTCTTAGAGTAGGATTAGGTGAATGTATTAAGAGTAATATTATTCCAGTTGTTAATCACGTCTTCACCCAACACATGCATAAATAAGGATGACTCATCATCACTCATACCGGAAATATGGAAAATAGTATCACTACTAATCAAGTCAAGAGATGGTAAATAATGGAATTAAATAAACGAAATAGGAAAGTTGTGTGAGTAGTACTCTGATATGATTAGGAGCAGCAATAATTTGTGCTCGCAGCGGTGTCATCAGTAAATACATAACACTGCATAACAAACACTGTCAGTCTTTATCAAAATAAACTAATAAACTGTGTATCTCCCAGGATCCAGTTCACTTTGGAAGCAGAATCAGACGTCGGTCAACTAGCGTTTCTAGACTGCCTAGTTAAGAGAAAGGAAAACGGACATTTCAGTATATCCATATTCAGGAAGAAAACCCACTCCAATAAATATTTAGACTTCAGATCATCACAGCCCATCAGCGCAAAGATTTCAGTCGTCTCAAGTCTTCTTAGACGAGCACACTCTTCGATGTTAACGGATGAGAAAGAAAGAGAAGAAGAAGAAATATCAAACATTACTGAAACTCTCAAGCAAAACAACTACCCAAGGAATTTCATCAACAAAATTAACACAGATTTCAAGTATGGTCGAAAACGCATTCCTAAAACATGGAGATCAACAGTCATTCCATATAGAGCAGAGACATCAGACGATATTAGAAGAGTACTCAATCAGCTCGGCATTAGAGTTTTCTTCAAAACACCAGACACACTTCAAAGCAACCTTGTCCATATAAAAGACCGAATCCCGAAAGATTCTCCATCTAATTCTGTCTGTAAAATAAAATGCTTGGAATGTTATGCGATCTACATCGGACAAACATCTCGAGAAATCAAAATCAGAAGAAATGAACACCGTAGAGTATCTTCTCGACCACCGATAAATAAATCCAGATGAACTAGAAAAACTTGAAAAATCACCAGACATAAGCTCGTCTACATGCTATAGAATCAGGCCACAAATTGATTTTGACAATATTGAAATAATCCAGAAAAAGCAATTCAGAAATCACAAAGAACGTCTAATATCAGAAGTACTCCTTATCAAGTGGAATCCAAATTGTCTGAAATGAATAGGAATGATGGACTAAAACAGAATCTGACCTGGTTACAACACCTCCCTCCCCTCCTCAACGAAGCGACAAAATCAACACGAATATAATAAGCAAGTTCACTGTGTAAACACACACTACTTTTATAATTTTACACACTGATAAAATCCAACAAGCTACACTTGATTTTGTTATCTTTACCAATTCATCAACTTGACAACCAAAAATGACCCCAGACAGACAAACGATGATCAAGTTAGCAAACTTTGTTTTGATATCATAGCAGACGTACTATTACCTTTGTTATTTGGTTTAGTGATCTTCATTGTTATTTGGACTGTCAATATGCCCCTTTGACTTGAACTAAGTCTATATTTTGGTTTAATTATAACTTTGATAAAGCTATTAGCAGCATTAAATAGCAAAACGTCAGTACGAGCAACAATATCGTTTTGTTTTTCATTCATTGGGAAATACAAAAAAACCTTTATTATAATGAAAATCATATACGCAATGCCCAAAATTTTTCAAACCGTTAAAAGTGAACTTGGTTTGGACCTATATAACTTTGTACATTTCCCATTGAAATGGCGAAAATCCATCAATGCAAAATCAGGGAACACAACATCTCTGTGTTCTATGTTAAATTACAAGGCAGTAGGCGAACAAATGTGTGTGTGTGTGTGGTAAGGTTGTAGTTGAAATTTGCAAACAAACATTGTACTTCATTTTTGCCACAGTAGTGAAACTGTTACTATACACACATGCACACACGTGTGTTTCTTGTTTTTTTTACTAATGAAATAGGATTTTGATATTTTGTTGTAGACAATTTAATTTTGCGCATACATATATATTCAATATATGAAGGCCTGATGATGATTAGATAACAGAGGGAGAGAGAGAGAGAGAGAGAGTGAAATGTCCTTAAAAGCTGTACAAACTATAAAATTTTCCATATCGTATCCATTTACAATGAATGAATGACATTTATTCACAATGCTACCAATATTAATCTTACTGACTTACTTTATTTTCCAGATCTCTTTTTTTTAGTGGTTATATGACACATGCAGAAAAGGAAGATCTCGAAACATTAGTGTAATTTCGTGCTGACTTTCTTTTATTTACATTCATGTGAACATAATAATTTAGGAGACATTGGTATTAATCATATTTATGCTGTTTGAAATTACACTGACTCAGTAGGAAGTATCAATAGATGGCTGGCCATTTGATCTTCAGCGAAGTATTGCGAGAAGACAACTGTTGACGAAAGAAGGTCTGTAGTTTTTTCGAAGAGGCCTTCGTGATGCGGCACGACGCCGCGCCAACTCTCTGATCCATATTTAGTAGCGCCGTCTTCACATTCCAGTTGAAAACCTGCATCTTATACTGCAGACTGAGGAGTGCTGTTCATTTTTACACACACACTTGACGAGAGTAATGGAAGCCTGACTTGCTTTCCCAATCCTCGCTCAAGTATCCTCATCAGTTCCATCCGCCAGTAGTTGGAAGGATGCTTCCCTGGTAGGTACGTAGGTGGGTAGGTATATAGTTAGGTTGCTGGGAAGGTAGGCAAAGGAGGTGGCTTCTTTCAGAATCCTCTCAGTTATGCTGATTATTGTCTGTTGTTGCTGTTGCAACTGCAGTTGGCCAGGAATCCTAATCATCACCACATCTGTTTTCTCTATGTTCACCTGAAGGCCTATCTTCGCTGGATGATTCTTCTGCCAACTCGTTGCTTTCCACTTCCCTATCTTCCAGTTTGTTGGAAATAAGAGATATATCATCGGCGAAATTGCGATCCAGATCATCGAAGTTGTTTTTGTTCGGGTCAGTTTTATGCCTGTCTCCTCGTTGCTTTCTGTGTGTCTGTCGTATTGTCCAGTCTTCCGGAATGAGGAAATTAATTGTTGGAGATAGCAGTAGACAGCCAGCCAGTCTTGTCTTATTCCTGTCTTCACTGTGAAGGATTCCATGAGTTTCGCGTTGTGGATAACTTGGCATGAAGCATTATCGTACAACTTCTGGTTGTAAATTACTTTCGAATTGTTGTCTTATATGTAAGGGCTTCTTGTTAGCAGACAAAGAAGAAATATTACATTTACTATTACTTTGTTATTCACATTATTCTCGAAAATAATACGTAAAAACAAAACGGCAAAGACAAATGTGAATGAAAATACTAACGTTATTGAAGAAGATACGTGGAGTTTCATTTACTTTGTCGTCCATTCGACTTTGACATTAGTCTATTTATAAATAGTACAATAACGTTCATCTGTTAACTTAGTATGAAAAAATATAATTCTGTTTGATTGGACTGGCCGTTAGATCTGGTCCCAGTGAGTGGCTGATTAGTGTTCTACGAGCTGGCTCGCCTTGTAACCAGAAGGTACTGGTTCTAACCCTGGCGGTGGGGTAGGTGGGTAGAGCTGAAGAGTCAGTCGCAAACTAGGCTGAGGAAACAACTGTTTGGTAGTACCCCCATGTGGTTTTCCAATGGTTTTCTAACTAACCGATGTCAGCTCATGATGAAATCCTCTAACCAATACTCATTCATACAATTGGTGGATGGTGGCTAGCAGTGGAATCCAGGATAACGCGCATTTCGTCCTATTTGGGACTCGTTAGCTGGATGTACCTGCATTTCTCAGTGAGTGATGATGTTCCCACCGAGGCTCGAACCCAGTACCCATAGTTTCAAACACCGGCCAAAGCGTTATCCACTAGACCACTTGGGCCACGAGAGCCACCTCTTGTGCAACGGGTCATATATTAATTATTGAATTGAATTTTTGATTTTCCCGTCGATTGATTGGACCGAAGTGCTCCGTCTCAGGTTGACATGTCGGCTTCTTGTTCAGATGCTTCGACGATGTCTGGGTATTTAATTAGTATACAATTGGTGGATGGTGGCTAGCAGTGGAATCCAGGATGCGCATTTCGTCCTAATTGGGACTAGTCATCTGGATGTACCTGCATTTCTCAGTGAATGATGATGTTCCCACCGAGGCTCGAACCCAGTACCCATAGTTTCGAACGCCAAAGCGTTATCCAGACATCGTCGAAGCATCTGCACAAGAAGCCGACATGTCAACCTGAGACCGAGCACTTCGGTCCAATCAATCGACGGGAAAATCAAAAATTCAATTCAATAATACTCATTCATGGTTAAAACGATGATGCTTAGATAACTAAAGGAAGTGACCTCTTCCTAATTTATCTCACTGATATTGATTGACGGTTGTTGTTGTTAGTTGGTTAGTTATCTTCATCACAACCATCTTCTCTGAATTCCCTTGAATTCCTGACTTTTCTTCTTCCCTCCTTGTTATCAGATGCTGCCGTTGTGGATCACTTCACAGGTGGCACTGGCATATCTCTGTTGAATGAGGTAAGAGGTATATATGAATAGATTGTTACAGGATTAAGAAACAGTTGTGCGATTTGTTCAGTATTATCCCACACACACACGTTTTGAATTGTAATCTGTCAACAATGTATTCGCAGATATATCCTGGAATTTTGATGTCAGTGTCCACCGACGTACCATGAGTTTGACTTTTTAAGAACCTGTTGTGTTGAAAGCAACTTGCTGTAGTTCTTCTAAGAACTGATCCACGAGATGCATTTACAGTGTACAGCCTTCTGTTAAAGTGTAATCAGGTCAGCAAGTATATGTTAAAAGCCTATGTATACAAAAAAGGAGAATGTAAGCGTAATAACAAGTCATTCATATACCCATACCAAAAAGAGACGGAATAAGCCTGTGATCCGTTTTTCCCCAAGCTTATAAACGTTATTTTCCGACAGAGAGTATTGAAACAAACTTTTTAAAGATTTAGAGTAGGAATTAAAAAAAAGGGAGGAAAACACCCATTGGTCCAAGGTTAAACAAACAAGGCTGTCCAATAAGGTTATTTCATGACCATAGTGGAAACTAAATCGAAATTTGAGGAATAAACTCTTCCACCTGTCCTGTAACTATTGTCTTTCAGTATTTTGATTTCAGTTTCGGCTGCTTTCTATCACACTCTACATCATGCCACAGTAATGCTAACTACTAATACTAATACTACTACTAATACTACTACTACTACTACTACTACCACTACTACTACAACTGCTACTACTACTACTACTACTACTACTACTACTACTACTACAACAACAACAACAACAACAACAACAACAACAACAACAACAACAACTACTACTACTACTACTACTACTACTATTCGTGATGACCACGAGCAGAACATTCTGTTCTCCATACAACATAATGTTGAAACAATGAAATCAAAAAGGAATAATTTTTTAAAACCTACTTTTATTCCCAAAGAAATCCGACTCTAAAATGAGTTAATATGTTCATAATAAACAACTGAACACATGATAAACACACTGACTACATGTCAAGTGTTGATTTGTAGCGATTTGAATGATTAACAGAAGTTTGAATTCATGCACTGACTGGCCATTATATCTGGTCTCAGTGAGTGGCTGACTAGTGTTCTACGAGCTAGTTCGCCTTGTAACCAGAACGACGTGAGTTCTGACCCTGGCGGTGGTGTGAGTGGGTGGGTGATGCTGAAGAGTCAGTCGCAAACAGCTGTTTGGCAGTACTCCTGTGGTGAGAGCAGGCTGCTAGTCAATCGGTCGACATTAATCTACGTCAATGTCTCGGTCACTAATATTGGCCGTGAGAAAATATAAACAAGGCTGATTCCACAACCAATCACAGCAGACTTAAGCGTGGGAAAATATGATTCCCGGATAGATGGCTCCACTTTCCGAGAAATCTCGAAAACAACCAATCAGAAGACTGCGTTTTTCTGCTTAACTTCCGAGAAACAACCAGTCGGAAGACTGCGTTCGTCTACTTGAATAAGCTATGATAATGTACATGAAATATATATAAATACGTGCACATTTCCGTAATAAAATGATCTGTTGCCGGCCCTTGTCTTCTGTTGCTACACTCTCATGTGGACAATTACTGCAAATGATGTTGTGGAATAAGGTTTCCAAATGTCTTTGTATCGGTGAATTTATGGGCTACTGAAGATGAATCCCGTCATAACAGTAGAGTACATCCACATTTTCACGTTCTACATGGCTAACGCCAAACAAAGTTGTATTAAGAAGCACAAGTGAAGACTTGAAGTGATATATTGTTTCGATAAAGAAAGGAAGACGAAATTTGAAGTACAAAATGATACCGTCATTCTATTTCACAGGTTCACATTAGCTACACAACCCTACCTCAAATTATAATGCTTATATAGATGGTAATAACATACTTTAATGTTTAAATGATAGTAGAGAAGAAATACTATAAATTTGATTCATCCAAAATGTAAGCATTACAATTTGTAGTTAAAGTTTTCATCATCAATTTATACACTTTGAGAGTAGAAAAGAGGCGGTAGGGGTAAGACAGGAAACAGAAAAAAATTAATAAAGAGAACAGTGTTAGCTTGTAGCTTGTCCACATAGAAACTCAAAAAAAAAGAAAAGAAAAGAAGAACAGAAGCGGTTACAGTTTATAAGATTGAGATTTGTTCAGTGAGTTGAGATCACTGAATTAGATGATTAATCGATGTAAAATTTAATCAAAATCAAAATTCTGTTACCAAGGGAGTGAGAGATTGATCACACTCTCTTTTTTTGTAGGTATATGTCTGTTTTGAATTGTTTTAATTGCGATTGCTTCGGCAAATCGTAGTAAATTTGCTGTCCTTTGTCTATTTAATATTTTTTGAATGACTTAGAAAACTCCGCGAGATGTCCGGTATCACTCTGAGAATACTTGCTTTCTTTCAGGTACAGGTTTCTTGAAATATGTTCAGAGAAATGTTCCAGTTTACGTTCTGCCGCAGGTACACGTAAATTTATAAATGCAGTTGGAGGTGACATCAGCAGGGTATTTATCCAGTATTGAGTGACTTATAGAAGAAGTGGTGTTGTATAATGTTATGAGTTTAGCTGTAGTTGGGAAGCTTCTTTTTATTACACCTTTCATTCTCCCGTCAATCTGTTGTGACACTGCATCTCCTATGAATGGGAGACAAATAAACACTTTCTTCTTTTCTACAGTTGGGTGTTTTGCTTTCTTATCTTTTTCTCTGCTATACTTTTGTATAAATCTCTTTGGATATGCATTTACTCTTAGGCATTTCTCAACGAAACCTAATTCTTCTTCGACCTTGTTTGGTGAACATAGCTTCCTGGTTCTGTCGTACAAAGTCCTCACTAATCCACGTTTATAGCTTATGGGACAAAAGCTGTTATAGTGGAGATATTTCCCAGTCCATTTTTCTTTTTTATAGATGGACTTTTCGATCGTACCTTCGTTTGTTCTTTCTATATTTAGATCCACGAAACTGAATTCATTATTATATTCATGTTCCATGGTGAATTTGATGTTTGCATGGATCTCATTGAGGTGACTATATAATGCTGATGCATGATCCATGTCGTTGCAAACGACAAATGTATCATCAACATATCGGTGATAGTAGGTTGTTCCATTGATAGCAGAGCTCAGTTGTGTCTGTTCGAGGTAGCCCATGAAAATATCAGCCAGAATAGGCCCTAGAGGTGAACCCATTACGACCCCATCAATTTGTCGCTAAAGTTGGTTGTTAAATTTGAGTTATATATATCTTTTGTGCAAAGCAGCAGTAGTCACTTCACCTCTGTTTCAGGTAATGGTAGTAGATCCGTTTGTTTACAAATGATGTCAATTGTTTTGCATCAGTGGTACGTTTGTTAACGAAATCGAATCTCGAAAAACGCGATTAAACGAACGAAAAGTGTAAAACCCCGTGTCACAAAGTCAAAGCAAATATTCCACTAGCATATGTGAAAATTAGCTTTTGTAAGTGAGTGTTTATTGTTTTACGAAATATAGGATTTCATAAGTCACTTATTACAACCATACTATGCATCATATAGTTTATTGTATAGGTTGGTCATAATGTATTACCCTTCCTTATTACTACTATATATTGGAAAACCAATTTCAAATTATCCAGTTTATTGTAACAATATCTGCAAAGTGTCATTGAAATTACCTCAAACTGTAAAATGACAAATAGCAGTCTCAAAATATTTCCACTGCAACTGTTCTCTAACTTCATTTTAAAATTGTTTACATATAATTCATCTTAATTATTCTACTGAAACTATTATTTGGCTTGCTAGTTTTCCAGCCAGTATCAAGCCTGGATAAACAGAGAGGGTTGGGGCGTGATGCCAGCAACTCCACCCCCCTTCCCCGTAAAACAAACAAATCGCTACAGAAACTTCAACGAATAAATATATTAAAAATTCTAAAAACATAAACAATAGCCTTATTTTTCGCTGGAATCGGGGAAGACAAATGACGCAGGCTGGTGAAAGCCAGCCTTCGGGAAGCCAGTCAGCCGATGTGCCTTCTTTCGATGAAAGCAAAAGTAAGGATGGGTACCTGGAATGTTCGTACAATGTACGAAACTGGAAAGGCTGCCCAGATAGCCGCTGAAATGAGAAGGTACAGAATAGAAGTGTTGGGAATCTGCGAGAGCAGATGGAACGGAACTGGAAGGTGCCAACTACCTACTGGAGAGACAGTAATGTATTCCGGCCACCCAGAGGACAACCACGAGCACACCGAGGGAGTGGCCATCATGATGTCACCAACAGAAGCCAAAGCTCTCATGCAGTGGGAACCAATCTCCTCCAGGATAATGACAGCGGGAAGGAAAGTTACAGTCATTCAATGTCAATGCTATGCGCCTACAAACGTCTCAGAACAAGAGAAGAAGGAGGCGTTCTACAGACAACTACAAGCAATAATGGACAACGTCCCAAATGGCGATATCAAAATCCTGATGGGCGACATGAATGCGAAGCTGGGAGGAGACAACACAGGAAGAGAACTCACCATGGGTCGAGAGGCCCTCGGTGAAATGAACGACAATGGTGAACTCTTCTCAGACTTCTGCGCCTTCAATGATTTGGTGATTGGTGCAGCGTTTTCAAACACAAGGATATACACAAGACGACATGGATTTCACCAGATGGAAACACCAAAATCCAAATAGACTTCATCTCAATTTCAAGAAAGTGGAGACGGAGCCTACTGGACACAAGGTCGAGGAGAGGAGCAGATGTGGGTTCAGACCACTATCTAGTACAAGGGACTTTCAAGGTGAAACTAAAAGCCTCGAGGATAGCTGGGGATAGGCCACAATGCAAGTTCAACACTCAGTTAATGAAGGACACAACCACAAAACACTTCACTGCAACTGTCAGAGCAAAGCAGGAAACACTACGCGACATCACTGAAGAATCATGCGTGGAAGAACATTGGAAGTCTCTGAAGGCGATTCTCAACGAAACGTGTTCAACGGTTCTAGGAAGAAAGAAGAGACAAGACAAGGAATGGCTCTCAACGGACACTTGGAAATTAATAGAAGAGAGGAGAATGGTGAAAGAGAAAATGATTCAATGCAAGGACGGACAGGAGAAGGAGACGCTGAGCTCAGCTCAACATACACAGCTGCACTGGACAAAGAAGTGAAGAAGAGAGCTAGGAAGGACAAAAGACGATTCTACGACAACCTGGCCACTGAAGCTGAGAAGGCAGCAGGCAAAAGGGACCTGAGGACATTACATCAGATAACCAAATCTCTATCCGGGAAGAGATCAACACAAGCGAAACCTATAAAAGACAGCCAAGGGAACCCAATTACCAAGGAAGAAAGACAGATTAAACAATGGGCGGATCACTTCAAAGGACTCTTGAACCGACCATCACCTGCAACCCGTCCAGAAATACCAACAACAGCGCACACACAACTGCAAGTTGACACCAATCCTCCAACGAGAGCTGAAGTCTTGAATGCAATCAAGCTTCTGAAAGCTGGAAGAGCAGCTGGACCAGATGGAATACCCCCTGAAGCACTGAAAGCGGATCCAGAGACGACAGCAGACATGCTGACTCACTCCATTATTGCGAAAGGTCTGGAAGGAGGGAAAGGTGCCTACTGACTGGAGGAAAGGTTACCTCGTGAACTAACTATCAAAGAAGGGCGACTCAGGCCTCACTCTGCAAGAACTGGCGAGGAATCACGTTCCTGTCGACGCCAAGTAAAATCCTGAGTCACATCATCCTGGAGAGATTAAAGGACGCACTGGAGACAGAACTCCGACCAGAACAAGCTGGCTGATTCAGGAAAGTCAGGCAAATCATCTTCTGACCAAATTGCAACTCTACCCATCATCATCATCACCACAGAACAAAGCATGGAATGGCCATCAATCAAACCTCAACTAGCTCAACTTTATAGACTTTGAGAAGGCCTTCGACAGACAGCGTTGATCGTGAAGTAATTTGAAAATTACTCGAATACTAGGGCGTACGGTACTCAAATATTCATCAACCTTATTCAACAGCTGTACGACAACGGCGGCACATGTCAAGTCATCCACAACGGAAAACCCACTCAGCGAGGCGTTTGGAGTAAACACAGGAGTCAGACAAGGATGCTTGCTTATTATCACCAATGAATGATATTCCTAATTGTGGTGGAGTGACTGGATTATGCGTCATATAGTGAGTGGGAGACGAGAAGACAGGGAGAGATATCCTGGACCGACCGACGCGAAGAACTGAGAATACCTGGATTTCGCGCGTCAATAATTTATGCTTGATGTTACACAAAATCGAGGACTTACAAGTGAAAACCAACCGACAAACTGGTCGAAGAATCAGACAGTGAAGACAGGACTCCATGTGAACATAGATAAGACGGAGGTGATGAAAATAACCAACCAACAACAACAACAGAGAAATCCAGCATCAATCACCATCAACGGGAGGGATTTAAAAGAGGAGGTTACTTCATTCACTTACTTATCTAGGGAGGGAGCATTGTCTCAACTACAGACAGTGGGAACGGACGAGGATGTCAAATCGAGCGAGAATCGGGAAGGCGAGCGAGAAACGCACTCACTCATCACCCTGAAACCAATCCGGGAATCTTTGTCACTCAGCCAGAATCAACAACAAAATTCCGTCGGTCAGATTTCAATACAAACAGCGTCAAGTCAATCAGCTCTTCTATACAGAACGGATCAGAAACTTGACGAGCGGGTGGGTGGGTCACAAAGAATATTTCCAGTAGCCTGTTGCAGACGTCATCTTTATCAACAACTAACTGTCTTCGCTGGATCTATACTGAAGATCAGATGGCCGGTCCGGTCCGGTCCGGAAAGAATCACCAACAAGAAACTATGGCTGGGCATAAACAAACAAAACAAACAAAACTAATCGCCAACAAACAAATATGCGGGAGAAAGTGGAGATGAATTGGACACTCGCTGAGGAGGCCGCCACTGGGTGACATCGCGCGCGCATCAGGCCATTGCTCGAGTGGAACCAGGCTGAAAGGGAAGCACGCGGCGTTGTGGGACGTCAGTGGAAGGGTGACATGGAAGAGATGGTGTTAGTTGGAGGAGTTGAAAGAGTATGGACTAAGGTGCATGGATGCAGGTGAAAAGCACAGCAGAAGACAGAAGTGAGTAGAGACTTGCAATTGAAGCCCTATGTTCCACTAGGAACCCAAGGAAGCAATAATAATAATAAGTTTTTGTAAGCGTATAACATGCGTACATAAATTTGTTTTATAAGCGTGCATCACTCGTGTCAAGGAGGTGTTTTGTGATGGAACTGTTTAAAGCATATATCTGCAGGAGCAGCTACATTGGAAGATCAGAAAGAAAAATAAGGGCATACCTCCAATTTTCTGAGCATGTACCAAAAATCCCATGTCTAAAGGGAACAAATGCTTTGTTTGAATGGTGTCATCACCAGGCATCTACTTGACACGGATCATAAGATGGACGTTGCAAGATCATTCAATATTATCAGTGGGCAAAAGAGTTCAGTTCTTCTCAAGTCTACTGAAGCGATCTCCATCAAGTGCCCAAAAAACTCGATCTATGTGTTCAGAGAGAAGTCGTTATCAGTCTTTCCCTGCCTTGCTGACTCGTAACTGGATGTTTTCACCGTCTCTTTCATCAGATTACGTAATGTCGAGAGATTCCATTGTTTATGATCATTATTGTTGCTTGGTATAAAGTGTTTATTATTATTATTATGTATAGTATTATTGTATGCATGAAATGATTGGTTTACTTTTGTTTAGAAATGAACTCTGTGGAAGTATGTTGAAATTGTTTCTATAGATATACTTAATAATGTCTTAGGGCTGTGCTCATCTGAGATGATGGGAAGCCAACAGAATAAACAGTGATGGTACCATCTTCTTATTCTGGACAAACCACACTGTTGTTCTTGCTTTAGTGAAATATTATCATTATTATAATTATACATTCTTGTCCCCAACTACTTAAATATACTATTCAGTAGTCAGTGAAGCTTTAGAAACCAATGCACATGACAATTAAATTGTTTTTACAACTGAATTATTATGATAAAATATACACACTGTTGTTTACATCTATGCATACAATGATTACCATAAATGTGAAAACTTTAAAAACTGTACCAATAAATGTTAAAACTTAGTAAAAACAGAAAAAAAAGAATTAAACAATTATTTTGCATATTTAAACAGTAAATAGTTTAGGCCTCGTTTATCATTCTCTCTCTCTCTCTCTCTGGGTGCGTCGTTTACGCAACACAGTTGAATTTGAAAAACAGTGTCATTTAATTCTAAAATATTCACTAGATTACTCCTATGAGATGTTAAATGTATTGTTCATTTGTACTATAAACGGTATTATATATAATGTTGGATTTGTCTTTGTGAATGTATAATTAGTCGGAAGTTGTAAATCAGAATAGTGTATAGTGTCTCTCATTTTCAACTCGCTATGATGTGTATCACGTAAATACAAATGTGTCTGCCAGTGTGTTTTTATATATTGAAGTAATTAAAACAATTTCATTTTACTAAAATGGTGACTTTTTGTAGGATTTACATTTAAACGATGATATGATAATTTATAATGGAGTATAATGTGGCATGTGATATGATGGGTGAATAACTGTCTATCTGGTTGCCATGGCTTAAATGGTCAAATGGATGACACTTTGGCTTTTGAAACGATATACACTGGGTTTTGAGGCTTAGGGGAAACACCACCAACACTCGCTCATTCACTCACTCACTCACTCGTTCGCTAGGTAATGCAAGTACATCCTCTAGCTGATGAGTCCTAAGTAGGATGAAAAGTTCAGTGTATGGATTTCACTGCTAGTCAAATCATGTGCTGATCAGATTGCAAATCTACGCATCATTATCATCATCATCATCATCACAGAAAAAAGCATAGAATGACACTAAAACCTCTTGCTATCAAAACTCCCTCCATCGATTTCGAAAAGCCTTTCGACGGACAGCGTTGACAGTGAAGTAATTGCGAAACTACTTCAACACTATGTCATGTAGTGCATTGCCCAAGTCTTCATCCACCTCATTCAACAGTAGGCTGGCTATAAGACAGCGCCACGTGTCGGATGATTCACAACGGAAAACTCAGCAAGGAGTTTGAAATGAATACCGGAGAAATACAAGGGTGGCTGCCTGGCTGGCCGGCCATCGAATGTCACCAACGATGATATTCTTAAATGTGGTGGACTGGATTATGCGTCAGACTGTAAGTTAGGTGTGAGTGACAAGGCAGGAATACACTGACCGATAAGGAGAATCTAGAAGATCTGGAATTCGCGCCTGAATGATTTATTTTTAATACGAAACAAACTCGAAGACTTGCAGTTAGGTAGGTAGGCAGGCAGGCAGGCGAAAACTGGTAACATACTGGCTAAAGAGACTGGTTGGTTGGCTGAGTGACAGCGAAGACAGGATTGAATCCATCCAGGTGATGATCATATAGAAGGGGGAGACGGAGGTGATGAAGATAACCAACTAGCCAACCAACCAAAGAACCAGTGGCAATAGCATCGACAACAAACAGCACCAGTGACAATCAGTGGGAGAAAGAGGTTGACACTAATTTAGCCTAGACAACCAGCATCATTTCAACTGCAAACAGTCGGAACGGATGAAGATGTCAAAACCAGCCAGTCAGCTATCCAGCGAGAATAGGAAAGGTAATCAAAATACGCATGCCTTCATCAACCTGAAACCAGTTTGCAAATCTTCTGCACTGAACTCCGCCTCCGGATTGTATTCAACCCAAATATCAGTGGAGTTGGTTAATGAATCAGTTAGTGCTTCTATTATATGGGTCAGAAACCTGCTATGTCTGTCACGAAAAGCGTTTCTAACAGTCAACTGGAGACTTTTATCAACAGCTGTCACCTTAGCTGGCTGGGTAGTTGTATACTGAATATCCAATGGCCAGTCAGCCGGACAGCCGTCCAACCGGCCAGAAAGAATTAGCAAGAAGAAACTCTGTCAATGAATGAACGAATCAGACAATGAAGAGCCTAATGCTCAACAAATATGTAAGAGGAAATTGGAGAAGGATTGATTGAGCATATGTTGAGGAGGCTGCCGAACGAAATGGTGCAAAGCAGGTCATCCATCACTGCAGTGGAATCTGAATTGGAAGAGCTCAATGTTGGTGGTCACTGTTATTGTGACATGGAAGAGATAGTGTGAAGGAGTTGTAGGGAGGAAGAGATGAGAGATTATGGTCAATCTTAGGGATGGCCAGCTGAAGAGGAGAGCAGAAAAATAGAAGAAACTGGAGGTGTGTTGTTGTTCCACTTGGCACTCAAGGGAATGATAATAATAATAATACCATATTCTGCAAAAACTGTTATTCTTGCTTTTTCTCTTCACAGCTAACTTATGTTCTTGTATTCTGAGTCCAGAGTAACTCCCATTTCGATCACTATGGTATTTATGAATTTTTACAACTTTATTTCGTAAGTGGCATATATATCTAATCTTTCTTTTTTTGTGGGGATCCTTTGGTCTGCACAGTAGGTAACTCTAGAGGCCCAGTTAGTCCAGTGAATAACGATGTGGAGTTTGAAACGATAGATACTGGGTCAAGTATCACTCATTCTCTGAGGAATACACTTGCATACTGTGACTGACGAATCACAAACAGGATGAGATGCTTGGTCACCATTCATCAAATTATTTACTGATTTCGTCTTTTTTAACCGCTAATCTTCAGTACATTTTTAAAAAATAAAAAAAAAACAGTTGAATAATCCATGTGCACACAGGTAAAAAATGGAATTGGTTACAGTATTTCATCATGAGCTGACATAAGTAATTACCTGGGGTTCCAGTGGGAAGTCATGACCAGTAGGGTGCAACAGGTTGGATGTGAGGACAAATACTCGCCGAAGAAATTGGCTAGCGGTTGCGCTATATCGTGAATTGGCAGAAGTATGAATTCATGGGTCATCGAACCGGGTCCCAGTGGCTTAATGGCCTACTACCTCAATAGCCTTGTAGCCTGAAGGTCCTGGATTCGAACCCTGTCGGTGGATGGTTGTGTACAGCTGAAGAGTCCCAAACTGGGACGAAGCAGCTGTCCAGTACTCCATTGTGGTTTTCCAATGGTTCCGTAACCGATGTCAGCTCATGATGAAATCCTGTAAGCAATCAACCAAATCCCTACAAGCCAATACTTGAAAAATGGAATTACTGGACGATCATTCGGAAGAACATAGTGTTGAAATCAGAAGAAGGAGCAAACAAACAAACATGCCTTTCGATTTGGTTCCAGAATTTCATGCCTCTCTCCCTCTCTCTATTACCCTCCATCTTTAACATTTTCTCTCTAATATCTCTTCTATAACATGTTTTCTAAAAGCATATCTTAATGCTATTTTCTTTTATCTTTTCCTCTTATATTTCCCGATATTTTCCACAATATAGACAGTAAAATCATTGGTAGATACAATTAAATTGAGGGTGACGAGAGTGGGAGAAAAAGAAGGAATTTCCAGGGTTATTTTATACACAGTTTTATTATCTCATTACTAAGCAAAGAAAAGGAATATTGACTTTCTTTTAACTAATGTGACGTCATTCACATGCTAAGCCTAAATTACGTCAACTTGTATTATTCCACCTAGTATTGCTTTCCTTTCACATATTGCCTACTTTATTCAGACAAAAAATCCATTAATAGATTGCGTGGAATAACTGTAAAGTTGGTGGTATGAATCTGGTGTTTAAATTATCATTCAGGATCAATGCTTCTGTAAGTTAAATACTGTCATCTTTTTCTGGAAGATGTTATCTCGTGGTGGTGGTGGTGGTTATGGTCATGGCGTGAAGGGTAGCTGAGCGATCTGTCCTTCAAAGTATTGTAGGATGTTTATAAATAGTTGTCCCGAGCACAAAGTATCTTGTTATTGATTCTAATTCTACCTGGTGAGATAGATACAAGGAGAGAGTTGTGAATAGACAGAACAATACAACTTCCTCACTTAGAACGAAAGTTAAAGGAAATATCTCTCTATAAACTAACATGATGCGAGAAGACCAGGAAAAGTGATCAAAAGAAACACACAGTTGAAGGTATTCAATATCTGACTTAGTCTCAAGTTCGGGGTCATCTATGATAGTAGATTAATGGGAAGGAATCAGTTCAAATAAGTTGCACTTATGCCTTTAAGCGACGTTAACCGGCTGATATTTGGAGACATTTAACTTAAAACCACCTAACAAATACCATCAACTAGTTTCGAATTTGTCAAAATAACAAACTGTATGACTGATTCCTAGCAATCTGATTGAGAAATGATTGACATGGAAATGGTCAGTTCATCGGGATCCTTACACAAATCGGCTTCATCAGAATGGGGAAATTCATGAATGAATGAAGGAAAGAGACTAGGAGAAGGGACAGCACATTGAGGAAGATAAACCAAAGTGATTAAAGCAGCGAAGGACTTCACATTATGTACAGTGTACTACTTTCTCTCAGAACACCCTAGGTTCAGAGTGAGACATAAGGCTTCAAAAGCCCAGTATCTCCTATAAGGATTTCGATGTCTCTTTTTGGTGTCTTGTTCAATACTGTTTTGCAGTTGTCTATAGAAATCATCCTCCTTCCCTTGGATAAGTGCAACTTTTCTTCCTTTCGAGCTGAATCTTGCAGTAATTATCTTTCTAGAGGAGAGTGATTCCCACTGAGTACAGGCTTTGAATGACAGCCACTCCCTCAGTGTTGCTATGGCTGTCATGCGCCTGACGCAAGTAGGTTGTCGACCCTCCGGTTAGATCCATCCCACCTTCTATCAGAGATTCCTAATATTTATACGCCATATCTTCTCATATACGTAACAACCTGGGGAGCTTTCCCAGCGTTGTACATTGCACGACGATTCCATGTCTTCAGCCTTCGTTTTTCTTCCAACGAAAGAAGACACATTGATTGAGTGACTGGCTTTCCGAAGGCTTCCACTAGCCTACGGAGTCATTTTGTCCCTCCAGTTACAGAGAAGAATAGATTTTTGTTCCATAATATTGTTGTTCTTTGAGCTCTGTAGGGAGATTGGATTGATTTTCTTGTATAGGGTTGCTGACTCTAGGGATTAGGTTGTAAAGCGACTGCCAATAATAGTTTATATTCATGAATAAACTAGACAAGTATTTCTAGTGCCTCTTCTTAACAATGAATATTAACAGTCATAAAACACAAGATCAAATATGCTTTGATTAAACGCATTGCATTCGTTTCTCCGCCAATATCTCCACCTATCTCCACGTCTGCCTACATCCTCTCATCTCCTATTTGAACCACATCCTCCTCCTCTTCTATGTCACCCTCACACACTCACCACCCACTAACTCACCGATACCCTACCATTCGGGTTACAATCGAGAGTAAGAGAGCCTGGCTTGTGATGTTACCCACTTGGTGGCTGGCTTTCTCACAGTATGGTCACAAGTCAATCCACATCCATTTCTCCTTGCACATTTCTTGCACAATTGCTTCCTGCTGGGTTGGATTGATTCGTTGGTTGATTGACAGAGATCCCTCCTTGTTGATGATCTTCTCCACCTGGCCATCTGATCTTCAGCGAAGTATTCAGCAAAGATAACTGTTGACAAGGGAGGCTCTGTAGTCTGTTCGAAGTGGACTTCGTGACGCGCAACGACGTGGTGCCAACTCTCTGATCCCTATATAGTAGGACTGACTTCACATTGCAGTTTGAAACCTGCATCTTATACTGCAGGCTGGGGAGTGCCGTTCATCTCCACACACACACACACACACACACACACTTGATGAGAGAAATGAAAGCTTGCCTTGCTTTCACGATCCTCGCTCATGTATCCTCATCAGTTCGATGCGCGTGTAGTTGAAACTATGCCTCTCAGGTAGGTTGGTAGGTATGTACGTAGTTAGTTCGGTAGGTAGGTGGGTGAGGGAGGTGGCTTCTGTCGGACTCCTCTCATTTATGCTGATTGTTGCCTGTTGTTGTTGTTTCCGGTGTTGCTGTTCCTGTTGCTATTACTGTTGTAGTTGGCCAGGAATCCTAATCATCACCACATCTGTTTTCTCTATGTTCACCTGAAGGCCTATCTTCGCTGGATGATTCTTCTGCCAACTCGTTGCTTATCACTTCCCTATCTTCCAGTTTGTTGGAAATCAAACATATGTCGTCGATGAAATCGCGATCCGGATCCTCCAAGTTGTTTTTGTTCGGGTCAGTTTTATGCCTGTCTCCTCGTTGCTTTCTGTGTGTCTGTCGTATTGTCCAGTCTTCCGGAATGAGGAAATTAATTGTTGGAGATAGCAGTAGACAGCCAGCCAGTCTTGTCTTATTCCTATCTTCACTGTGAAGGATTCCGTGAGGTTCGTGTTGTGGATTATTTGACATGAAGCATTATTTTAAAATTGTTGACCGCTCCCCGTAGTAGTTTAGTAGCTGCCAAATCACCTCTTGATCGACGCTTTCGCAGTCTTTTCCAAAGTCAATGAAGTTGAGATAGAGAGGTGACTGCCATTCTTGTGTCTCTTCAATAATGATACGAATTGTTGCAATTTGATCGATACCCCACTTGTTTCGCCTGAACCCAGCCTGTTCCGGTCGACGGTTTTCATCCAGGGTATGATAGATTCTCTCTCGGATGGTGTGGATTAGGTATTTTGCTCGTGGTGGACAAGAGCATAGTGCCACGGCAGTTCTTGCATTAATCTAAGTCTCCTGTCTTCGGCGGTTTGAATAATGGACATTAGAATACTAATAATGACATCAATATATGGATACTAATTACTTTTCTGTGAAAGGCAGATGATCTCCTCCAGATATAAGTGGAAAATGAGTAGGAAGTCCAGTAGATGTATCCAGTGTCTTGAATCCGACTTCTGTATTAATATATATATGATTAATCATAGCACAGTTTATTATAATCAACATTTCTCTCTAGAGTAAACTGTTACCTATTGAATTGAATTTTTGATTTTCCCGTCGATTGATTGGACCGAAGTGCTCGGTCTCAGGTTGACATGTCGGCTTCTTGTGCAGATGCTTCGACGATGTCTGGCCCAAGTGGTCTAGTGGATAACGCTTTGGCGTTTGAAACTATGGGTACTGGGTTTCGGCCTCGGTGGGAACATCATCACTCACTGAGAAATGCAGGTACATCCAGATGACGAGTCCCAAATAGGACGAAATGCGCATCCTGGATTCCACTGCTAGCCACCATCCACCAATTGTAAACTGTTACCTGTTAATTGAGCCCAGTTAATTAGCAATTACCAGACGCCTTGTGAATACTGATCATTTAGTCGAGATTTCCAAATCCTTCAAAATATTCAAAATAAAGAGGGCAGCAAATTTACTACGATTTACAATCAGACATTGTTGTGCTTTGAAGTTTCTGCAGCGATTGAAATGATCGATTTTCCTGGGTTGGGTCTCTAGTCCCTCACCCAACCTTGCCTTTTTTTCAGCGCTCAGCATTGACCAGAAGTCTAGTGAACTAGTAAACTCGGCGAGTGTAACCATTCCCTCACTATCTCAGTAACTAAATTTTGATTTCACTGATTAACCAGTCATCCATCCATATTAGTGACTTCAACTTACTGAGCAAGTTTTCATTCCTACGAGCTATAACCTTCTTGAGTTGCTGTGTGGACTTATGAGATTAAACTGTTTATCGGATTTACCTATTTTCTGTCTTCTCCTTCCTCCTCTTCTATTTTGAAAGCCATATAAATTCATGGCAACTTACACTAAAAATTGTAATGTGTACTGATGAAGAGTCCCAAACTAGGTGGGACGAAACAACGGTCCAGTACTCCCAGTCGGTTTTCCAAGGGTTCTCTAACTGATGTCAGCTCATGATGAAATCCTACATGCAATCAAACAAAATCCCTACAAAAGCAGTAAGTTTGTTATATCACTTTCTCTACTACCATTCAGACATTTGAGTATGTCATTGCCAGTATTTATTATTTATAGCAACTGATGTGAACCTGTGAAATAGAATGATGGTATCGTTTTATGTTGCGAATTCGGTCTCTGCTTATAAAAAATTTATCAAGAGAACCAAACGCACATAATTCAGCTTATATTTAACCAACACACCTTGATTGGTACTATTCTACAGGTCTGCAAAATCGATACGCTGTTGAGATTCCCTTGCTATCTATCTACTCAGTGATTTGTTTTAAACCTGCTGATGGATATAATATTATGATGATAGATGCTTTGAGGCCAAAAACTCCTGAATCATTATTTCACATTTGAAATCTAGTCAGTCCTTCAACTTAAGTGGAATAAAGTCTCAACACACCACATTAAGTAAACAAAGGTAGCCAGGTTTGAATAGAGACAACAGCAACAACAAAAAAATGTTTCCTCTCATATTTCGTTGATTCAAAATCTAAACTTTATATTTGTTTGAAGAAAAATTTCACCTTCTTGACTATGAAATTTTAAAGGGAACTACACTAATCTAAACAGGATTATTCAACTACTCATGTATAGATAGATAATCTCAATGCTATTTCCATTTAATGATACACTTTCCTTTTTTTACCTGAATTATTCTACTGATTGATGGAATATAGAAATGAAATGAAATGGCCATTTATGGACACGCGAAAGATAACATGGTATACTGGGGGGGGGGAGGGTGAAAGAGAAGATGACTCAAGGCAAAGATGGACAACAGAAGGAGTAGTGAAGAAGAGTGCTAGGAAAGACAAAAGACAACTCTACAACACACTGGCTGGCAGCAGCTGAAGTAGAACAGGCAGGCATGTCGCAGGTAAAAGAGACCTTGAGACGTTATATCAGATCATCAAGTCTCTATCTGGGGAGACATCAAACCAGATGATGAAGCCAATGTAAGATGTTCAAGGGTGTCTGATTATCAAGGAGGAGGATTTTAAAGACTCTTGAATCGCCCATCACCTACAACTCTCTCAGAAATGCAACCAGAAGCACAAATACAATTGCCTGCTAGAGGATACCAGTCTTCCAATGAAAGCGGAAGCCTTGAATGCTGTAAAGCTAGTGAAGTCCAAACGGGAAGGCAGCAGGACCGAAGGAACTCTTTCTGAACCATGAAAAATGGATCTAGAGACCACAGTGGATATCTTGACTCCAGTACTGCAAGACGTATGAAGGAATAACATGTCAAACTATCAACAGAAAACTCAGTGAAGCTTTTGAAGTGAAGACGAGAGTAAGACAACACTGACTGCTACCGCCAACAATGATATCTATGATTGTGGTGAACTGAATTATGCCGAAGACTGGAGGGGGCAAGAAGACAAGGATATATTAAACCTATGAGAAGACTCTGAAGATCTGAACTTCGTGGATGATTCATGGTTAATCTCACACAAACTCGAAGACTTGAAGATAGAAACTAACAAGTTGGCAAGAGAGGCAATGAAGACAAGAACTACAAGTGAAAATAGAGTGGACAGAAGTGATAATGATATCTAACCAAAAGCAGCAAACGCCAATTGAGTCGATAGCACAGCGGTTAGGACTCTCACCGACCATGTACATGGTTCGGGATTCTATCCCCTGCCTGAAATCTATGGTCGGCCTGCAAAATTCGGGCTACCGATACCACATGCTGAAAATTTCATACTTGTACCAAAAATACAGTGGAATCAAGCTGTAATAAACAAAATAGGAGAGACTCAAAGGCATTCATATCTTTCAGTTCCTTGCGGTAGAGATGAGGACGTCAAACGCATGCAGGATAGGAAAAGGCAGACAAACACCTTCATTAATTCGAAATCAGAGTAGAAATCTTCTTCACTAAACGTAAGAGACAAGATTCAGATTTCCGACACTCAGATCAGTGTTCCCACCATATATTCCAGGGTCTTGGTGCGTCACGAAAGTTATTTTCAACAGGAATAACACTTTCACCAACAGCTTCCCCTTTCGCTGCATGCTAAAGATAAGATAGCCAGATAGGACTGGAGACAAGTAACTCTGGCCAGCAGAGGAACTAACCAAGACACTATCGCCAAACGTATATGCCGAAGGAAACTTAGATGGATTGGTCACGCTCTGAGAAGACTACTGAGTAACATCATTCTCTAGGCTCTTAAGTGGTAGCACTGGGTTAGAGGTGGAAATAGGTGAAGCAGTGTGAGCAGAGGAACAAACGCTTTTGGTTATTCATGAAACTAGCTAAAAGAGAACGAAGTGTGGTGGAGATATATCGCTAAAGCCCTATGTTCCTCTCGGAACCCTAAGGGAATAATCATTATAACCTTTAAGTATTACAGTAACACAAAAGAGCCAATACACTTTGAGCTAGTGGGTCGGAACATGATAGTATCTTCGGCTCTCGTACAGGAAGTGTGGCTGAAAACCTGATGAAGAAATGCAAACACCAATGTTACTGTTAATTTTTATAAGTTAGTTTGTAAGGAATTGTTTGGTTTGTTTCAAGTTTGGTCACTTATTGATGACTGTTAGAGAACTCCTGAAAACCAGTTGGGAGTAATAGGCGAGGACAAATACTTACACATGACACTGGTTGATGGTAGCCCTAAAATCATGAAACTGTACAATTGGCATTTATGCAGTGGTCACTAGATCGAGTCCCGGTAGTTGAATGATTTACGGGCTCTCGTTGTAACTGGAAGTTTTTGTGCCCATATCCTGGCAGTGTATAAGTACTGCTTTGAAGAGTCTCAAACACTCTTAACCACTATTATGATGTCACCACTTATATTTCGCAAAAACATTCAGATTGGAATAGGGATACCGGTTAAGACACAAACGCACTGTTGACAAATACCGCTTGACTGAACCAGCAGCATTATGCCACAGTCATCTGTTTCCCTTTCCCCAACTACTTAAGCAAGAACACATAACGACACATAACTTTTGTTTATTTGTCGACGTATCACCTTCCCCTTTGGAAAAGCCATATTTTTTGGGGTCTGCCTGGGCCCACGACATCTATTTTTTGCAACTGGTTGACCGATGTCGACAGCTTCAGAAGGTGTGACACTTTTAAGAATATCTTCTCGTTCAAGGTAGAAGTGTAGAGTTAATTTTCGGTAATGAAACACTCGACTCCTGTCTCTTTGGTTGTGGGGGGTTACGGAGCCCAAAGAATGATGAAGTTTTGGCTGCGGGTAGAGATTAAAAACGGAGTCTGCGGTAACTTGTCGAGGATGGCCATTGGGAGTGTCGTTGTGAGTGTATGTATTGCTGGCTATAACCATCTTTGTGCCCAACAATTCAGCAGTATTGGCACGACTCTTGCGCATGCGGACGAGATTTGACGAAATACAAAGCACAACAATGCCAACATGATGATGGAGGTGTCATCTCTGGGCGTCGACTAGTATTGTATGAATGACTGGGACAGTATTGAGGCTGAGGTCTTGGGAGGCTCGGAGAATTCCATTGACTTCAGGATCACGCCGGCTTCCAGACTGGACTGAACTGGCTGATCGAGAATCTTGTCTGACTTCGATGAATCCAACAACCCCGTCGCCAAAAATTCCCCAGTGCTTTATGTGTCAGCTACTACTAAAAATATACCCTAACTGAGGTGTGGTTAAGAATTTGATTAAGGTTAAGGTTCCTGAGTTTCACTGTGTTAATAATAACTCTGAGGTGTCAAGTCTTACTGTTAAACAACCAGAAAAATTTCCTGAGCTGGCGTCTACTGATTGGAACTTTTCGATGTATGTTTTAGCGTAAATCAAATGTGACTAATATAATGAAGTTTTAATTATTGAATTGAATTTTTGATTTTCCCATCGATTGATTGGACCGAATTGCTTGGTCTCAGGTCGATATGATGAGTCCCAAATAGGACGAAATGCGCATCCTGGATTCCACTGCTAGCCACCATCCACCAATTGTATACTAATTAAATACCCAGACATCGTCGAAGCATCTGCACAAGAAGCCGACATGTCAACCTGAGACCGAGCACTTCGGTCCAATCAATCGACGGGAAAATCAAAAATTCAATTCAATAATTAATATATGACCCGTTGCACAAGAGGTGGCTCTCGTGGCCCAAGTGGTCTAGTGGATAATGCTTTGGCGTTTGAAACTATGGGCACTGGGTTCGAGCCTCGGTGGGAACATCATCAGTCACTGAGAAATGCAGGTACATCCAGCTAACGAGTCCCAAATAGGACGAAATGCGCATCCTGGATTCCACTGCTAGCCACCATCCACCAATTGTATATAATGAAGTTTTCTTTAAAAATAGGAAACTCAGCTACATTATCTCGTGTAACACATCAAGACCAGAGACAATAACAATAATTAAGACTGATTCTTTTGTGGCATATGTTGCATTCTGTTTATATGCGTGCTTATCTGTGTGAGCAGTGGTCAACAAAAATCAGCTTGCAAGCTGAGGGCTGAAAATTAAGAAAGCAGATGTTTAGAGTGACTATTTTGTAAATAACTTCAGGTAGATGATATATTGTTTGTTTATTTAAGGTGTTCAGTATGTATGTATACATTTATAATGTAGAATAAAGTTGTATAAAAACTGTTTACTTGGGTTAAACTCCAACTGGTTTATCTTCAAAATAATGATTTCGAAAATGATTGAGGTTGAAAGAAAACCAAGAGGAATTATGCGAAACATTTTGCGTAAAAAGAATGCCATCTGGAGAAAGGCATTAAATCGATCCGCTCAAAAAACAACTTGGAGGATCCGGATCGCGATTTCATCGACGACATATGTTTGATTTCCAACAAACTGGAAGATAGGGAAGTGATAAGCAACGAGTTGGCAGAAGAATCATCCAGCGAAGATAGGCCTTCAGGTGAACATAGAGAAAACAGATGTGGTGATGATTAGGATTCCTGGCCAACTACAACAGTAATAGCAACAGGAACAGCAACACCGGAAACAACAACAACAGGCAACAATCAGCATAAATGAGAGGAGTCCGACAGAAGCCACCTCCCTCACCCACCTACCTACCGAACTAACTACGTACATACCTACCAACCTACCTGAGAGGCATAGTTTCAACTACACGCGCATCGAACTGATGAGGATACATGAGCGAGGATCGTGAAAGCAAGGCAAGCTTTCATTTCTCTCATCAAGTGTGTGTGTGTGTGTGTGTGTGGAGATGAACGGCACTCCCCAGCCTGCAGTATAAGATGCAGGTTTCAAACTGCAATGTGAAGTCAGTCCTACTATATAGGGATCAGAGAGTTGGCACCACGTCGTTCCGCGTCACGAAGTCCACTTCGAACAGACTACAGAGCCTCCCTTGTCAACAGTTATCTTTGCTGAATACTTCGCTGAAGATCAGATGGCCAGGTGGAGAAGATCATCAACAAGGAGGGATCTCTGTCAATCAACCAACGAATCAATCCAACCCAGCAGGAAGCAATTGTGCAAGAAATGTGCAAGGAGAAATGGATGTGGATTGGCTTGTGACCATACTGTGAGAAAGCCAGCCACCAAGTGGGTGACATCAGAAGCCAGGCTCTCTTACTCTCGATTGTAACCCGAATGGTAGGGTATCGGTGAGTTAGTGGGTGGTGAGTGTGTGAGGGTGACATGGAAGAGGAGGAGGATGTGGCTCAAATAGGAGATGAGAGGATGTAGGCAGACGTGGAGATAGGTGGAGATATTGGTGGAGACTCGAACGCAATGTGGACGTGTGGCTGAATCTCTATGTTCCTCTAGGAAATAAAAGGGGAGAGAAATAATAATAATTATTATTATTGTTATTATTATTGTTCCCTTGGGTTCCTAGTGGAACATAGGGCTTCAACTCCACGTCTCCACTTGCCAATTCTGTCTTCCTTCTGCTGTGCTTTTCACCTGCATCCATGCATCTTAGTCCATACTCTTTCAACTCCTATTCACACGATCTCCTCCATGTTACCCTTCCACTGACATCCCACTCTCCGCGTGCTTCCCTTTCAGCCTGGTTTCACTCGAGCAATGGCCTGACGCGTGCGCGATGTCACCCAGTGGCGGCCTCTTCAGCGAGCGTCCGATCCATCTCCACTTTCCCCTGCATATTTCTTGGGTGATTGGTTCTTGCTTTGTTTGTTCCCATAATTCCTTGTTGGTGATTCTTTCCGGACCGGACCGGCCATCTGATCTTCAGCATAGATCCAGCGAAGATAGTTAGTTGTTGATAAAGATGACGTCTGCTACAGGCTGTTGGAAATATTCCTTGTGACCCACCCGCCCGCTCGTCAAGTTTCTGATCCGTTCTGTATAGAAGAGCTGACTGACTTGACGCTGTTTGTATTGAAATTCGACCGACGGAATTTTGTTGTTGATTCTGGCTGAGTGACGAAGATTCCCGGATTGGTTTCAGGTTGATGAGTGAGTGTGTTTCTCGCTCGCCTTCCCGATTCTCGCTCGATTAGACATCCTCATCCGTTCCGACTGTCTGTAGTTGAGACAATGCTCCCTCCCTTGATAAGTAAGTGAATGAAGTAACCACTTTCAAATCCCTCCCGTTGATGGTGATTGATGCTGGATTTCTCTGTTGTTGTTGTTGTTGGTTGGTTATTTTCGTCACCTCCGTCTTATCTATGTTCACATGGAGTCCTGTCTTCACTGTCTGCTTCTTCGACCAGTTTGTCGGTTGGTTTTCACTTGTAAGTCTTCGATTTTGTGTGACATCAAACATAAATCATCCACGCGCGAAATCCAGGTCTTCTCAGTTCTTCGCGTCGGTCGGTCCAGGATATCCCAATCTACTCGTTTTCCACTGTCCCACACACTATCCAGTTAGTCCACAAGAATTAGAAATTTCATTCATTGGTGATAATAAGCAAGCATCCTTGTCTGACTCCTGTGTTTACTCCAAACGCCTCGCTGAGTGGGTTTTCCGTTGTGGATGACTTGACATGTGCCGCCGTTGTCGTACAGCTGTTGAATAAGGTTGATGAATATTTGAGTACCGTACGCCCTAGTATTCGAGTAATTTTCAAATTACTTCACGATCAACGCTGTCTGTCGAAGGCCTTCTCAAAGTCTATAAAGTTGAGTAGTTGAGGTTTGATTGATGCCATTCCATGCTTTGTTCTGTGTGATGATGATGATGCGTAGAGTTGCAATTTGGTCAGAAGATGATTTGCCTGACTTTCCTGAATCCAGCTTGTTCTGGTCGGAGTTCTGTCTCCAGTGCGTCCTTTAATCTCTCCAGGATGATGCGACTCAGGATTTTACTTGGCGTCGACAGGAGCATGATTCCTCGCCAGTTCTTGCAGAGTGAGGCCTAAGTCGCCCTTCTTTGGTAGTTTCACGAGGTAACCTTTCCTCCAGTCAGTAGGCACCTTTCCCTCCTTCCAGACCTTTTGCAATAATGTGAGTCAGCATGTCTGCTGTCGTCTCTGGGTCCGCTTTCAGTGCTTCAGGGGGTATTCCATCTGGTCCAGCTGCTTTTCCAGCTTTCAGAAGCTTGATTGCATTCAAGACTTCAGCTCTCGTTGGAGGATTGGTGTCAACTTGCAGTTGTGTGTGCGCTGTTGTTGGTATTTCTGGACGGGTTGCAGGTGATGGTCGGTTCAAGAGTCCTTTGAAGTGATCCGCCCATTGTTTAATCTGTCTTTCTTCCTTGGTAATGGGCTTCCCTTGGCTGTCTTTTATAGGTTTCGCTTGTGTTGATCTCTTCCCGGATAGAGATTTGGTTATCTGATATAGTGTCCTCAGGTCCCTTTTGCCTGCTGCCTTTTCAGCTTCAGTGGCCAGGTTGTCGTAGAATCGTCTTTTGTCCTTCCTAGCTCTCTTCTTCACTTCTTTGTCCAGTGCAGCTGTGTAAGTTGAGCTGAGCTCAGCGTCTCCTTCTCCTGTCCGTCCTTGCATTGAATCATTTTCTCTTTCACCATTCTCCTCTCTTCTATTAATTTCCAAGTGTCCGTTGAGAGCCATTCCTTGTCTTGTCTCTTCTTTCTTCCTAGAACCGTTGAACACGTTTCGTTGAGAATCGCCTTCAGAGACTTCCAATGTTCTTCCACGCATGATTCTTCAGTGATGTCGCGTAGTGTTTCCTGCTTTGCTCTGACAGTTGCAGTGAAAGTGTCTTTTGTGGTTGTGTCCTTCATTAACTGAGTGTTGAACTTGCATTGTGGCCTATCCCCAGCTATCCTCGAGGCTTTTAGTTTCACCTTGAAAGTCCCTTGTACTAGATAGTGGTCTGAACCCACATCTGCTCCTCTCCTCGACCTTGTGTCCAGTAGGCTCCGTCTCCACTTTCTTGAAATTGAGATGAAGTCTATTTGGATTTTGGTGTTTCCATCTGGTGAAATCCATGTCGTCTTGTGTATATCCTTGTGTTTGAAAACACTGCCACCAATCACCAAATCATTGAAGGCGCAGAAGTCTGAGAAGAGTTCACCATTGTCGTTCATTTCACCGAGGGCCTCTCGACCCATGGTGAGTTCTCTTCCTGTGTTGTCTCCTCCCAGCTTCGCATTCATGTCGCCCATCAGGATTTTGATATCGCCATTTGGGACGTTGTCCATTATTGCTTGTAGTTGTCTGTAGAACGCCTCCTTCTTCTCTTGTTCTGAGACGTTTGTAGGCGCATAGCATTGACATTGAATGACTGTAACTTTCCTTCCCGCTGTCATTATCCTGGAGGAGATTGGTTCCCACTGCATGAGAGCTTTGGCTTCTGTTGGTGACATCATGATGGCCACTCCCTCGGTGTGCTCGTGGTTGTCCTCTGGGTGGCCGGAATAGATTACTGTCTCTCCAGTAGGTAGTTGGCACCTTCCAGTTCCGTTCCATCTGCTCTCGCAGATTCCCAACACTTCTATTCTGTACCTTCTCATTTCAGCGGCTATCTGGTCAGCCTTCCCAGCTGGCTTCGTACATTGTACGAACATTCCAGGTACCTGCGGCACCACGTAAACTGGAACATTTCTCTGAACATATTTCAAGAAACCTGTACCTGAAAGGAAGCAAGTATTCTGAGAGTGATACCGGACATCTCGCGGAGTTTTCTAAGTCATTCAAAAAATATTAAATAGACAAACGACCGCAAATTTACTATGATTTGCCGAAGCAATCGCAATTAAAACAATTCAAAACAGACATATACCTACAAAAAAGGAGAGTGTGATGAATCTCTCACTCCCTTGGTAACAGAATTTTGATTTTGATTAAATTTTACATCGATTAATCATCTAATTCAGTGATCTCAACTCACTGAACAAATCTCAATCTTATAAACTGTAACCGCTTCTGTTCTTCTTTTCTTTTCTTTTTTGAGTTTCTATGTGGACAAGTTACAAGCTAACACTGTTCTCTTTATTAATTTTTTTCTGTTTCCTGTCTTACCCCTACCGCTATTTTCTACTCTCAAAGCGTATAAATTGATGATGAAAACTCTAACTAAAAATTGTAACGCTTACATTTTGGATGGGTCAAATTTATAGTATTTCTTCTCTACTATCATTTAAATATTAAAGTATGTTATTACCATCTATATAAGCATTATAATTTGAGGTAGGGTTGTGTAGCTGATGTGAATCTGTGAAATAGAATGACGGTATCATTTTGTACTTCAAATTTCGTCTTCCTTTCTTTATCGAAACAATATATCACTTCAAGTCTTCACTTGTGCTTCTTAATACAACTTTGTTTGGCGTTAGCCATGTAGAACGTGAAAATGTGGATGTACTCTAATGTTATGACCGGATTCATCTTCAGTAGCCCATAAATTCACCGATACAAAGACATTTGGAAACCTTATTCCACAACGTCATTTGCAGTAGTTTTCCACATGATTTTAACTTTAATATCTGTTCTGTTGCAACATAAACATTCTCAAGTTTAAGAAAGACAGTGAAGATACAGGTAAACCGAAATTTTGAAGATATCTGGTTAATCGTCAAGCTTTGTTTCTTCAGGATTTGACTGCTAACAGGACTGATCACGAGCTGAACCTTTGGAAAACCATCATGGATTGCTGGACAGATGTCTGTGTTGTCCTAGTTTGTGATACTTCACGCACTACTCAGCCTTAACCCTAACGGGTTTCCATTCCCAAGACCTACCGATTACGAGGCAAACTCGTAGGCCATTCTACCACTGGCACTTGATCCAATGGCCCATGGAATTCAACTCCTGACAATGCGTGATATATATTTAGAGTAACTGCCAACCAGTGTCACAGGTGAGTAACTGTCCAGTTGCCTGACTTGGTGTACCCCGCTGTTTACCACTTCTTACTAGAACCGCTGGTAACTCCAGTGGCTAATATGCATCCGATGCGAGACGACAGTTATTGCCTGTGACACTGGCTAGTTGTTGCGCTAAATACATATCACGAATCGCCTGAAGATGGAATCCAACGATTACTGGACCGGGTCCCAGGGGCTGAATTGTCTACGGACGTGCCTTGTAATCTGTAGCCTCTGGGTCCGAACCCCAATATGGTCTCGGATGCGTGGTGCCGTGAAGAGTCCCAAGCTAGGAAAACATAAATATCTGTCAATTACATCACAGTGATTTTCCAGTGGTTCTCTAACTGATATCTACTTAAATAACTTCCATAATGGACTTCCGTAAAAAAGGGAGTATTATATGTAGAGGCCTCCATATACCTGATAGCTACGGTAAATGATAAACTACTCTGAAGTAACTTTTCTTCATGCGTTTTGAGTTGAACCTGGCTGTCATTATCCTGGAGGAGATTGGTTCCCACTGCATGAGAGTTTTGGCTTCTGTTGGTGACATCATGATGGCCACTCCCTCGGTGTGCTCGTGGTTGTCCTCTGGGTGGCCGGAATACATTACTGTCTCTCCAGTAGGTAGTTGACACCTTCCAGTTCCGTTCCATCTGCTCTCGCTGATTCCCAACACTTCAATTCTGTACCTTCTCATTTCAGCGGCTATCTGGTCAGCCTTCCCAGCTGGCTTCATACATTGTACGAACATTCCAGGTGCCCATCCTTACTTTTGCTCTCATCGAAAGAAGGCAAATCGGCTGACTGGCTTCCCGAAGGCTGGCTTTCACCAGCCTGCGTCATTTGTCTTCCCCGATTCCAGCGAAAAATAAGGCTATTGTTTATGTTTTTAGAATTTTTAATATATTTATTCGTTGAAGTTTCTGTAGCGATTTGTTTGTTTTACGGGGAGGGTGGGTGGTGGAGTTGCTATCACCACGCCCCAACCCTCCCTCTTTACCCGGGCTTGAGACCGGCTAGAAAAGTAGTAAGCTAGTAGCCTAGCAAGCTAGTATCTGACGAGGTTGAAATAATAATAGTAATAATAATAATGATGTAATGTGTTTGGACAATGAATACTCAGCTCCAGCTTAACATCGAAATCTAATGTTAATTGGAGGGCATAGGATTGGTCAGCTCTCTGAGTTCTTACTTAGCTGATATGTTTACGGTGAAACAAGAAAATGTTCAAATGAAAGGAAATGTAATCAACTAACTGTCGTTCTACCGTAGATGCACGGGTGGTACTTTTGTCTTGCAAAAGAATGAAATCATTACTGAAGTCCCTCTCATAACGTTTATTATATCTCACCCATAAAGCGAGTTCATATATGAAAAAGGGTGAAAGATGAGTTTCTTGAGTCCTGCTAACAAGAATTCAAGATTGGAGTATTAAGCGGGTTAATTTCTGGAAAAAATCACAGATCTGTCAATACACCCATTTCAGGTCGTTTGTTTCTTTTGCATATATAAACGCAATCTCATAAATACTGTGATGTTTGATGGTAGAAACATCTGCACAACCGACAATCCTGAACATGAAATAAGTGAAATAGAAACTGTATCCAACGTAAACTGTTAAGGACTCTGTGATAAGAACAGATAGAGAGAAATGCTTGAAAACTGTGCAGAAGAAACACACACATATATATATACATAAAATTTGCTGGTACTTGTATAATTTCAACTCAGGGGAAGGATAAGCTACCGAGTCTGGCGACTTCAACGTGCACATTCATAATAAACCTATTCATGTGGAGACAGTAACATCGAGTAGAACTACTCGGCAGTGCCCATTGTCGCCTTCTGAAGCATTGTTCAATGTGGTTCGGCAAAGGAGTCATAAAGTCAATTAGGAGTTCCATACTGAAACAACTTGTGGATACAGACCACAAGATTGATGAAAATTCAGGGTGCCACCTCAATTCCCTAACCTAGTACGTCTTCGACTGCTAAGCAAAGCTAAGGTAGTTGCCTTGAAAACATTTCAACCTAATCTTTGTGTTCAGAAAACGTTTTGTAGGATCCCTCTCTCTTCCACTAACTTCAACACCAAATTAGAATAGTTATATCTCACGGTGACACTACGTAAAAGTAAATGTTACTCTTATTTTTATTTGAACTATTAACTTCATTATAAGTACCAAACTGTTTCATCATTGAATACTTTAATCTTTGTTTCACAATTCGTTATTATTATTCTAATAATAATGGTAAATTGTGAAACAGGCGGAACGGACGAGGATGTCAAATCGGGCGAGAATCGGGAAGGCGAGCGAGAAACGCACTCACTCATCAACCTGAAACCAATCCGGGAATCTTCGTCACTCAGCCAGAATCAACAACAAAATTCCGTCGGTCGAATTTCAATACAAACAGCGTCAAGTCAGTCAGCTCTTCTATACAGAACGGGTCAGAAACTTGGCAGGCGAGCGGGTGGGTCACAAAGAATATTCCCAACAGCCTGTAGCAGACGTCATCTTTATCAACAACTAACTATCTTCGCTGGATCTATGCTGAAGATCAGATGGCCGGTCCGGTCCGGAAAGAATCACCAACAAGGAATTATGGGAACAAACAAAGCAAGAACCAATCACCCAAGAAATATGCAGGAGAAAGTGGAGATGGATCGGACGCTCGCTGAAGAGGCCGCCACTGGGTGACATCGCGCACGCGTCAGGCCATTGCTCGAGTGAAACCAGGCTGAAAGGGAAGCACGCGGAGAGTGGGATGTCAGTGGAAGGGTAACATGGAGGAGATCGTGTGAATAGGAGTTGAAAGAGTATGGACTAAGATGCATGGATGCAGGTGAAAAGCACAGCAGAAGGAAGACAGAATTGGCAAGTGGAGATGTGGAGTTGAAGCCCTATGTTCCACTAGGAACCCAAGGGAACAATAATAATAACAATAATGAATTATTATTCTCATCTAACCAATCAATCAAATCCCTACAAACCATTACATGAACTATCATTTTACTAACGTTGATGCATTTTGTGACTGTCAATGACTGCAGGAAGTTTTGGTCAGCCAGCGGAGCAGTAGACTGCATAGATTGGTTTTTTGTATTCAGATCATTACACGTCAGTTTTGGTCGTTACCTTCACCTAGTCAACATGAGACGTAAACCAATGACAGCTACAAAAAAATAATAAACGAATAAAAAAGTAACTAGGACATCCTAAAAAACCTTATTATCACATATATATCCTTACATACTTACTGTATAGCATTGATTTCTTGTCTTGTTTTCTTATTACTCATTCTCCGCAAAGGGTAGGGTAGACTTTGTTTAACAGGCAAATGTGTGTATTTGATTTAAACGCAAAACTGATCAATAACAACTGGCTTGAATGCGGACGGGTATTCGGTTTCTAGCCCTAAAAATAATACTAATATAAACACATGAAATAATAAAAATAAAAATAGTTAAAATGTCAACGCTTATGTGGTAGACATACCCATAGCTATTGCACACCCCCCTAATAATTGTCTAGGCATGCAAGTTTGCTAATCTTCTGATTGTTTTCTTAAGTGAATTATCTGTGTACGTGTGTTAGCAGGTTAGTTCAAACTATTCAAACTATTTTCCTTTTGACCTTGAAGGTGTCATTGTTTCGACAGTCTGCATCAGAGGTTACGTCAGTGGAAATAGTTTCTAACTTTTGCCCTGTAGGAAAATTAGACAAGGAGAAGTTTTCAAAACACCAAAAATGACTCTATTATGGGTAAATTTTGTTTTGATGAAGTCTCACAGTGTTATACAGTAATGTTTACTCATGACGTTTCGAGCACAATTTATTGCTCATAATCATATCAAGGTACTCATACAACTTCCTAACTTCATTTATATAGTTCCATTATTTTCCACTTGATTTGATTGGCAGTAGTATTTTCGATATTTCAGGTATGAGTGATGACTCATTCCTATTGCATGTGCTTGGTATAGACTCGATGAACAAGGATTCAGTAATCAACCTCTCTCTCCACCTATCTAGATTACTTTTTAGAATTTAAACCCTCTCCCACCATACTACTGTCTGGTTGTGTGTTAATGCATGCATTGCAATTGCTGAGCTTTTTTCTAAATTACTTGTCTTCTCGGGGTCAAGCATTCTGACGCGATTAATCTTAATAGAAATCCAGCATCATCATCCATTGCAAAACACTTATTAATGTCTGGTCACAAAATCAATATTAATGACTGTTTCACAACTCTAATTCAAGGTTATTGAAAATGATGGAAGCACTTTGGATTAATCACACACAGCCTAAACTGTGTGTAAAAAAATCAATAGACTTCAATCTTCGCCTACCCTGGACTGCATGACCTATCTTAATATGATTGGTCATTAGTATGTACTTTGTTTTTATTTAACTGAGTAATTTTCATGAACTTTATTTTATCATTGTTAACCATGTTAGTTGTAAAGCAGTTGTAAAGAAACTACGTAATGATATCATCTCGCGAAATTTGTCTTCTTAATGCCTAATTCAAATTTATCAAAGGGACTAATTGTTTTAATTCTGACCTTAGCTAAATTCTTATGTTCTGACAATCTGACTACCCCTGACCTACTAGTTTGACCTATGAAGTTGGCCTCACAGTCATTTCAGGTATTTTGTAAATAATATTATTTTGTTTAATTGGGTCAACTGGGTCCTTTAACCTACAGAGCTTGTCCCTGAGTGAGTTTGTAGGTTTAAATGCCATCCTTATTCCTGCTTCATTAAGAATCCTACGTAGGGTCTCAGATATCCCCTCTTTATATGGTATAACTGTAGATGACTTATATTCTCTCTTATTTATGTTATCATTACTAGTTTCACAATTATTTTATTTTGTTTTTGGCCTATAATGATCTTCCTAATGAATTTCATAGGATAGTTATTCAACACCAACGCTTCTTCTATGTGTTTAAATTCATCATTTAGGTCTTTCTTTGTGCTACTTAGTGCCACTACTCGGTTTGTTAAATACTTAACTAAGCCTGCCTTAACAGACAAATAACGAACGGATGAGACGAATTAAAGTCTAAATATCTATTAGAATGCGTTGGTTTTCTATAAACACTGGTGTGTAGTTTGCCTTCTTCTATTCTTTTTATCTTACAATCTAACATAGCTAATTCTCCTTGTTCATTTTCCGATTCAGATGTGAACTATATTCCCCTACTTGTGAGTTTATATTTGTCAACATGCTAGAGATATGTTCTGTTTTAATACTGTGTGTGAAAGTGTCATCCACATATTTCCACCATATTTTTAGAGTAGAATTAGGTGAATGTTTTAAGAGCAATATTTTCCCAGGTGTCCATAAGATATTTGCAACGATAGGGACATTGGTGATCCATCCCATTGATGCACCTCCTGTTTGTCTATATATTTTACCTTGGAATTTAGAGATAGTAGATGTGAAGCATAACTGAAGTCCTAAAATAATTTGTTCAATGGGCAGCTTTGTCCTATGATTGAGTTCAGGATCCTCAGTTAGTTCTTTTGTAACTGCTTCTAAGGCCATATTGACTGGTATATTAGTATAAAGACTAGTTATGTCAAAACTAACCAATTCCTTTTTAACCATTCTCTGGTTGAATGTCATTTAGTTTATTTTTCATCTCATATGAATTAGTTAGTTAGTCTAGAGTTTGAACGATTTCTAATGGGGCATAATATTAGAGCTAAGTGTTATATCAAAGACTTATACCTAAGTCTTATACCAAAAATGACTACCTATGCCCAAAAGACGGTATGCCTTTTTCAGAAAACAATACAAATCATGAGATGATCATGATGACGATATGTGAGTTTTCAAAACGTCTTCAAATATACCGCCGCATATTCCTCTTTTTTTTAGAAAGTCCGTTTTTTTCATTCTTATCATTTGACAAAGCAAAGTAATCTATGCATAAATGACTGTGTCTATGTATATAATATTCAATTTTGTTTACTACCAAAAGTAAATAAAGGATTCAAAGTTAAACTTTTGTCTGTCGAATGTCTCCTGATAAATCGTGTTTCGCTTTGATATGTGTTGATCTCTAATGATATTATTGTTTGTGTTATGACTGAAAGTAATAAATCCGCATTCATTTATGTCTCCCTTACTCACTCTCTCTCTCTCGTCCTCTCTCTATCTCTTCACAATTGTGTATCTGTGCATGTCTGCCTATTTGAGTGCAGAAAATTAGATTTATAGAAAAACTGCACAAAAAAGATATATATATATCTTAATCCATGGCAAGCAGTTTCATAGTCAGTAGTATAATCTTTCAATATACACAGTGAAAAAAAAACAAAGAAACTGAATTACCAAGTTCAAAAAAAAACAACCAGCAA